>CM038221.1:31173439-31773439 GCA_021442155.1 Cymbidium sinense | reverse complement strand
AGATTAAAATAAAATAAAAAGATTACATGATTAAAGTATTAGTTCACCTCTAATTTTTCTTTTCGCCAATCATCTGAAACTTCTATTGTTTTCCTGATAGGATTCCACCCTAATCTAGTAGATCCTCATTTTAGTTCCTCCTAGAGTTTACAGTTTTTCTTAAGTTTGTCTGATTTGTTCTTCAACTATGTTTTATCGTATTGTCTTTCTGTTTTTTATTAAAATGTTTTGTCAACCTTCTTTATTGAAGTGAGTTGTTGGTATGTTACCCAATTCCAATTTTTTAAACATAATTCACAAAATATAATCTTGATTTCTCTCTCCCATGTGGCGAATACACTCATCATTTGGTTTTCCCATCTGGCAAGCTATAACATTAACAAAGCAATATGGTAATAGGATAATACTTATATGTTTAGGAAATATGTCTAAATACATATGTCATATAAAACTTAAAATCAATTTAAATGTAACCACTCTAATAAAATATGCCTTGACTTGTACCTCATAAACTACATTATTGCTATTCAAAACCTAAATTGTCATGCAAAACAAACTAATAGGATAATTCATAAGATGATCTAGCTTGCTATTCGACCAATAAAAATCTATAGACAATAACATATTTTCATAAACTTATGTAATATAGAACTTAACATCAAGTTAAATGTAACCACTCCAATAAAATATGCCTTGACTTGTACCTCATAAACTACATTATTGCTATTCAAAACTTAAATTGTCATGCAAAACAAACTAATAGGATCATTCATAAGATGATCTAGCTTGCTATTCAACCAATAAAAATCTATAGACAACAACATATTTTCAGAAACTAGACAATAAAAACTTTTTACAGCCCTATCGGTCCAACCCAGACCCGTTGAAATCATCATTTACTTTTATTTACTCATCTAATTGATGTATTTTCTAACATTCATCGTAAAGGCCCAATTCACTTGAGCCTATTTCTATTACCTCATCTTCAATTAATGTCAGTCCACATTCCGATAATACAATGGTTTATTAATTTATCCTTTCTAACCAATTATTTTTATAAAACAAAATGCACATAGAACATGAGAGAATTAATAAAATCTCAACTTCCTTAGATATCACTAGACTGATATAAATAAAGAAAGAGGTTCAATGATGAAATAGGATCCTCTGTATTGATGCATCATAGAAAAAAGTTACAAAAGAAACTAAAAAATCGTTGGACCTACATTTAAGATAAAAGTTGAAAATCATATAGAAAATAAAAAAACGAACATCCACTCCAAAAGGCTTCAAAAGATAGAAATGTAAAATCACAAAAGCCTTCGAGCATTATTTAATAAAGTTATAAGATAGAAATGTAAAATCACAGAAATTAATATCACAACAAATCAACAACATTTTCACTTTATTCAAATAAATCAAATGATTACAAAAGAAACCGGGTGATGCATTTAACACCTCGTTGTAAGGACATACCTTTATTCGTTGTTGGAATCATGGTCGACGAGAAGGACGGGAGAGAGTGCTAGTCTCTAAAGGGGAAATATATAACCGGTGGTGGAAAAACTTCGAAGCCCCTTTTTTGTCTGATACTTGACACTATAAAGCCCTAGATACTTCACGGTTCATGGATTGAAGAATAGGAAAGTGGAGATGCGAAAATGCTGAACACATGAGATGAACTTGGGGTATTATCACAGCTTTCGTTTGTCATAACGGGAAATTGGTAGGGGTAATTTTGGAAGAATAATTTAGCGGAAGGCAGAACAAGATTTAGAAAGCCCGATCGGACATCCACCCTTAGGTCGCGAAAAAGCAGGCGTCAAACATGATTTCTTACGACATGTGATTTAGAAAGCAGCTCCCAAACACTTATGTCTCGCTCAAATGAAAAGGCTAAAAGCTACCAAACCGGCTTCAGTGTGATGGACAATGATTCCCATTTATTCGATCCACAAGATTGGTCTACTTGCACATTTACAAGAATTATAAGTAAAGATGTGGTCTCCCTGTAAGTGACCTTAAACCAAGTCATAGAAAATAAAGGAGTTGTGTTTGATGACATGAATAGGGCCAAGTAGTTTCTAATGTGTGTTGTTTTCATAGGAATGAGATGTTGGAAGGGTCAATGAAGGCCAATTATTTTAAGAGACGATCAATGAGTTCACTTAGATATGGGAGAAAGAGAAAATCTTAGTGACATAACTTTGTAGGCTAGGAAGGCCAATTCTTCAAAGAGACAATTGGTGTGTTCTCTTGGATATGAAAAAATGGGAAGAGAAAATTCCAATGGTGTAAATAATATATTTATGTATTAAAAGAGTGACTTTGATATGTGCCTTATAATTTATATTTTTGTATGAAATATATATCTTTTGCAATTGAACATGTTCTTTTTAACTTAACAGTCATTTCCTTCCTTTCTTTATGAAAAACAATGAGGCAGCCTATGGTTTATGCAAATATTTTAGCATTATTGTCAGAGAGTTGAGTTCATCATGTGAAATTTGTTGAGTTAATAACAAATTTTATATCCTAGTTAACTTCTTTGTGTGTCTTTTAAATTCATTTTCATCCTAAATGAGCCTCATCATTCATCAGAGTTTTTCATATTCATGAGGGTAATCATCTAGACTTGTTAATTAAAATGAACTTTCATGATGTCCAATGTGAATCTTATCACAAACGAGAGTTAATTTCTATGACTAGATTTTTTATATTTTTGACACTAAAGATTTCAACTTGGCATTTGACTAGTAGAAGACATGCTTGAGTGCCAAGAATTAAGCGTAACAAGATAACTCTTCGAATGGTAGGATTCAAGATTTTGCTGATAAAAAAATGAGAATTTCACTAAGCAAGTTTGACAAATCCTCCCGTAGGTATGGTAACTGCCTAGTATAATTGCAAGCTCCTTGGTGCATAATATAATTTTGATTATTGAATGTAAACAATTATTGAGTTCCCTTTGTAATAAGAGATAAGTGATGAAATTTGGTACCGAATTTCAATTGATTGAATACAATTAAGCCTTAGTGTATGTTGATGATATTCTTCTTGTTGATAAGACTAGAGAGGGTGTTCAAGGAAACCTTGAATTATGGAGGTCAACCTTAGAGTCTAAAGGGTTTCATTTTAGTAGATCTAAAACTGAATACATAGAGTGTAATTTTAGTTGTAGAAGATCTAGTGACAGAGTAATGATAATGGGATCAAGTCATTAAAGTGAGTGAATGTTTTAGATATCTCAAGTCTACTATTCAAAGTGATGTTGATATAGATGGGGATGTTATTAGTAGAATTCAAGTTGGATGGTTGAAATGGAGAAATTCATTGGACCTATTGTGATAGGAAAGTACCGTTTAGACTCAAGTGAAATTTTATAAGATGATGATGAGACCTGCAATGCTTTATGGCACATAATGTTGGCTAGTAAAAGAGCAGCATAAAATTAAGTTAAGTATTGCAGAGATGAGGATGCTTAAGTGGATGAGTGACTTTGCACTTAGAGATAAAATGAGAAACAAATATATACGTGACAACGTTGAAGTAGCTCCAGTGGCATTTTAGATTAGAGAGTGTTGCTTTAGTTGATTTGGTCAAATTAAATGTCAACCGTTCGATGATACAGTTAGGTGAGTGGATGTATTACATTTGACCTATGTTAAGAAAGGTAGAGGTAGACCTATAAAGACTTGGTTAAGAAGTATAAAAAATGACTTTAATTTATTAAGATTAAATGAGATTATGACACTTAATAGGGCACATTGGAAAAAAAAAAGGATTCATGTAGTCACCCCACATTGTGGGATAAAGACTTGTTATTGTTGTTGATTGCAATTAAACCGTAACAACTTATATTAAGAGCATTAGTTGAAGTTCTTTTAACAATTTTCAAAAGGACTTCTATGATGGTATGGATGCCAATGATAAAAGAATTTTTTTTAACACTTCCAAATGTTGGCAAAAGAAAACATTTTAGCATTTGCTGCGAGAAATAGAATCAGAAAGTAGTTGTTTCAAGATTCTCTCAAAAATGCTTTAGAGATGGTATGCATCCTTTTATTTGGATAACTTGTGCTAGGGTGACTTCATCTCCTCTTTCTTTCTTATTTTTTTGTTGATGTTTCATCTTGAATGATTATGGGCTTTTCAATTTCTCTATTTTGATGAGTTCTTCAACTAGTCCACTAATGTGTTGGCAATCCTCTATGTTGTGACTATGGTCTTTATGAAAAATACAATATTTCTTCGAATCTCAAATATGTGGTTGTGAATATAATGGAGGTGGCTGACAGAAGTGTTTTTTATCCTTGACCGTGTTCACCAATTTGATGTAGGAGACTTGCAAAGGAGCATGAGTGATGTTCTTAGCGACTTTCATCAATTTGTTTCTTTGTGGTTGACTCACTAGCGAGTTCCTTCGTTCAATTCTCAGGCCAAGTTGATGACGTGATGGTTGGCCTTAGAGAGTGTCTTGATAGGTTATATTTATGGCCAAATTGAAGTTACCACTATTCCTAATTGGTGGCTGTTGATGTTATTGTGAGTTCCCATATTTAAGGTATCGAGGTTTTATGCCTCCTTTCAATTGTATTCCTCTTCATTTATGTGGTTATTAGTAAGTTTCAATATTTTTGCTAACATATTAGGTTATTTTAGTCCTAGCACTTTCTTGATTAATTTTTTGTTCAGCCCTTATATTAGTGTGACAAAGGCGACTGTTGACTCTAAACTTTTCATGTTAAGATCTCCTATTAGAAGTAAGTGATGAATCTGCGTAATGACTCCTCAAGCTCTTCGCTAATCAATAAGGCTTTTGAGCTTTTTAGTGGCTTTTAGGCATTGGCAAGTTCAGTGATGGGGATTATCTTGAACTTGACGAACAACATTATTGCTCCTAGTGAAAGGCATGAGAAGAAGTGGTAAAAAACAAGTGGCACTTTAATGTGCCATTAGTGTTTAGCAAGGAGGTACCTAACTTAAAATAAGCATCATATTTAGTAGGATCTAACCTTTCTTTTTAAGATTAGAGATGGATGATTTTGAATTTGGTTAGTAGCGAAATATCCCTAAAGAACACGCCTCTTAGTTGGGATTTCCTCTTTTTGATTCATTTGGGAGGACTAGATTCTTCATTACTATCTGGATAATAAGTCCTCCCACTCACTGTAAGGGTTGAGGTATGTCCCCTTGTATTTGTCGGTTGTCTCTGAATAATTAAAATTGAAGATCATTCTGGTATTTCTTCACTCAAGTGTATTCTAGCAACATGCTTTAAAGCTCTTTGGATCATTCTCGTGACCTTTTCTTCTATTTTTGTAAGATGTTTGTTTGTCACAAAGTTCTGGTTCTTTGTATTCCACAAGGCTTCTCTATCTTGCTTATTTACATCTTATAATGTTTAACTTCTAATTTTTAGCATCAATTCACTCTCATCGCACCTTTTAGGATAATATATTTAGAAATGTTCATGGGCAATGCTAGAATCTTACTTATAATCTTATAGAAGTAAGGAGAGAGAGAAGCTCTTGCATTTACCAAAATAGCCAAAAGTGTTGGCTTAGGCATAGCAAACTTCTTGTGTCAATTTTCCCTTGACCCTCTATTTAGAAGTTTGAATTTGAGTTTTTGTTGACCTTCACATATGTTTCATACATTGAATCAGGCAAACATGATAAAATCAATGGAATATGAATGCGACATTGCTTGGATTGAAGTAGAAACACCTAATGGTGTCAATTGTTAAATGTTCAATTGTAAACACTTTATTGTACCTAATGATAGTAGTTAAAGTAATCCCAAAGGTGGTCACAGTGGCACGCTTAAATGTGGCAACAATAGAAATCCAAATGGTGATGATTATGAAAGCCCTAGGGTCAACAATTGCTTCTAACTTTAATGGCAACTACTCAAACTTGAAGCTGATAATGGTGGCAAACCTATGAGTTGTGGCTGCAACAGATCTTGTGACTACCTTGAGGTAAAAACTAATATAGGCCCAAAGTTAGTGTTGATGGAAAATTTAATGGTATGGTTGAGACAAATTGAGGGGTGGCATTTGTGGAAGGCCCAAAGGTGGAGCCAATAATACACTTAAATTTGACATCAGTGGTGAACTTAAAAGATGAGGCAACTATTAACCTTAGGGCAATGGTTGTGATCAGCCCAAAAATATTGATTGCTATGGGCTTAGGGGTATGTTTGTGGTAAGTCTAATGGTGACCACACGAGTAGTCCTCAAGGTGATGACAAAGATATATTGATAAATGTGGTGAAGTCAATATTTAAAAGGTGAAATTGAGAATTGAGGTATTTTGCTGTAGAGAGACAAGGCGTAAGTCTAAAAGCAAAGAAATAAAAAATAATAAAATTATAAATAATTCATAAATATGTCAAACTATCAATATATTGGCTTAGTTTATTATCATAATGACACAAATCATAAATCAAAATCTCAAATATAATATAGAACATAAATGAGATTTCATATAAGCGATCACTTAATATTTAAATGTGCCATGAGGATCAAGATTATAGTGATATCATCATCACTTTCATCATTTTTAGAAGAATAATTATATGTAATAACTATCATCCTCGAAAAATATCTTATCATCTTCAAAATATTCTTTATTTGCTATAGCTTTTTTATTTCTCCTTATACCAATTAATAATATATTCAATATAATTTTAAATAAAATAATAGATTAATAAATGGAGGAAGATAGAAGTATTGTTGTGGCTCATGCTTCTTAGAGACATGTTGATACCGAGAAGCACTGGCTCTTGTTGTTTGAAGTAGAAGAGTAATGCTAAATCACATGATTTGGGAGGGACGAATTGTTTAAAATTGAGAACTTTAACTCATTTGAGACGATGGGGTAAATAGAGAATTGGTATAATAATTTATAAAATATACTAATATTTGAATAAATTAATTTTAATTTTTACTTATAAAAAAAGTATGGCTCCACCTTAAAATGTCTCGGTGGCATTAAGCCTCACTTGAAAAGGTGTATGTCTCAATGAACTGACTAAGGCTTAAGCCTCAAGACACTCTTCATGCGCCTCAATATGAGGCACGCCTCGAGGCACATGACTTGAAAGCCTTTTTAACAATAGGTGAAGGCTTGGTGGACAATGGCTACCACTAGTGGCATTGGCATGTAGTTATAGGTGGCTAGGTGGGCTAGTGGAGCTTTAGAGGAAGTCTTGGCTCTTTCCTAAGGATTTGAATTTGTATATGTATTGAACTGAGGGATAGGGGTTTTATTTATGGATTTGGCTAGGGCTAATTTGGGTTTATTGGATTTTAAATTAATGCTTATTTGATATGGACATTGAAGATCATCATGACTACATTATGGAAATCTATGAAAATTAAGATTATAGCTAACCATGATGACCTTAATTTTCATAATGTAGCCATGATTATTGCTAAATTACTCTAATCATAATAAAAAAAATTACAATGTTTGTGGTAACATCATGATACCAGGTAAATATTCTAATTTATTTACAGTAGATTGACATATAAAACTCTGAGGTTGCTCGTCTTACTTAGATATAATAAAAATAAGAACTAATATTTATAAATAATATCTTTATTCCTCACTTGAGACAAATGACTTTTGATAAGGTCAAGCACAAAACTTGTGTAATTCAAATATCTAAAGTTTCAAAAGCATCATGACCAAATGCTTCTTGTTGTGAGGGGTTTGGGGATAGGTTTAGGTCACTTTGATTGAGCTCAATCTGATCAATTCAAGCATATATAGATTCAATCTTTTAAAGTTGGTTCAATTGGACTAATATGTGCTAATTTGGGCATTGATTCAATCAAATTGAGTTTTACTCAGTTTGGTGTTTTTGAGGTGCTTTAAGTTTTTTGCTTTGCATGACAAGTTTTGCTTGATGAAATGAAATATATATGATCCCAACAATTACCATTTAACTTTTTTTTTTTTTTTTTTTGATTTCATTTAGTCAAGCAACACTGTTGTTGCCAAGTCTCAAGCTTCGAATAGGAAAAGTGGAGGATTGCATTTGGTAGTCAACAACTAGCATAAAATTTATCAAAAAACTATGACATAAATCTTTAAAATATTAATGCTAAGTCATTCCTTCAAAGCGATGTATTGTATGGCTTGAATATAGTGAAAAGTGTGTAAGGGTTGTTGCATCAGCTCCTAGGTGCAGTGCTAAATAAGCAAGGGTTCTCAGATTATGGATTAATGCAAGTAAAGAAGTTAGTTCATAAAACTAGAATTAGATAGAAACTTGAATATAGATACTTTTATAAGTAAATTAATTTAATTATTAGGTATTATAATTCATAGGAATATAAATATCTTACCTATTCAAGAAACAAAATAGGTTGTGGAGAAGCTAAGGAGATTGATAGTTTAAGTTTTAAATTTTAGTTTTCTGGTAGAAGTCGTATAAGAAATGGTGTATATGTGATTATAAATAAAAGTTTGAAGAATAATATTATGAAAATTACTAGGATTGAAGATAGAATTATAGCTTTAAAAATCATAGTTGACACTAAGATTATTAATGTTATAAGTATTTATGCCCCTCAAGTAGATTTAGATATATACTCAAAAAAAAATTTGAAATGACTAAGAAAGATTAATATAGGGAATACCTCTTAAAGAAAGAGTATTTGTTAAAGGAGATTTAATTAGACATTTTAGTGGTGTTGCGAAGATTTTAAAAATATTTATGATCGCTATAGGTTTTGAGTGACTAATGAAGAAGGTATAATTATATTAAATTTTCTTTAACTTATGATTTTGTAATTGCTAATATAAGAAAAGATATGAGTATATTATCACTTATAAGAATGAATCTAATAAAATGCAAATTAATTATTTTTTGATAAGAAAAATTGATCATTTAGATTGTAAGGTCATTCTAAGTGAAAGTTGAAATACTAGCATCGATTACTAGTTTTGGATTTAAGGGTTAGAAGATGAAAAATAAATTGAAAAATTACCTTAGGATTAGATGGGGATATCTAAAGAACATTAATAAAAATATTTTTTAGAGTAAGTTATTATAAAATCTTAGAATTTGAGATATTTATGAGGAAGTTAATGTTATGTAGAAAAAAGTATCAAAAGAGATTAAGTTGAAGAAAAATAGGCTTGGAGAATTTTAAAAAAAGCTCCTATTAGTAAAAAAATAATTGATGGTGGAGTCAAATATTGCAAGAAAAGATTAAAAAAAATATTTTATTATAAAAATTAATTTAGATATAAAAGCACGAAGGATTGATAATGATATAGTGGCCTGTTGGAATTTTAAGAAAATAATATGTAATGTAAAGAATTCAACATTTAGTGATTTATATAATAAATTAGATATTATAAATGGTGACAGATGTATGTGCAAGTTAGCTAAACAAAGAGATAGGAGAAGTAAAGATTTAGTTCAAGTGAAATATATAAAGATGAAGATCAAAAAGTATTTTTCTTAGAAGAGGAAATTCAACATTGGTGGATGAGATATTTTGATAAATTTTTTATTGAAGATTATGAGAATACAACTGATTTTAGCGATCTAAACTCTAGAGAATTTTATTTGTAATGCAATATCAATAAAATCGATGGTAGAGAGGTTTTAAAGAAAATAAAATGTGGGAAAGCAATAGGACTAGATGATATTCTAATAAAAGTATGATAATGTTTAGAAGATCAAGGAATTTTTAGGCTTCATAATCTTTTTAATATTATTTTATAGACTAAAAAGATGTCAGGTGAGTGGAGAAAGAGTTTATTGGTTCTTATTTTTAAGAATAAAGGTGATGCACAAGTGTGTGCAAATTATAGAGGAATTAAGGTAATATGTTATGCATTAAATTTATGGGAGAGAGTAATTGAACATAGGTTGCGATGTGATATAAAAATTTCTCAAAATTAGTTTAGTTTTATATTGGGTAGGTCTACTATGGATGTTATACATTTGTTAAGAGGTCTGATGTAGAAGTATAGAGAGTAAGGAAGATCTACATATGATATTTATTAATTTAGAGAAAGAATATAATAAAGTTCTAAGAGAAGTGCTTTGGAGGGTTCTGAAAAAGAAAGGTGTTAATATTACTTATATTCAAGTTATTAGGATATGTATATTGGAGCAATTACTTGTGTTCAAATATAAGGAGGGTTGACCAAGTATTTTTTTCTATTTAAGTTGGATTACATTAAGGATTGGCTTTAATCCCATATCATTTTACTTTAGTTATGGATATTCTTATTAGACATTTACAGGAAGATGTACCTTGATATATTTTTTTATCATATTCTTCTCGTTTTAAAGACTCTAATACTCTAAACAAAAATAGAGAATTTTATTTTTATCGTCGTATTAGTAAATTTGAAGTTATAGAAGCTTTAAAGAAAATGAAATGTGAAAAAATAGTAGGACCTGATGATATTCCAATAGAAGTGTGGAAATGTTTAGGAAATCAAGGAATTTCTTGGCATATAAATCTTTTTAATGTTATTTTAAAGACAAAAGATGTCAGATGAGTGGAGAAAGAGTTTGTTGGTTCCTATATTTAAGAATAATGGTGATGCACAAGAGTGTGCAAATTATAGAGGAATTAAGTTAATGTGTCATACATTAAAGGATTCATATCATGATTATTTCAACTCTAGAGTCTAAAAGTTTTCGTTTAAGTAGATCTAAAACTGAATATATGGAGTGTAATTTTAGTAGTTTCTAGAATTTGTGACAGTGAACAAGTCATTAATAAAAGTGAGGCGTTTCACTATTTAGGCTCTATTGTTCAAAATGATGGTGAAATAGATGGAGATGTTATTAGTAGAATTCAAGTTGGATGGTTGAAGTGGAGGAATGCATCTGACCTATTATGTGATAGAAAATTTTCACTTAAACTTAAGGGAAAATTTTATAAGATGGTGGGTAATAACTGCAATGACTTATGGTGCTGAATGATGGCCAATAAATGAGAATCATAAGATTAAGTGTTACAGAGATGAGGATGCTTAGTGGATGAGTGGCTTTACTCTTAGAGATAAAATGTAAAATGAGTATATTCGGGAAAAAGTTGGAGTAGCTCCAGTGGTAGATAAGATTAGGAAGAGTCGCCTTAGATGGTTTGGCCACATAAAGCCGTCCATGAACTGACAGAGAGAGATGCATTAGATTACTTATGTTAAGAAAGGTAGAGGTAAACCTAAAAGACTTGGTTAAGATGTATAAAAATGATTTTAGTATACTTGATTTAAATGAGAATTTGACACATAATAGGACACAATGGAGACGAAGATTTATGTAGCCGACCACCCTAGTGGGATTAAGGCTTCTTCTTGTTGTTGTTGTTGTTGTTGTCATACATTAAAATTATGCGAGAGTAATTGAGCATAGGTTACGATGTGATATAAAAGTTTTCACGATCAATTTGGTTTCATGTCAGGTAGATTTACTATGTATGATATACATTTGTTAAGAGGTTTGATGGAGAAGTATAGAGAAAGTAAGAAGGATCTACATATGATATATATTGATCTAGAGAAAGCTTATGATAAAGTTTCAAGAGATATTCTTTGGAGAGTTCTAGAAAATAAAAGAGTTAATATTGGTTATATTCAAGTCATTAAGGATATATATACTAGAGTTGTTACTTGTGTCCAAACACAAGGAGGATTGACAAATTACTATTTCAGTTGGATTACATCAAGGTCAGCTTTAAGCCCTTATTTTTTTTGCTTTAGTTATGGATGTTCTTACTAAGCATTTACAAGAAGATGTACCTTGGTGTATGCTTTTTGTTGATGACATTCTTCTTGTTGATAAGACTAGAGAGAGAGTCCAAGAAAACTTTAATTATGGAGGTCAACCTTAGAGTCTAAAGGTTTTCATTTAAGTATATCTAAACCGAATATATGGAGTGTAATTTTAGTTGTAGAAGTTCAGTGGTAGTTGTGATATTGGGTGAACAAGTCATTAAAAAGAGTGCGATTCAAATATCTAGGCCCATTGTTCAAAATGATGGTGAAATAGATGGAGATGTTATTAGTAGAATTCAAGTTGGATAGTTGAAGTGGAGGAATGCATCCGCCTATTGTGATAGAAAAGTACCGCTTAAACTTAAGGAATAATTTTATAAGATGGTGGTAAGACTTGCAATGATTTATAGTGCAGAATGTTAGCCAATAAAAGAGAAGCATAAGACTAAGTTAAGTGTTGTAGAGATGAGGATGCTCAGGTGGATGAGGGGCTTTACTCTTAGAGATAAAATGCAAAATGAGTATGTTCGGGAAAAAGTCGGAGTAGCTTCAGTGACAGATAAGATTAAAGAGAGTCTCCTTATATGATTTGGCCACATAAAGCGTCGGTCGTTCAATGACCCGGTTAGGAGAGTAGATGCATTAGATTTATCTTATGTTAAGAAAGGTAGAGATAGACCTAAAAAGACTTGGTTAAGATGTATAAAAAATGACCTTAGTATACTTGAATTAAATGAGAATTTGACACATAATAGGACACAATGGAGACGAAGGATTCATGTAGCCTACCCCACTTAGTGGGATAAAGGCTTGTTGTTGTTGTTGTTGTTGTTGTATTCTTCTGGTTGATAAGACTAGAGAGGGAGCTCAAAATAAAGCTTGAATTATTGAGGTCAACCTTAGAGTTTAAAGGCTTTTATTTGAGTAGATCTAAAACCAAATACATGAAGTGTAATTTTAGTTATAGAAGATTTAGTGGTGGGATTGTGACATTAGTTGATCAAGTCATTAAAAAGAGTGAATCTTTTAGATATCTCGGGCCTATTATTCAAAGTGATGGTGAAATAGATAGGGATGTTTTTAATAGAATTCAAGTTGGATGGTTGAAGTGAAGGAAGGCATCGGGTCTATTGTGTGATAGAAAGTACCGCTTAGACTTTAAGGGAAAATTTTATAAGATGGTGGTGAGACTTACAATATTTTATGCAAAATGTTGGCCAGTAAAAGAGAAGCATAAAATTAAGTGTTGTACAACTGAGGATGCTTAGGTGGATTAGTGGTTTTACACTTAGAGACAACATGCGAAATAAATATATATGTGAAAAGATTGGAGAAACTCCAATGGAAAATAAGATTAGAGAGCACCTTAGATATTTTGGTCCTATAAAATATCGGTCATTGATGACGCAGTTTGGAGAGTAGATGTATTAGATTCGACTATGTTTAATAAAGGTAGAGGTAGACCTAAAAAGATTTGGTTATGAAGTATAAAAAAATAACCTTATTTTTTTCAAATTAAATGGAAATTTGATACTTAATAGGACACAATGGAGAAGGATTCTTGTAGCTGACCCCACGTGGTGGAATAAAAGCTTGTTATTATTGCTGTTATTGTTGTTGTTGTTGTTGTTGTTGTTGTTGTATTTCATTTAGTCAAGAAGTCATACCTTCCAAACATTGCTGCACTTATACTAACTAATCGTTTGCAGTCTTTACAATAATATTCATCGGCCAAGCAGCCTGGCAGTTGGGGCAGACTTTCACTGTTTTAAACACGGAATAGAGCCAAAATGGGAAGATCCAGTCTGCGCAAATGGAGGGAAGTGGACAATCAGCTGCTCACGAGGAAATGTTGATATGTGGTGGTTATACACAGTACGCTCCTAATCTCATTAAATGGTCCATTTTATTTTATAACTCCATTGAGCTCATAAATTGTAGATATAAATACTTTGTTCCCATACCATTCTTTAAAACTTTTGTTCTTTTTTTCTGGTAGTTACTTGCAATGCTTGGTGAGCAGTTTGACCATGGTTATGAAATATGTGGAGCAGTCGTCAATGTACGAGCTAAGCAGGATAAAATTTCAATTTGGACTAAAAATGCATTTAACGAAGCTGCACTGGTAAACTGATTGAGACCTCCCAAGTCCCAACCCAACCTCTCTGTTACTACTTGGTTAATGTGTGTTGTGGGAGTTCCTAACACGTCCTCATTTTACAACTGAGTTTACGTCAATGGTTTCATAAGTTACTTTGGCTCTTCTCAACTTCTAAATCTGAATAACTCTTTTCCCTACACAAAATGTGCCCAGTCCACTCACCACAGCCATTTCTTCAGAGATTTTTCTCTCTACTTTTCTTCTTCCCAGAGCACAATGAATGCCACTATTCAGAATTTGAAGGCATTTGTGAAATGCAGTTTAACGTTGAAATTGTTTATTATTTATTCTACAGGTGAGCATTGGCAGGCAGTGGAAAGAGTTCCTTGATTGCGACGACAGTATTGGCTTCATGCTTCATGTAAACTGTTTTCCTTGTAATGAATACTGTCAAGTGATAAATGATTGCTTACTAAGGTTGACGCTGTTCCTTTCAGGATGATGCGAAGAAGCACGAGAGACATGCAAAGAGTCGTTTTTACGCGTGAGTTTCATGATTTTTCATGCGCGCTTGACTAAAAAGCAAGCATGATAAGTTGCATTTCTCAGTTAAAGCTTCAGAGAACTCTCATTTTGCTCAAAAATTTTGTTGGTTAAGCAATGGTTTCTTATATTCTAGGTCAACGATTTAACATTTTAGTTTATTGAAATAAATTGGTTGCTCGGTATTACAATGAATAGCACTGCCGCCTTCTATTTTGTATGCATCAATTGGTTTGTTTTTGAAGATTGTTATTTGTTTGTGAAGATGTGAAGAAGCTTAACGTGGCTGCTGACAAAGAATTGGTCATCTCTAATACCATTGGCATTACTCCTTTGTTCTTCAGTACAGATGAACAAATTAAATGATTACAAATAATAAGTTTTTTTTAGCTAAGAGGAAGATGAAGAGAGAGAGAGAGAGAGAGGTTCCACTTTCTTGGTGAGGCTAGAGGTGTATGCCCCTTGGCTACGATGTTGGCACTAAATGGAGATGGCCGCCCACATTCCATTTATTAGCTAATTGCTGGAAGGGTGTTTTAATTGTTTTAACCTCATGGATTCAATGGATGGCAGATAAATAGATACATTTGTCTTTGAAAGTCTTCGTAAAGAGGTTAAATTTTTAAAATAGGTTTAATTAAAACTTTAATTAGTTAATTAGGCACAAAAAAAATTAAAAATAGATTTAGTTGTCAATGGATAGTCGCTAAATTTTTTAAAAAATTTACACGATTTTGCTCTTATCGGACTCATCTGTCAAAATCGAAATGAGCAGATCGTTGAAAACGTAATGAAATTCGACTTTATGATAAAATCTACGATTCCAAATAAGTCGCAAAAAACGCTCAAATGATCCGGAGTTAAAAATTTTGACACAAAATTTTACCCGTGATCGACTCATCCTCGAATTGAGCTTGATCGTTGGAAACATAATAAATTTTTACGATTTTCATGTTAACAAAAATCTGAGATTCTAGTTCGGTACGTCGTAGTTTTTGTAAATGCTTACAAAAATTATTATGCGGGAGAAGCAGAGCTCACTCGATTATTGTGTTGAGTGTTTTTTTAATAATCTCTCTAATGAAACTCATTCCTTCAACTTCTGTTACTTGACGTAATTTCTTATGGCTAATAATGGGAAATTTGTGGCTAATAATGGGCAACTTGTCCCTTACTGATTCTTCTAGTCTCACATTTATGAATCATCAAGGGTTGGTCGAAGCTCCTCTAGTAATCAATGTCATTGTATTTGATCTTGAAGTTTGGGTATTGAGAGTTTGCTGATAACTATATCGTGTTATTTTTCTGTTCAAAGAGAGATTGATGAGAAGGCTTCTTTCCGTTTTTCCTTGATGGATTTCAACATGTGGTAATAATTGTGTTTTGTGTAACTTCTGTTCAAGGAGGTGATAACATGTCTGCATGGCTCAATTTTATCATCTACATTGATTTTTTAGTTCAAAGAGTTTGTCTTATGCTACATTTATGCCTATACATATGAGTCTCAAAGAGGCTGTTAATTATTTGATTTCTTGTACCTAGTTTTAACTCTTTTATGTGAAGGTGGGTAGTATGAACTTATGAGCTGATTAATACTCTTTTTCTTCTCGTATGATTTTGTGCCTTCAAATAAAAACTTATTTATTAACAGTTAACTTTTATAGGAGAGTTTCCAAGATACCACGCCGCTTGATTAAATCTGACGATGAGCAAAGTAAAATTTTGTACCAAAACTTTCAATTCTACAGCTATGAAGCGTTTGTAAAAAATTATGCAGACGCTAGATCGATTTTTATCAACATAAAATCAGAATTTTGTTATGTTTCCAATGAAATAAGCTCGCTTCAATTCGATAGGATATAGGTAAAATTTTGCAGTTGTGCTAAAATTTTCAACTTCACACTATAATTTTTGCGAGCATTTGCAAAAACCGCAACTTGCCGGAATGGAATCTTAGATTTTTGTCAACATGAAAGTCGCGAGAAATTTCATTATATTTTCAACGATATTAAGCTCGCTCGATTTCGACGCCGGATGAGTCCGATACATGCAAAATATTACGATGAAAATTTAGCTCAAGTCTAATTGCTCGTTAAACGGGCGACAAGTATTGACATAAAATTCACGTCAACTCGCCCATTCAACGGATTTAAAAAAAAAAGAAAAAACTCAGTCCATGGAATCAAAAGATACAAAATAATTTATTTTTGAAACTCATTAAATCTTTTTATAATGTGCATCAAGATGGTTCTAACGCACTCATCTTTCAGTAAGAGTGGCAGTGAGGGGTAACATTAAAATGCAATGTAAAAAAAAAATTGAACTCATCTATTAAGGTTAATAGTTGCTTGCATGGTGGCGAGAGTACATGCGAAAGCAAGAGGGGAAATTGTACAATAGATTTAGTAGCATTGCAAGTTTCTAACAAGGTGCTTGTACGCAAGAGTTCCCCAAGGTTTAGCACAAACATAAGAGGTTCTCTCATTTTAGGGATCGTTTAAGAACACTTTTATTCTTTCATTTTATTATTTTATTTTATTTATAAGTTAATCAAAATTTTAATATCTTAATAATATTAATCATTTTTAAAAACACTGAAAAAATATTTTTGAATGTTTTAAAAAATAATATAGTTTGTTTGACATATAAAAAATAAAAACATTAAAAAATACAGTCAACAAATATTTTTAAAAATAACATAAAAGAAATAAAAAACACAATAAAACTGATCATAAGTTGTAAAAATTATTTGGTTGTCTTATATCCTAAGCTCATTCTTAATCCATACATAAAAAAACGTTTAAATTTATCGTTAAATTGGCGCACAACACATAACGGGGCTAAAATACAAACAACCCTAAACTGAATAAGATCACACGATAGAGGCAAACTCAAACCCTCTGAATGCCTGCAACAGATGAACTAAAAATTTAAAAAAATAACACCAAAGATGAAACCTCTCACAATATTCATGCACTTATACCAAAATTGTAAACAATTTGGTGCAAAAGAGAAGAGCATAGAGATATAACAGAAGCCCCAGGCCATGACAAGATGACTATCTATTTACAGTAATCCATTCTAAAGGACTCCCCCATCTTAAAAACAGAGAATGATCCCTCCTCAACACTTCTTAACCCTTACGAAAACGTATCCTCCCTTTCCACCTCTGTAGTTTCTCCTTCTAAATTACTGAACTCGAGGAAATGAGTCGGCCTGTGATCCTCATGGTAATAATCTCGAGGCCCGCCAAGCTTGACGCCATACTTCATGCTCGCCGTATGCTTCACCCCCATGAAGTTGTAGTTCCATGGACCATTGTCTGGAACCATATAAAACCCTAAGAATCGATCACTGAGGAGCATCTGTACCTTCTCATAGTGTGTAGGTAAGTAACCGTGAGGGTTGCTTCCAGTATCCTTATTTGAACGCCCCCATTCGTAACCAGTCGGTGTGAGTTTGTACGCAGTCAAAGAACAGGAACCCGGCGTGAAGCTGCAGGTAAGAATGATGCACTTCTCGCCATCCCATTGTTTGTTGTTCTCCAGAATCCGAGCATGGGATGTTACATCCTGTAAGGAGATGGGAAAATATACGAGTGATTTAACTGTTTTGGGTAATTAGTGTAGAGGTTTACAGGTGAATTAGAAGAATTCTGATAAATCACCTGAGGAGAGAGCTGGGGAAGCTCGTTCGGCTGTGTGTGCATCCATCCCAACGGCTCCAGATCGTTTAAGAATTCATGTTCAGGGAGAGCAGATGGGAGATTGACGTGTTGGTGACTTCCCCATTGCGGCAGCATTACAATGCACCGGATCTCCTTCACTTGTGGGTTATCTTGGGGGCTTAAACCATACAGATACCCAGCAATTTGGGTTCGAAGATCAGCTATGCAAATGAATTTCTTCAATATGTTCTTGGGCATGATATAAGTGTAACCAGTTTCCTGTTAATTGAAGCCAAAACAAAATTAAGTGAACTTCAACAAGTGAGTTTTCGAGAATGTGTGAGGACAGTAATTGCATTCAAACCTTGATGTCATCTGAGTTAACATAAATATGATTGACACGCAGATACAGATTGGTCGCAGAAATAGCCCTCACTCTCCAATCAGTTTTAGATCCAAATGCGGCTTGCTCGTAAGGACTGGTTGTCGTGACAATAAGTTCATCACCATGAACATTTGTCGTCCTGGTTGTTACTGCTGTCAATTGGCTTGCTTCTTTAGCCTGCAAATAAAATTATAGGTTAGAATGGACTGGAATTAGAGAAGTAAACAACTAGAGGGAAGGTCAGGTGATGCGTGGACAGCCTAGCCTGATCACCTGTTTTTCAATTTCAGCAATCTGCTGTCTCTGCTGTGATGGTGGAGTAATCTCAGCACCAAGTATAATATCGCGTATTTCAGACTGTGTCAGTGCTGAGGTGTTCACATTGTTCTTCTTTGCATAGTCGGAGAGAATCAGATCCCTTAGAGCAACTTCTACCTGCATTAAAAATATATATATTTCTGTAATCTCCAACTGATATTCTATGGTTGGGGAGGGGTGTTAGAGAAAGAGAGAGAGAGAGAGAGAGAGAGAGAGAGAGAGTTGCAGAACTGGAGAAACATACTTTCATCCACTGATCATCAGTGAGTGCTGGCCAAATATGGTGTGGTTCAGTAATGATAGTCTTGTCAGGCTTCAGTAGCATCTTCGCCTTCTCATTGTTGACATGAAGTGCACGTAGTATGAGAATCAAGCGAGAGAAAGCAGTATATGAAGAAATGCTCTTCAGCCAATCATCATAAATATTGAAAAGAACCATTTGAGGTTCAGTGGCCTTCAAAATCAAGTCACCAAACTTTTCAATTTTCAAGCAAGCCTGGAAGGGTAGCTGCAGCTCACTTCCCTTGATCACAATGTTAGGGAAATCGAGTAAGTGGACCTCCAATGGATCCAACATCCCCTTTCTGGTGACAATTATTTGCTTGGGCTGCTCTTCAACTGGCAAGGATCGCACAAGAGCAGCCACTTCCTCTGCTGTTTTCCACTTGGCCAGTTGACCAAGACGCTTCTGGCCTGCCCACACACTGGTGTGAATAACCTGGATAAATCAAGATTAGTCATGTCATACAGCATACTGCATAGAATTTTGTACTTTGTAGTGAAGTTTATCAAAGACTAAGCAGCAGAATAATAGAGAGATGTCATACCTTGAGAAACAGCTGGCCTGTTCTTGGGTTGAATATAAATATTGCACCATTAATGGGCTTCGTGGTGAGATTTCCCTCAAAGGTTTTGTGGATGGTAACCCTATACACATTGGTATCATCAACAAACCATATAATCTGGTTGCTGAATATTTCACCATAATTCTGAGATGAAAGGTATGGTTCTGTAGGTTCAGATGAATAAAGCTGAAGACCTTTCCTTATCCGCTCCCTCAATACATACAAGGCCGGATTTGACTAGCCAAAACATCAAGAAATAAGCATTATGAGTTGAAATATTTTAAATTGTAAGTTCTAAAGCTGCAGAAATAGCAATGAAGCTCATCCAATACATACCTTCATAATCTTATTCATCGCTTGAGCCAATAATGGCTTTGACCCAGGGAACCAATTGCCAAAAGCTGAGTGCAAGTTGTATGCCAAATCAATTCCTATCATCACTCCTGAAAAAGCGAAAAAAAGGAAAATGATGAATAGTCAATTAATTTAGTGCACAAGTTACAAAATCAAAGGGAGAAAATTGCATGTCGAAGCAAACAGTCATACCAGTCGGTGATGGATAAATTGACATGTTATCAGTCGTGTAATCCATAAATTTTGCCCTCGTATACCGCTCTATATCATGTGAATCATAATCTCCCCACCGAAGCTGCACGTCTATCCAATACTTTTGGCTTGCCTTTTGATCAAAGACATCCTTCGACTCAGCAACTAAGCTAGGCTTAGACATCGGCCATTTATGAGCAGCAAACAGTAGGATGTCAGCACATGAGCTGTTCATCTTGTAACTCTTCCTTGGATGTATTGTTTCTTTCTGCACTGTATCAATTTCTAAAGCATCCAACTCCTGATCCAAAACTTGGCAAAGATCCATAACAACACTCTCATGAATCTTTTGCCAAAGATGAGCACGAAAAATCTGAATCAAAGATATCTTTAAAGTTGGGATCTTTCCATGCATGAATATCCCAGTTAAGTCAAGCTGCACCTGGAAGCCTACATAAACATTTGCTCGATTTATGGTAGGGGACCACCACAATGTAAACCTACGGTTTGGAATTTGATTTAAGCCAGACCGTTGCGCATTAGTTAACTTCTTGTACTTCATAGACTCTTCAAATCCTGATGCCTTCTCCCAAAAGAGACCTTCCCAAGTTGGGAAACTGAAATATCAAACTAGAATTAGATAAACTTACAAACACTTATGACAAAATATAAAAAATTAAAAATAATATATCAAAAATCAAATTAGATGACAGACACCAGCAAAAAACGTCACAGAAACAGCCAACAAGCGGTTCAAGGATAACAAGCAAGCAAACTTACTATGTGCCTTTAAATAATGTATGTTCCAATATTCCCTCAACTCCTCCCAAGGCTTGGATAACATCAGTTCTGTAGTTATTAAGATTCCACAGCTTGCCATCATGCCTTTGATGAGTCCACCAAAATGGATTCTGCTTCAAGACTTGATACTGTTTAAAATCAGTGCGAACCCGCCAGCCTTTGTCATATGCTAAGGTATGACGATCCTTTTGAAAGAGTGTGTTAATCCTTGGTATTCCCCTATCCCAAGAGTCCTGTCAGAAGTAACTATGGTCAACGTCTAATGATGAACACAGCAATTCAAAAAATATAAATATAGCCTAATCTTTGTTATGACACCATGTTGAGACCACATCTTGCCATGATGACAATCCTAAACAAAACCTCAAATGAATCAGAAGAAAAAAATCACGTCCATACAACATAAGAACTACCATACACTCTCTCTGTGATAGAAAAGACGGTTACATTAACAATGGTAGTTCTTATGTTTCGTACCAAGTGTAGCCTTTTTGCTAAATACAATTAAACTAATATTTATCAAAATGGGAGAGGTCATCTAACAATAAGAAAACTCTATAAGCTCACAATAAAAATACCTCAAGATCCTCCAGCGTCAATCGCCTATTCTGTGACTGTGCTTCCTGCCTCTTCAATGCATACTCCGCCCATACACGTTGTGAATCAATGAACTCACTTTCCCAAGGCTAAGAAAATAAGAATGCAAATAGTGTCACAACATTATAATGAGATGCACTATAGCACCATGCACATAAATATGGTTATATCAACCCCAATTCAACTGAGTTTGACTTAATTCCAAATTAAAATTGTGATTGACTCAACTAAGAGTCAGCTCAAATTTGAAATTGATAGTTGAACAACTCAACTTGAAACTGTTCAACTAGTCCACTCAAAAAAGATTTTAAGTTTACTTGAAATTGATTCTTGCTTATTTATCATATACTGTATTATTATATAATATATAATTTTCTATCATATACACCATATATATTATATAAATGCAAGTTTTCGAATGACCTATAAGCAAGTCAATCAGCTCAAATTTGAAATAGTTAGGTTTTGAGATACGAAAAAAAAAATAAAAATCAAACTGATTAAAATTAAAATTGAATCAGTCAGGTCATATTTGAAATCAATTATAATGAGCTGGAATCAGCTCTAAATCAGTATGAACCACATTGAATTTTGATTGCTTTTAATTATACATATGTACATACAAAGAAGGTCCAAGTAGTAGACCTGTATGTAGCGATAAAGGTTAGGAATGAGCTGATCCTCTTCATGGCTCATACCACTCCGGAAATGAGTCACCCCCACATCTGTTTGCTGGCTATACCTAAGGTCACTCTGTGGAATCAATATGTGTCCCATTGACAACATGCCAAGGCCCCCAATTTCCTTTGGAGTATAAAAAATCACAGGAGGAAACCTGTAAAAAAATTTATTTAGATTTATAGCATGCCATGCATGACAAGCAAACATAAAATTTTAAATCAGGTAAAACTACCTGCTGGGCATTTTTGAGTTCAAACCAATCTTTATACGTGTCTGGATTTTATTTTCACACTTAACCAGTAAATCTAAGAGTTCCTGAGTATGCACAGTTGCTTCACGGAAATAGGTCATAAGCCCTGCAAAAATTTGTAGAATGTAGATATTGGTCATACTAGAAACAGCAGTAAATGATGCATTCAATAAATACATATTTAGTAAATTTTACATACCAATAAGGGCAGTGTTCCATTTGTTCACAATCTTTGTAAAAGTTGTCGATCCAGATGACATAAGGATCTGCCTCACACGATTCTCAAACACCTTCATGTGTTCATCATCAACACGTAGGAAAGCTATTGCTGTTCTCTCCTTAGTTTGCTCATTCTGCAGATTCCAAACTCCATCTTTGGTGTTACTAAATGCCTCTTGAGTCATTCTAATCTTTGGCAAGATGCGAACCTCAAAACCACACCTAAAAACGAATGAATTTGGATATCAAAAACAATCACTCTTTCATATAAGCCACGACTGAATTTTGACAGACTGAAAAAGCTAGAATGATAAATATGAGGAAAGACAAGAAAAAAAAAATTTGAAAAGCAATATAGTTACAACATCAAAAAGTTCTGAACAATAGCATGAATTGCACAGCACGCAGGCTGAAACTAATATGACATCACAAAAACTTCCGCAAGGTAAACTAAAAGACTAAAATGCACTCAAACTCACATGCTGAAGAGTAAATTTGGATTGTCCTTGCTGTAAACAGATACAAAGCTGTTTTCCCACTCCAGTGTTGTGATGCTCCGAGGAAGGCGATTCTTCATATCCCAGAAAACACTTCTGCCAAGGTTGACTGTAATGCAATATAAAATGAAATCAACATCAACTAAACAAAGCTCACCACATTTTGCACCAAAGAAAATCAAGTTTTATAGCATAAATATAGGTAAGAAATATCCAAAATAAATTACCATCATGTTTCATGAGCCTCATTCTTGCATCTCTAGGCCAACATTTCTTATTATTATATCCTACCATATTTTCATTGTTTGGATCTGGATGTTCAGTCAGATAGCGCTGAATAAGGTCCCGTGCTTCTTCGTGAGTGAAGCGGAACAATATGTGAACTTTTTCTATATACCGTGAATACAGACGAATGGGATGCCGTGTCTCAATTTTAGTATCTGAGAAGGTGATGAACTCATTGGGCATCTGAGGAGGACCAGCAATTTCACTTGCCCTAGTCAGACCAAGAAGCAAGAGGTCAAGTACAAGCCCATAATATTGTACAACAAAGGATGCAAACTGCAAACCACGAATGAGGCCATAGGAGTTTGTATGGCTCATGTCCTTGTAAGACAAAACTACATTGTTCTTTGCAGTGACATAATCCGCAATATTGTGGTCAAGTACCAAGCGAAGAAGCCTGCAAATCAAAGTAGTCTGAGGTAAATGCATGTATAGATAGATGAATTTGCACAAACAAAAGTACTGATAAGATTTACCTATTTAACATGGTCAAATCAATCTTCTCAAAGAATTTCTCAAATTTCGTCTGAAGCATAACTACACATTGTCCATCACTTGTGTCCCATATGCCCTGCAGATTGTTTATACCTTGACACCATTTGTACACAAGAAGAGGGGGTGGTTCTGAGTCAGCAGGCTTAATCCAGTTTGGAAACAGGTGTCTCTTGTCACCCTCATACCATAGGTATTGATCAAGATAGGCATCCGTAATTTTTTCAAGAGGTTCAATTTCATAAACAGGAATAAGATAACTATACAGATCCATGAACTCAATGCCAACCTGAGATGAAATCTTATTAAAATTTTGAATATTAAAGTAAGCTGCAGTCAAAACAATATTAGGTGCTAGGTGCACTTACTTCTTTAAAAGCACGCTGAGTAAGCAAGTGACGTTTTATCCTTGATAATGCTTCATGTGGATTATCATAGGCTTGTTCTATAAGACCCAATTCTTCCCTCTGAAGTTGATTTAATCTCACTGCCACACTGTAAGATTCTTTTAGCTTCTCCAAAGCCAGAATAAGCAGCTTAGTATCATGTTTGTATGATAGTGGTGGAAATGGTATGGGAGAGAACTTCCTAGATTCCAACCAATGTACTGTTGTTGTGTAAATAGCAACTGCTTCTTCAGGAGTTACATAAGGGCCATCCTTCAGATAATTATGTTGTCTTTCCTGTGAATAAGCACAAAATGTATCAAAATGCTGGCAATAACATAAATGATCAGCATCATTTATCCCAAATATATGAATTGGCATTTCACACCCTCACCAGCTTTTCAACCAGCTGAGTAGAAGATTGTGAATGCAGCAAGAGAAAGAGGTGGGAAGTAATGGCCATCAGTCCACACGAAAATAGTAAATATACAGTAAAATACAAACAAAAATGACTGAAATATTGAACTTTAAATGCAAAAAAAATCTATTTCTTACCTGCTCAGCTTTTAACCATAAACGGGTCAATCTTCCCAGATTCTTGCGACAAACGGTCTTGTCAACTGTCGCACCTCTTCGAATACGTTCACGATTGTAGTGAGCAACATTTGTCCACCAATCTGCTTTGGACTTCACATAACGAAGAATCATGTTCTCAATGGGAACTGGAAGTCCAGGGACCTGTAAGAATAGTCATGTGGCAAACGTATTGTGCATAACATAAAATTAAATTATGTCGATTATAAAATTTAGATAGAGGTCAATTTAACAATTATAAAACTCTTACCTTCCAGGGTATGTTGGCTTTCCAACAACGCCATGCTTCACTAAGGTGTTGTAGGATTGTCCTAGCCTTGTTCTGCTTAATGCCCTCTGCAATACAACAAACATAAGGAAAAAGATATAACACAGTTTATGAAATTTTGAGAACAGAATGAGTATCTAGCGATCAACAAAATTCACGTGGGTTCATAATGTTTTCTAGGTGCATGGATAACAAATTCCAAGATACAGAAAACTATGATATCAGTGCATTATAATGAAAAAACACAATATCAGATGAAGGCATCATAAAGTACAGATGGCTCATAACTCACCAGGCATGGCATCCAGGACATCATGCATAACAGCAGCTCGCAGCTCCAAGTCAAAGTGGCTCTCAACACGCTGTTTAGTGACTGTCTTGGCAACTCCTTTGGAATGGCGACCTTCAAACTGACGAGCAAGTAAGTTACCCAGCCACCTCTCCAACAATGGCACTATACCACGCAGGAAAAACAACCACACTCTCCACATTGGGGCCCAAAATCCACAGCCAGGTCCTTTTCCAACAGGACCAGTGTTAAAACGATAGTAAATCAAATGCTTCAAGTCCTTGCACATTCTAATCTGCCGCATCAATCGGTACTTGTAGCGGTACATACCAGTCAATTGACCAACATGTGAAAATGTGTACTGCAAACCATCAGCCAACTGAAATGCATCTACATTTCCCAACCGAAACTGAACATTAGCATCCACAACAAGTTTTGTCAATCGCAAAATTTCTCGACAGAGATGGAAAGCATTTCCAAAACGTGATTTTTTGCGCTCCTTTGTAGTGAGAGTTTTTACTGGCTTCAAATTGAAATTGTAATCAAGGTGAAGATAGTTGAGATTTTTTCTATGAATCAGGAGATTTAACATATTATAACCCTGCTTGCAAACTTGTAGCCCTGCTTCTACCCAATCAAGCTCAGTGCTTTGAAAGAATTTGGTAGCTTGTAGAGACCGAAACAAGTGTTTCTTTTTCTGTGCCTTTGGAGGTCTGTGATGTAGCTCATTCAGTACATAGCATTTTAACAACTTTTGGTAACTCACACGAACTTTAACTGGATAGGATGGTGGACTGAAATCAGACAAACAATATAGTATAAGAAATGATAAGCACTAATAATGAAGTAAAAGTGCAGTAAAGAATAGAAATAACAAAACTGAGATATACCAGTGTTCCTTATACCACTCTGATACAAGAGGTATATCCTCGGCACGTCTCATGCGACCAGATCTTGTGTTGAATGGACGTGGTGCAAACAACAGTGAAATGCCGGCAGCAGTAGTATCTGTATAAAGTTGGGTATCTTGCAACAGAGGCTCCACACCTTCTGGAAGGAAGAAATCTTCCTCATCTTCCTCATCAAGAACTTTTTTCTCTCGTCGATCAATTTTGTTGATAGAAGTTATGGGATTTATTAAAGGATCATAGTAGAATGCAGGTAAATCAGGATCCTCTGTTTTAATGTACATTATCATTGGTGCATGATAAACACAAAGCCTCACTTTTCTGGGCCTATTGTTGTAAAGATGAGGAAAAGCTATTCTATATTCTGTCCTCAATGGTTGACGAATAATTAGTTTATTTATGTCATTGAATTCGTTCCAATCCTCATCACCTTTTTCCATGTCACGATACAAAGGCTCAAATTTTGGACCACCTACAGAAGGTAAGAGAAGTAATGCAATATTTAACCATGTTATCAGAAAATAAAAGTTTAGCATGCAAATCTTAAAAGAGAAACAGCAATATAATAAAGAAAACAGGCTAGCTTAATTGAATTCAACGATCTCTCAGATAATAGATCAAAACCATATTGGTAATGTAAGCTACTTCGCATAAACGAGAATTAATTGTGCATATAATCCTCCTTACGAGTTAAGAACAAACAAAACGTACAAGAGCATGGCTAAGAGAGGTTTATCTTCTTTCCTTAGACTTCAATTCTTTGAGCAATGCAGCAGTGCATTAGTGAGAAAAATAGTACAATGGTTATAAGACAGCAGTCCAATACTAATTAGGCATGCTACCACAATGCTACTATTCACAAGTGAACGTTAATGCAAGAACATCAATAATGGATAATGGGGCTATTGTCAGGTGTTTCTTCATCTTTTCATCTTTGTCTAGTTAAGATATAAAGAACCTCCAAATCATCATAACCCAGTTTTTTTTTTTTTTTTTTTTTTTGAATGATGAATAAAAGACAAGTTTTCCTCCACATCAATAGAGATGTCAAAAAGACCTTGATTTCAGATATGGATTCATACAAGAGGACCAATGATTTTGTCTAGTTTCTATTTGTTTTTTTCAAATCTTTATTTTCCCTCTTTAAAATGAATGCTTGTTTTGTATTTTGACCTTCAATTACAGAAAAAGAAGAGAGAATTCAATCAGACCACTGTGACTCATTCTTATTTATATTTGGTACTTGCAACATTTCTTTTTTTTATTTTCCTGCCTAATCTCATGTAAATTCTGCTTCTGGAACTAGCTGATGCTGTTTCTTGATCATTAATGATTGCAACCCACTTTTTCTTTGTGTACTTGCTATTTAGCATGTTACCCCACATTATGCACCTACAACTTAAACAACCTACATCAACCTACCTAGATTTAACCAGGAAAAAAAACGTAAAACAAAAGAACATACCAGGTATGCACATGTTCAATGCCTTCGCTGTGAAAAATGATTCCATGTCAAACAGGTAGAAGTAGTTCTGATCAATCAAATCAGAAAGTAACTGTCCTGCTAATCGATGAAGAGTTGCCATTATTGGAAGAGAGAGATGCCATCTCCTATAACTAGGACCATTAATAAGCTTTGTTTTTACAAGAGGTTTGTGATCATAGAACCAAGTATATACAGCAGAATCCTCTTCTTCATCTAATTCCAGTTGAATAGCCTCCAGTGGATCGACATCCAACAAGTTATCTGCATAATCTAATGGAGGCTCTTCATCATCGAACGGAGGAAATCTCATTCTTTTGAAATGCCTTCGGTCCCTTTTTTCTCTTCGCATCATGATCCACATTGAGCCCCACTGTTTAAGTATAAGATGACAAAATTTAATCATCGAATAAACACAATAAATATAAAACAGCAAAATGATCTCATAGTAAGTAGTGAGTGTTCTTTTGTATTAAAAAACAGCCCAAAAGAAATGTAGAAATTGTGGGGCCAATTTCAAGAAGCACTGAACTGAAAGGAAAACAAAAAAAAATTGGAAGAATAATTTTCTGAATTTTTCAGAAGTCAATACTCCAACTATTCGAGTTGGCCATCTAACTTCTTGATTCAGTATCAACAAACATCTGATATTGACTATTTCAGGACAGCCTTCTAAGCTCGGGCAATTTAGCCTCAATCCACCAAAAGGTAATAGGCACAACCTTAGCCCTTCAAACATGGAAGGAAATGCCTAAAACTACATAAATGCAAGGCATATTAAAAAATAGATAAATACTAGCATACCTGTGCTAAATAGATCGGCTCAACCACCCATGGTATCTCATTGACAAATGTGATAGCACCAGTGATATGATAGAGTATTTTCACATTACGAACCTAAATATGAGCTAAATAACATTAAGAAACAACAAAATGAAAATTACAAGTGTAACACATCAGCTCAGTGGGTAGAAGATGACCTGTTCCCAGGGCATAGGCATGTTCTCCAAAAGTTTATATACTGCATGAGGAACAAATTTTAGAGCACCAAGATAGACACGCTTATCATGCCTGAATTTTTTCGATGTCATGTCACCATGATCTCTGGTCGACACAGCAAAGATAAATGGCATTAGGAGAATCATGTGATGTAATACCATCCAATCCTAACCTACTAATGCAATCAAAAGAACCTGTAACAAACATTATACAGGAGTAGTATTACAGTGTCCTGCATACCAAATATTATCAAAAGCAAAAAAAAAAAAATTTACTAAAAACATGACAATTGAATGCTTAAAGAAATACTTCAAAACAATAAGATTTCTTCCATCTTTGTGCGTTTGCATAACTATACATAACAGATTATAACATAATATTACTGATTAAGAAATGTTAAACTTTTTTCACATGCAAGTAAACCCATAGTTTTAAAGAGGTTTGGACTTCCTTTGGTATAGCTTACCTCTTCTTCAATCAGATGAAAAACAAGTTTGGTTTTCCCTGGAAACATGCATTACAAATCCCATTCAGCATATGCATCTTATGACTTTCATAAGCATACGGCCTAACTTCTAAAGCAACTTTAATATGAAAGTTTGATGATTTTAAAGTGTATCAATAAAGGCAGGCATCAAGGAGACTATCTAAAATTCACATTTTTTCTCCCCTAAAAGGAGATCTCAGCAAAGATAAGCTGAAGGATTTTAGAAAGTGTATCTCATTACAGGTACACCAAATAAGAATGGAATTTAGGCTCCTATCCCTTCATCTTAATCATCATGCACTTTCATTTCTATAAATAACACTACCTTTGTACTCTATTTTATTCATTAAAATAATAAAATTTCATTCTCCCTCTCCAAAATCCTATGCCCTCTTTTTCTCTCCTTGAGGCCGTCACTTTTCTCTCCTCACATACATGCCCAATTTCTCTCCCCTATTAAATTGTGAAGAGTAATTTTTGCCCAATAAAAAAATTACACTGCATAAACTTAATCACAGGTTTTTTCTCTATAAAGAGAAAGGGCATTATTTAATATTTTCGAAAAAAAAATTAGGATTATATTTTCCCCACAATAAAATCACAATGAAATCTCTAAGAAAAATAACAATACGTAATCATCAATTGATTGAATCTATATAAAATTCTTGTATTTTTTTTAGTATCAAACTTCTTTTATTTTTATTTTTTCTGTATTTGTATAGGCTTTGCCTATTTTGTAATACTACCAATGAAATCCATCGAGGAAATGATGAGCATGTATCAAGAAGTTTTCAATAATAAGAAAGCCATAAAGTACAAGGAGGAAGTCATCAAAGCAAGAGGCATAATGGGAGAACAAAGTGCAAGAGAAGGAAGACATCATCGAAAAACGAGAGGATATTTGAGTATTCGTGACCATAATCATTGAATCTATTCTATTTAATTTTAATCTCATTGTGCATGTTAGCTCTTAGTTTTCATAGCCGATCTCTCTCTTCAATACCTTGGCTAAAATCTTTAAGGCTCATGCCCTCTAGATTTGAATTCTTGTAAGATGCCATCATAATACCAATATCAAGGAGAGTATCTAAAATTCACATTTCCTCTCCCATAGAAAGGGTCACAAAAGGTAAGCTGAAATATTTTAGGCATGCGTATCAAGGAAGGCTACTCAATTGATAGTTTTTCTCAACTTCATTTCAAACAAATAAGTAGAGAATTTAGGCTCTTATCCATCCATGTAATTAAATTTCATTCTCCCTCTACAAAATTGTATGTCCTCTATTTCTATCCTTGTGGCCATCTCCTTCTTTCTTCCCTCACTTTCCCAGTTAATTTCTTTCCCATGCATGCGAAGTTGTTAAGCCTAATTTTTGTCACAAACTTAATCCTGAGTTTTTTTCTTTATGAAGAGGCATTATCCTACATTGTACAAGAGAAATTTTTCCCACAACAAGATCACAATGAAATCTCTAACGAAAGCAATAGTATGTAGTGATCAATCATGGGAATCAATATAAACTCTTGTGTTTTTGTGCATTAATCTTCTTTAACATTTTTTGCTTTTTTATCATCGTGTTTCAATAGGTTATTCCTATTTTCCAACACTATTAATGGGATCCCTCGTGAAAGGGATGAACTTGCATCAAGAAGTTTTCAAGAATGAGGAAACCATTAAGTACTTAAGTCATCAAACCAAGAGACCTAAGGGTGAAGCCAAGTGCAAGGGGTGGAAGAGATCATCAAACAAGGAGGATCCCATTCATAACCCTAACCTTTCAGCTTACTCCCTTTAATTTTAATCTCATTGTGCATGCTAGTTCTTAGCCATAGCCCATATGTATCTTTAATTCCTTGGACGAAATCTTTAAGGCTCAAATCCCACTAGATTTGAAATCTTGCAAGGTTCTAGGATTACATCCAAATTCCAATACTCTACAAGACCTAAATCATGATCATGGCAAAAAAATAATAATCATTATAATAATTTCTTACTAGAATCTGCATAGATAAGTATCAGATTGTGTTTGTGTCAAAGGTCTCTCGATTTTTAAATCACAAATAACTTTATCCTATAACTCCGTTTAAAGTCTAAACCCAACAACCACCAAGCATGTTGGACGCTAGTCTTTCGGTGGATTTGGATCATAATATAAACAATTAGCAAAAAAATTATGGTTTCAAAATCTCTATCAAAGAGTCCCTAAAATGCCATAGCAAGTTACTCTCTAAATGCAAGATTTCTGCAAGTTCAGTAGTGCTTATCCACCTAGTTAATTTTGGTACACTTTCTTTTCAGCTCCAAGCAAATAATATGGCAAGCTAATGTGATCAAAGCCTACAACAAATGAATTCATTTTCCAATTACTTGGATTAATGTGGAAATGATCAGTCTAAAGAAAGATCTTGGATTATTCATACTCTTTAAAGGAGAAGACTTCACACAAAACAAAATGACATATATGTTCTTCAAAGAAGGAGGAAATAGCTAAATAACCAGAGCGAGAATGAAGGCACGGAGAGAGGGCCACATAATTGCAATAGCTTACAATAATTTAAAGGCCAAGAAAGAACTACCAAACCACTACTCCAGAAAACACAAGACCAGAACCATCAGATCAATAACACCAGTCAACTAACAATGAACTTTCGTGTTTAAGCAAAGATTCATCTTCCCACTTGTCACCTCAATCCAATCCCATCCACAAGTAACCAAGAAAAAAAATTATGATGACCTCTACAAAAGAAAGAGAACTGCCATGGGATTTATAAACTAGAAGTAGCACGAGAAACAAGAAAAGCCGATACAATGAAAGAATTAAATGTTTATAATGGAAAAGCATCCTTTTCCAAACACCATGCCTCTTTTTTTTTTTCAAAATAAAACCCGGTTTCAGTACCGAATTCAAAACAAGCATAATAAAAGAGAGTTGAGACCACCTGATGATCTTGCGAACGTGCTCTGGGGGCATATCCTCCTTCTGGGTCTCGACAAATCCGAACTTCCTCTTATCCCCATACCTTTTGGAATTAAGTTGATCCCACTTCCTAGCCTTCTCCACCAGAAGGGCCTCCATCTCCGCCGGAGAAGGAGGTATACTATAGGAGGCCTGAACCGCTGGTGGTGGTGGAGGTGGCGGCATGATCCCGGCTACAGTAGTTCCCGGCGGCGGAGGCGCCGGCATCATAGTCGAGGAGGACGACGATGCCCCGATATTCCACATATTACTACTAATCTGCCGCTGTAAAGAGATCTATGTGCCCTGGATCAAAAATCCCCTGCTAGGGTTTTGGGGAGAGGAATTGACTGGAGCAGAAGGTGGAGATACTACCGTGGAAGAAGAGGGAAAATAAAGCTACGCTAAATGCTAATTCTCGGTATTAATATTTACAGAGATAAATTACAAATTTTAATTGAATAATATTTGTAGTAGATAAGATAATTATATTAGCTTAACAGACGATATAGTAAGAAAGCTGATAGCACAAAACAAATAATAGGGGTTTATATATATATATATATATATATATATATATATATATATATATATATATATATTACCTAATTTTCTTATTTAAAATTTTATTATTAATTGTATCACAAAATAAGGGTGGGCTCATTTTTTTAATTCCTGTGAGTTCCCTTTTTCAGTATACGGTAATAATAAAATTTTAAATAGGTAAAATAGATAGTTTGAAGTGGTATATATATAAAAACTCTCAAATAATATGAGGATTTATTCTTTATGCTAACTAATAATTCCTACTACACTCACTAATAATAGGAAAAAGTTTGAGATATTAGCAAAAGCTAGGTAGGATGAAGTAAATTACGGATCTATATTGCTTTTAAAATGAAAAAAAAAAAATTTGCCTATCTTATAATAATAAAATATCAGTCAAATATATCATTTATTTCTAAAATAAATATATTTAAAAGTTCATTTCAAATTAAAATATCTCTTCTTTTGAAGGCAAAATATTTATTTAAAATTCATTATGATAGGCATAAGTTCAAATATGATTCTAATAATATTTAAAAATTTAGACATTATTGAAACACTATTCAAACTCTAGAATAGGCTCTTAATAATGTTCCAATTTCATTCAAATAAATTCCAAACATATTCGAATAGGATTTGAATGACAATTAAATAGATTTTGAATCTTGTTTGTGCAAAGTTCATCAAAGATAGATATAATAGAGTGCATTCTAATAGTTATAATGATGAGTAATATAATAACATGCAATCAAAATAGTTATAACATAATCAACTATAAAATAGATACAACATAGTATATCAAAGAGCTATAATGTGGCAGAGAGCATCACAATAGCTATGACAGAGCAGTTTATAAGATGGTTACAATATAGCATATAACAAAAGTTATAATGCATCAAAATGATGAGTGTTGCATCATTAAATAATCAATCAGTGTCAATACTCTAAAAAATTATACTAAATTTTGATAGTTATAATATATTTATAATAATAAGAAGAATAAAATATAACTTATTATAAAGGTAGTAAGCACTTGGCTATACAAATAACTTAATTGTAGTCTCTCATTTTACATCAGAAGTACGTCTATTTTTCTTCAAGCAGCCACTGTTTTAGCTTTACCAATTGGGCTAAAATGACAACTATATTTATTTCATTCAAAACCTCTAAGGTGCCCTAATTTAGAACAAGATATACATTATTAGCATAAGCAACTAATCATGTTTCATACTTATAATTTTTATTATATGTTATAAGAATTGACACCCCTGGCTTGAGCAATAGCAAACATATGTTTGCATGGAGCACCCAAAACATTAAACTTTCTACATGTATATAGATTATCTACTATAAATCAATATCACCTATAATATCACATCAAATATATGCAATTCAAAGTGATTAATTATGTGGAAAATCAAACTTTTATCCTTATTAAGGAGCTTCCCTAATATTTATTTAATTTTCTTAGCCATATATATTTTTTATTCTTTCTAAAGGTACATTTACCAAATACCTATTTATGTATTATATTTTAAAAACTCTAATAAACTAGTCATTTGATAGGAGCATGCACTATTGATGCTATTATTGAAGTTCTCTGAAATGTTAATTATCAATACATTATACCAATTTCTTGGAAAGAAGCATGAGCCTATGAGCCCATTACTTAAAACCAACTTTATTTTTTGGATATTATGTTATGGCTAAATTGTTGACACACATTTTGTGAAGTGCATATAAAACTCAATTCTTTCGTAAGTTTAAGAAGCAAAGTGGTTTTCCTTATGATAACTATTTATTTTGAACCTCTTCCTAATATTTATTATGATATAATGAGTGCAAGTTTCATGATGTACTTCCAAAAAATATATAATAAAATATTGACAATATTATTATATCTATTATAGAGGAATGCTATGTTTTCTATTATACCTATAAACTCTCTTAGTCAGCATTCATGACTCATTATTTAGAAGTATTAATTGCATGCATTATTGAATTTTCAAACACAAATACCTAAAGAAAGGTAAATATACTTGAAGTGTTATCATTTTAAAGCCAAAGATCAATTATTATCTTAAATATTTTATGTGTTTTGTAACCAAATAAGATGGTGACTTTTGAAAGTATGCTTTTGAGGAACCCTCTTACATAAGTGATAGATTTCTTTGACATTGTCAAGCTTTTTTATATGAAAAATTGATTCCAAAACCTCTCTTCATTTAATATCATTATCTTTGGCTTTAAGTTAGGATCAAATTTGATGAGTTTCTTCATAATTATGTGTCTAATGAACCAAGATTGAGCTTGCCAAGAGTCTTTTGATCTAACATCAAAAGTGTAACTATGTTCTAATTTATGACTTTTGATCTTAAATATATTTGATTTTACTAAGTTTGTGGCTCATAAACTCTATGAACATTTCTTAGAAGTCAAATGGATAAACTATACATCTTTATCTACTTTTTTATATTGAATTGAAAGTTTGTTTTCATCGTATATAGATCTAAAATTCCTTCTAGTTTTTCTTTACTCTTAAAAAGATATCCAACTTCTAAATGAACTAAGAAAAAACTCAAGCATAAGGACAAGATATCAATAACTATTGAATTGGAGTCATTTTTAGGTAGTGCCTCATATAAAATCAAATTGTTCATATGCTTTCTATATCTTGGTTCATTGCCTATAGCCCCATAGTGCATGAAGAATAAGAAGACCTAACTTGTTTATTACTTTTAAGAAGGTCATAAGTTAGGGCTATAATCTCCAATAGACGCTTTATTCTTAAATCATATATGGAGCCACTATTATTTACATCCTATATGTTCACAACTTCGCTTAATTCTATATATGATATATCCATGGCATAACCTACTTCTATAAAAGGTACAACCACATTATACTTACACCAATGAAAGATAAAGAATTAATTGATTTTGCATCATCTTAATTTGTATAAAAAATTCACAGTTCAAATCTACTTGTGAGCAATAGACCCATATAAAAGATCAATTTTAAATATATGAAGGTATCTGTTGACCTCACTTTTGGAGTGAGGATTCAATTTTCTATTATACATCTAGGGTCTTTTAGACACTAAGAGCTCTTTATTCATAAGACACTTCTAGTATTTAAGTGAACACTTAATCTAAACCTAGAGACTTAGAAGGATTAACCATAGGATTAGGCTATACCTTGGGACTGAAACACCTAGCCTTTATTTAGGCCTACCTCCTTAGCCAAAATCCAACCTCAAATCAATACAACCAAATCCAATTAAATCCCAACTCAAATCCAAGCTCCAAAACTAAAACCAAATCTAAATGATCTAAACCTAAGCCTGATTTAATCCTATGGACTTAGCCAAAATCTATTCAATCCAAACTTAACTCAGTTGATTTTCTCAAAAGCAAATCAATTCTTCAATTATCATTCCAAGCTCTACCAAAAATTACAATCAAAGTAATCAAGCCAAAATCAATTAAATCAACCTAACATAACCCATTTGACCCAAAAATTCAAATGAGCCAAAATCCAATCAAACTCAAATCAATTGCAACCAAAGCCATAAACCAATCCCAAATCAATACCTAAACTCAACTCAATCCAAAATCAAGCCAATAACCCATTTAGGTTCACTTGACCCAAAGTGACCTAAAGGACCTATATGAACCAAATCTTAATCCAACCCAAATTGTTGATCATCATTGATTGAACAATTGCCATCAATTGGGTCAAACCAAGTCAATTTGGTCATTTGACCAAATCAACCCACTTAACCTACATGAGCCAAATGAACCAAATATCGTCCTAAGCTAAATCATTTGAAACCAATGATTCACACCAACCAAAAATCAATTCTTGAACATGATTTGACCATCAATTGAGCCAAAATAAACCCATTGATCCTTTGACCCAATTTGACCTAGAAGACCAAATTGGGTCAAATAAAAAAACTAATCTAAATTGATTACAACCAATGATTCAAATCTATTTTAAATTGATTATTGAACATGATCAAAGCCTTGGACCCAATTTTATTGAACTCAATTAACCTAATTGGCCTAAAAGGTCAATTTGGCCTAAATCATTCTAATCCAAATTGATTGAAATCAAAACACAATGATCAATTGAACATGAACTAATGCATAAGCCAAGCCAATTTGGCCAATTTGGCCAAATTGGTCAACTTGACCTATTTGACCCATATGAACTCAAATGGGTCAAATCTAAATTCAAGCCAAATTAAACCTAACCAATTGAACCAAAATATTTCAAATACTCATTTGAACTTGACTCAACCCTTGGTTTGACCTAATTTGACCAATTGTTCAACTTGACCCAACCTAGCCCAATATGATCTACATGGTCAAATTGAGCCAAACCATCAAAACCTTGTCCAAACCCATTGAAATTTGGCATAACCCATCCTTAAGTCACCGTGGGTCAGTCCAAATCAAATACAACCCAATTTGGACCTGAATTGACCCATTACCCGATGGGTAAAGCCTATATAGGACAAAATCTAAAATTATGTGGTCAACAACCCTCCTTTGCACTTGGCAACCACCCAAAGCTCAAAATAGACCCCTGGCTATGTGGCTAACCTGACCCAAAGTGGTGAGGTCAGCCCTTGGTCAAGGAGAGGTGAGTTAACCCACCTCCCCTCATTGGCTTATCCAAAGGAGATGGAGACAAGCCAAGGCAGCCAACTCAGACTTTCCTCCACTCAAACCGAGCCACCTAAGCTCACTCAGCCACCTCCATCGGTCGGATGGCTACAAATGGAAGAAAGAATCTAGTCCATCGATTTGAGGGAGGAGGGCATATACTCCCCCTCATTTGATTCAATTCGAGAGAGAGTGAGTGATCAAAGAGCTTTAGCACCTCATTTCAAACTCCATGAGTGATTTCCCAAGCTCCCTAAGCCTTCCCATAGCCAGCAACGATGAAACTGAGCTCGCCCGAAATAGACAAGGCTCCAACTCCACCAAATCCCAACCAATCCCAAATTAACTTCATCCACATGTTCACTAAGCTCTGGCGAGGCGAAATGGATCTTCCCCCGAGCGATTCGAGCACCGGAGACCACTCCAAGCCTCACTCTGACAAGTTTTTTAGAGGCGGTTGATCCATGAAGCCATCAGCGAGGAGTCAAGGTGCTATCTTCTTAGCAGGGCTTCTTCAAAATGAAGCTACCTCGATTGGTTAGTTGCCAGTCCAAAACTCCGACGAGATAAATTCTGGCAAACTGAGCTTTTTTTTTTTGTGGGCCTTTTTGAAGAAAAGTATGATGTCACGTGAAATCCACCGTTAGATCCCCTTGGATTTCCCTTGTGAACATTTTGGATTGATCTCGAGCCTCCCTGACCTCTAGCGAGCTCAAATTGGGTGGAGGAAGGTGGACGGTATCTGTCTTCCATTACTCTAGGGACGAAGGATCATCCTTCATCCATTTTGCGTGATTGAAATGGACGGTCGTGATCTTCTGTTAGAATAAATTTGATTAATTTTTTTAGGAACTGTGGGATTAATCCCCACCACCCGATCTTAGATTAAACGGCAAGGACGAAAGCACGTCCGCCGCCGCCATGTCAGCGCCGCATTGAATGATTAAAACAACCAATCCCGTGGCACCACATGGAAAGCGCTTCCACATCAACGGTCTGCATGGCTCCAATGGGATTAGGCTTAATTAAGGGTTAATAATTCATTTTAATGGCTAAAACTTTAAAAAATTATAACTAATTATAAAAAAATCAGAAAATTACAAATAGATACTCATTAGAAAGGTAAAATAGAGGAAATTTTATTAAAAATATTTCTATTTGATTTTGAATAGTAATTAAGACTTAATTTGGGTTTGAATGCTCATTTAATTAGCTTAATTAAGCTAATTACTTGGGCATTTGGTTCCAAAGTTGGCGTGTTAATTTAATGGGATGACCTCTGTCTCCCATGATTTTCTTGAAATTTATTGCATAGGGGATTAGTGTAATTGATGATTCAACTCTTAATTACTCTCTTAATCATACTAATGTTTAATTAATATTCTAAATAATTAAAATTAATTAATTAAAGCTCATTAATCACTGATTCACAATGAGATAATGATGGAGAGTGATTAAGACCTCTCTCTTAATCATTTATCCAAATTCATTTCATTAAAGAGAATTAGTTAATATGGGAATTAATTAAGTGCTTAATTAATCAATTAGTGACTTGAATCAAATCAAATTAAAATCACAATCACTTTAGATAATTAACAATGAGATTAAGGGTTCCTCTTTATGTGTTTAATAATATAAAGACCTATTAAGAAAATTGTGATTAACCCATAAGTATGGAAAAATCATAAAAGTACTTAATTAGATTATTTAGCTTAATTAATCTTTAATTATGAGCCAATTGCATTATGTTCTTTAGGAGCATTGCAATTTTATTTTCTCACGTTCATATCATTTGTGGCTCATGATTAAATGATTAATCAAATTAAAGAAGCATAGGAAAGGGTAATTAAGTGATTTGATTAATGATCCAACTTAATTAATTCATCTAATTATCTTTCCTTAAATCAATTATGATTATTAACATGGGAATGGGATTACAATAGCAAATAATAATCTCTCCTCTTTAAAGTCAATCCAAATCCAAAAATCAAATTAATAAGAAGCTTTGATTTTCTTTGAATAATTTTATTTGATGTGATTGTCTTTAAAAATTAGTGTAGTTGAATAAATCACATGTTTATGTTTAGCGATTACTTATCAATCACTTTAAATGTTGTATGTCATGTGACTTCATGCATTCGTCTTTTCAAATCTAAATGAATCAAATGAAATTTATTTATATAAACTTGCATGTGTTGGCTTAATTTATTAAATGTATGGCTATTATCACTAGTAAATCTAAATTTATTTTTCAATGCTTATAAATTGATAATAACATTTGGAGTGATGATAGTTATAGATATATAGGATTTGTATGTACTTATAGCCTAATCATATGAATGTGAAGCTCTCTTTCTTAAATTTATATATTAATTTACATAAGTTTGAATGTTAATAAGTATATGGTTTGGACATCCCGAGAATACGAGGCTTTAAGTAGCCCCAAGGAGGTCATTTGATTACCTCACTTCCCTGGTTAACAAAGGCACGTACTTATTTAACTTCATCCCTATGTATTTTGATATTATAATTTAGATAGAGCTTTAATTCATATGCATAAATAATTCAATCAAATAAAATACAATCATTGCATGATTTTCATTCTTCTAATTATGTATATATATGTATGTATTCAAGATAACAAGTATATAGTTTGGACATCCCAGGAATACGAGGCTTTAAGTAGCCCCAAGGAGGTATATTTCTTTCCTAGTTAACAATGGCACGTACTTGCTTACATATTTTATTACATGTATATGTGTGTTTAATTAAAGAATGATAATCTTCTTTTCTATTAAAAATGCATACATCCATTATCATTTAAATAACTAAAATGTATTACATGTGAAGGTAATTCTCTCTTTCTTATAATTCATATATATAAATCTACATGTGTTTGAATGCTAATAAGTATATAGTTTGGACATCCCAGGAATAGAGGCTTTAAGTAGCCCTAAGGAGGTCATTTGATTATCTCACTTCCCTGATTAATAAAGGCACGTACTTATTTAATTTCACTCTTATGTATTTATGTATGAGAATTTGGATAGAGCTTTAATTCACATGTATAAATAATTAAATCAAACAAAAATATAAATTCTAAATATATGCATTCATCCCTCATTTAAGTGTGCCAAAATATATATTGTATGTATATGTATGTTAAGGATTAAATCATATGCATGTTAATAAGTGATGGGAAGAAATGATTTAGCATGTGCTATATGATAGTAATCCAACTACATTAATCTTCAGATGCCTTTCATATTGCATAAAATTATTAAAGGTTAACCTAAACTTAAGATTAATAAAAAAACGTTCAATAAGCCATTCACTAAAGAGAACTAAACCAAATTAATGTACTTTAGAAAGTAGCTTAAGGTAGAGATGAAAGAGGGAAATCCCATTTCTTCTCTTAATAACATTTATATGTTAAGTGTAAATCAAATGAAATAGAACAAAACATAAATCAAAATTGACAAGTCAATTAAACAACTTGAAATGAAACCAACCTTAATGATTAAATTAAACTTTTCAAATTTAGAAAATCATAACTTTAATGCTTAGTAAGACATACCACATGAAGTCTTAGCACACACATTAGAATTAAGCTGCCACTGCTAGTCCTAAGTTAGGGCGATATATGTGTGATGTATATTTTATTTTATGATGTAATATTTTAGACTGGATGTTATGGTGTATGTTTTGTAGACTGAATGTTAGGCCGTTATAAGCCTAATCTTGCTTTCTGTAGGGGATTATGCTTAAGGGGCCGCTAAAAAAATATAAATATAAATGCTCTCTTTGTAGGATATTTATTCCCCTAAGCATAATCTAAGTTAGGACAGGTAGACTTAGTTATCCATGTGCAGGGTGCTAAGTCTAAATTATAAATATAATTATTTGAGATTATTTGTATGTTTAGCTAACTTCTATTTTACAGGTGTAGTTAGATTTACTTTCCCTATAAGAATGTAATTTTGTAATAGAATTAGGATTAGTGATATGGGGGATTAGAATGAGTGTTGGCTAGAAGGCTTAGTCCTGGGGTGCCCTGTGATGCCTTAGAGCAAATTAAATCAAAGAAGAAGAAAGAATGAAGGAGGAAAAGAAAAGAATGAAAACCCCATAGCATGTATTCAATTTCAATTGTAATATTATTTTATAATTTTGGGTTGTATAAGGGTAGAGCTTGCTACCCATTTTTCTCTTTTAGGGGTGTACTGATTTCTTATTCTTTTATGGTAACCTATAAAATTGTTTGATGTTTGTGGTATTTATTTTCGGATGTGGGGTGGACACAACATAGATCATAGGGGATACTTATTGAAGTGATCGGGTATGATATTAAGATGTGATGTTCTATCTCGAGAGATAGAAACATCACCTTACAATGGACCTAATCACTTAATAAGAACTCCTAAGACAAGATGGGTCTTCGTATATACTAGAGATCTTTCTCCTACTTTACATGGAAAAGTAAAGTATAGTTTATTTTAAGCCAGGTTTTTAATTTTCTTATAGAGGCAAGCCTCCATAGTTAATTACATCCTAAGGAATATGGATTCCTTAAGAATACTCTCGATTAAAGTAGGAAATTATTGTCTCCAAAGATTTCAAGGATAGATTATCAATAAATTGACTATTTTAAAAAATCAAGTGAGATTGTTCAAGGAGAAGACTTATTTTTGGAATCTAAAGGGAGAAAGTAGGAAATGCTCATAGTACTAGGAAACCTAGTAAGCATTACAGTCTATCCTATTATGAGGCTTTATATATTTGAAAGTGAAGAGATTTATTTATTTAAGTTGAATTTTTATTAGATTGTTATGGCATATAATCTATCAACATAAGATTATGGAAATGCCTAATAGCTGAGAATTTATGCTTGTAGCCCAAAGAAAATTAGTGACCTCGGATCCTAAATTTAGGAAGCTTTAACATAAGTTAGAGCATGACCTAAATCTAAGCGAAGAGGGGACATAAGGGTTTATCTCCACAAGAGAGTAAACCATCTAACTTTTACAATCACCAGGTGGCCGCTTAATACCTCATATAATTTAAATTCATGTAGGCAAGTCTTATGAAAGTGCAAGATAGTTAGGATGTTATTTAATTGAAAAAAATTAAAGTCTTAAACTCACTTCCTAAGAGACTAGAGCATGAGTGCTATGAGCATATGATTTAATCTCAAATGCAAAAATTTATAATTTTTAGTTCATTTTGACACGTTCATTTAGACAAAGGCTTGGGATTTTTATGCCTAAATGTATGATGAAAGAGAGTTATTGGCTAAATTAGTGAGAATGAGATGTTCTCCACCACAAGGGATGCCCTCACAGGTCAAGCATTCCCTTATAGTGCAAGGATGGAGATCCCCCATTATGGTGAAATAATTATCTTCACTCTTCATTCTATCTTTTTGAGAAAAAACAAAATGAAGAACAAAGATAACACTTCTTGTGTTGGGCACCACACGTAGATCCATGATATTATAGATCATGTACGACATTGAAGAATGATGTACTATCTCGAGAGATAGAAGTCGCCATCTTACAATAGACATAATCACCTTAATAAGGACTCCTAAGGACTATGGGTCTTCGTATGTACCAAAGATTCTTCCCCTACTTTACATGAAAAAGTTAAGTATGGTTTATTTTAAACTGGGTTCGTTAAGTTCCTTGTGGAAGCAAGCCCCTATAGTTAATTACATCCTAAGGAATAAGATTCTTTAGGAATACTCTCGATTAAGATAAATGATTGTTGTCTCCAAAGATTTCAAAGATAGGACTATGAATCAATTGGTTATTTTTAGAATATCAAGTGGGATTGATCAAAAGGAGATAGTTATTATCGAAACCAAAGGGAGATAAGTAAGAGATGCTCACGATGCTAGGAAACCTAGCAAGCATCCCAAATAATCCTATGGTTGGGCTTTATATTTTTGAAGAGAATTATTTTTTTGAGTTGAATTTTTATTAAAAATCTAGGACTTATAATTCCACGATATAAGATCATGAAAATATCTAAGAGGTGAGGATTTATGCTTGTAGCCCTGTGGAGAAAAATTCTTATAGGAGGGGGAGTCACCTCTCAAATCTGTTGGTGAGAAATGAGAGAGGACAAGACCCTTATAGGAATTCATCTTGGTAAGGCATGCATGCAGATCCTTAATATTGAGATGATCGATACATCATCAAAATAGTGTACTATCTCGAAGAGCAGTCACTACCCTTTAATGGAACAAATCACCTCAATAAGGACTCCTCAGGACGATGGGTCTATATATGTACCAGAGATTCTTTTCCTGTTTTACATAGAAAAGTAAAGAAAAGTTTATTTTAAACTCGGTTCATTAAGTTCTGAGGGCAAGCCCCATAGTTACATCCTAGGGGCGGGATCCCTTAGGAAAACTCTCGATTAAGGTAAATGATAATTATCTTTGAAGATTTTAATAGGAAAGGACTATCAATCGATTGATTTATGTTTGAAGATCAAATAAGATTATCAAAAGAGGGAGTTATTATATCGAAGCCAAAATGAGAGATAAGTAGGAGATGCCCACGATGCTAGGAAACCTAACGAGCATCTCAAACTGTCCTAAAATTGGGCTTTATATTTTGAAAATTGATTTAGTTTGTTTGAGTTGTATTTTTCATTATAATTTTAGGACTTAAGATTCCTTAACATAAGATTAAGGAAATGCCTATGATATGAGTAATTATGCTTATGACCCACAAAGGGGAGAAGCAACCTCAGAACCTAAATCTAGGAAGCTTTGACGAGGGCCAGAAGCACTACCTAAATCTAAGGAGAAAATGGGTAATTGGTTTGCCTCCACAAGAGAGGACAAACCACCCAATAGCTTGGACTTACATGCTGGGTGGCACCAACTCTCCTCCTACGATTTTAAATACATGTAGGCAAGTCTTTATGCTTATGCAAGATAGTTATGCTGTTATTATTTAGAAAGAGACCAAGTCCTTAAACTCACTCCCTAAAGAGACTAGATCATGTAAAGGGACATGCTTCAAATTACCTAAATCTATTGTATTTCAAATTTCATTTTATTTTCATTTTAGACAATGACTTCGATAGGATTTTATGACTAATGCATGATAAATCAGATTGTTGGCCAAAATCAGCGAAAAGGGAGGAGGTGAGTTTCTACCACAGCCCTCAAAGGTCAAGCCGGGTTCTTTGGCAAAGGTGGAAGCCCTCCAATCAAGAGTGAAATAAGATGCATTTGTGCATGATATTATAAAGAAATACTCATCCAGCTAAGGGGTTGCTAATTCTTTTATCTTGATTTTAAACCTAAAGCTTTAAGTGAGGTTATGAGTTGTTTAATTTTTATTTGAGTTGTTTAACTTGGGTAAAAGATTTATTTTTTCTTAAGGAGCCTAATCCTCATCCAGGCCATACATAAAGCAAGAAAGAAACTAGGAAAAGCATGCCACTTAATGCAAAAGCTAAATAAATCATCAAATAATTTATAAAGCTAATCGCAAAAAGAATAAATGATCGTTGTGGTTGGGCACCACCACACAAACACGAAAATATCAAATATGGGTAGCCGAGCTCTACCCTTATACAACCCGAATTACAAATGAATATTACAATTTAAGTAAAGGAATTCATTGTTATGGGGGTCTTCAAGCTTTATTCTTCTTTCTTCTTTCTTTCTTCCTTTGGTTCCTCCTTTGGATAGTTGGAAAGTGGATCCTCCAAGGCTTCACATGGTGCATAAGATAGAATCTTATGACCAATGTTCATCATAATCCCCAAAATAAATCATTCCAAAATCTTAATTATACAAATTTTACATGAAAAGGAAAAGTGGAAATCTAACTAACACTTGCAAAATAAATGTTAGCTAAAACACACTACATAAATCTCAAGCATGTATATTGGACTTATCACCCCACATATAGGTGACTAAGTCCACCGAGCCTATGGATTATGCTTAGGGGTATAAAGCGCCTACAAGCAAAAGTATTTATATTTTTATTTATGCACCCTTAAGCATCCTCCAGAAAATATAATTAGACTACATCCTACCATTCATTCTATGAGCATACACCCTAACATGTCTAAAATATATATATCAAAAAATAAAATATACATCAAACCATGCACCACCTAACCTAAGGCTAGAAGTGGTGACTTAGGCTAATGTGTGTGCTAAGGCTTTGTGGTATGCTTAGCTATAGCTTTAGATTTAAATTTTCTAAGTGTGAAGAACATGTTCAACTTAGAGGAGGGTTTCATTTAAGTTTTTTAAGTATTTTGGGTTAGTTTTATTTCATATTTTAATTTGATTTAAGTGAAACCTACAAATAATTACTAAGTTATGAAGAGAGGGAACGAGAAGAAAAAATCTCTTTCCTCCCCTAACTTTAAGTAATTTCTTAAAGTAGGTTCATGTTTTAGTTTTATTTAGGTAAATATTTTGATTACATCTTTTAATTAATCCTAAGGTTAGATAAACTCTAAACAAACATATTCAAAAAGAAAGGTATTTTAAGATTAAATAAAATGAATCAAAATTCACATAACACACATTACTTCATTTATTTCCCAACATATATAACATGCATATGGATGGACCTTAAGCATATCTATACATGCAAATGAGAGTAGTTAACACACTTTATCATACATACTAAGTAATCCATTTAAGAAAATTTAGAAGTTGAATATGCATGATTTTTCTTAAGTAGAAAAGGTTTTCCTTATCCAATATTTCATAACATACATGAAAGTAAGAAAGGCATAAGTGAGTACAACGCTATTGTTAACTAGAGGTGTAAGATACAAGACCTATTTAGGACCACTTAAAGCCTCATAACCTTGGGATTATCCAGACTAATATACCTCTTTCCTTAAATACAAATATACATATAAAAGAAATGAAATAGAAAAGGAAGATGCAAAAGTTGCTTAATAGATTTGTTTTGTTTATGCAATTTATGTACGTAAGTGTGGGTAACCCCTCTTATATGGTAGCATAGGGATGAATATAATATAAAGTTAGGTGAGTATTAGGTCCTTTTCAAATGAACCTTATATCTCACCAAAATTCCTATTCAAAATTATACCAATATAGGAAAGAAAGAAAACCTATACTAAGCATACCTTTATAATATTTCACATGCAAGCTTATAATTAAAATATAAGTAGCATACTTTCAGATTTGATATTTCATTTATAAGTTTTGAAAATAATTTAGATTTAGTAGTGATAATAGTCATTCATATTTCTACTTTAGCCAACACATACAAATTTAACATAAAGTAAATAATTTCATTATAAATTTTAAGAAATGAAATTATGAATGTATGAAAACACATGGCATACAGCTTAACATTGTTGGGAAAGATTCAAAATAATGAAAGCATGTAAACAAACTCACTTTACTTAAATCCTAAAGACATTCTTATAGAATAAGAAAATTTAGAAAAATCAAAGTGAATTTCAAAATGATTTTTGTTTAGTTTGAAGTTTGATTTAATTTTGAAAAGGTGAAATGAGTTTGCTATTCCTAACCCATTCCCAATATATTATATATATATATATATATATATATTTTATATATATATATATATATATATATATATATATATATATATATTAATTAGATAATTGATCCATTTTATGATTAGGTTATGAATTAAGTGGCTTAATTAACTTACCTACACCACCTTAGAAGAATTAACTAAATAATTATGAGCCAATGAGATGACATAAAACCCACAAGGAATTTAAATTTATAATGCACCTAATAATGAAAAGGCCTAATGCAATTTGGCTCACAATTAAAAGTTAATTAAGCTAAGGGGTTTAGCTTAAGTAATTTCAAAATACCCTTTCACACATGTGAATGATATTTTGATTTTCTTTAATTAAAATTAGGCTATTAAACACCTAAGCATATACCTAAGGTAGATTAATTAAGTTATGAAACTTTTTTAGAATTTTTGAAAATTGATTAAGGGGATAATTAATGAATTAACCCTTAATTAAGAGGAGATTAAGAAGAGGGGTTTAGGAATAGCTTAGGGAAATGCCCCAAAATTATTCCATAAACCTCCCACTACCACCGGACCTTAACCATAATCATAGGGTAAATCCACTAATCATACCCTAATTATGCTTAATTACATGAAATGGATAATTAGATAATGAGATAGCAATTTCCCCAATCGAGCCCTCAATAATTCTAAAGAAGATTAGGGGAGGTAGAGGTCATCCCCTAAAATAAACTCCAAAAATTTGAGATTAATTGATGACCTAATTAAAAGATAATTGACTAATTAAGATTCCCAAAGAAACCCAAATTCAGAGGAAAGAGTAATTCAAAATCCATTGAAATCATTTTTAAAATATTCTAGATGAAATTATCTTTTCATAGCATTTTTCCTTTTATTTTGATTTTCTAGGGAATTATGAATCTAGAGTTTTGAATTAATTAGAATTAATTAATGCATTTAACTAATCGATTAATCTTAGCTCACGACCCATGCGTGGTCAATGCTTTACATGTGGCGAGAGGGGATAACTTAAGTTGTCACCTCACAAAGGCGGCGGCGGTGCACACGCTTAAATTCTCTGTCGTCCAATCAAAGATCGGATGGTTGAGGATCTCCCCTGTGGTTTATAAAGGATAAATGAGATCTAAACATGTTAAATAATCTCAATCATCCATCTAAAATGTGCAGATGGATGGCTGAGATGAGCCAAGTTATTCCCCATGATCAATAGAGACCTTCCATGATCAAGGGGAAGATCCAAGCTTGATCTAGCATGGAATCACACAAATTTTAACCCACACCATCTAGAGATATAGAGCGGCAAATCCAACGGTCAAAATTCGATGAGGTGAAGATTTCCTTCACAAAGCTCCACACCACATTGAGTTTAGTGATCGAAAAAAATTTCATACCTCACCGGAGGTGATCACTAGCACTCAAGATCGATGAGGTAGCTTCGTCTGGTGGAGACGAAGCCTTGTTGAAATTCTTAGGCTTTGGGATTGAGTGGATCAATAGGTGGACCAACTCCCCCTTGCTAGGCTTCAACTTTGATCCAATTGAGCTCTTCTTTTCCTCTAGAACTTCAGAGAGAGCTTAAACAGATTTGACTTAACCCTCTGATGGAGTGTGCAAGAGTAATTGGATTCAAAATGAGTGGAAGAAATTGGCAATTCACTCTCCCCAATTTTGCTCAAAAATTGAGAAATAGGGAATTCCTCTCTAAGAAGCTTGGGAGTGCTCTCTGATGATTGCTCTAGGTTTCTTAGCTTCAATCAAGGGTCTAAAATTTCAAAATTAGGGGAGTATATCTCCCCATGGCAATCGACAACCATGAGTTGTCATTTTGATCCAATTGACCATATTGGAGAGGTTGTTTTGACTATTTTGAGTGCACACACAGTTGATTTGATCCAAGGAATGGATTGCCAACTTCCCATGTGCTTGAATTGAGCTTAAGAGGGAATTTAAAAATTCAATTTTAAGCTAAGTGGTCGAGTTTGGTCTAGGGACCAAATGGGCTGACCTAAACCCATTGAGTTAGGTGCACCACTCATCACTAGGTCCCCTTGAGCTTTTAGGAAAGCCTCGAGTGATTGTGAAGAGGGTATGACCAAATTACCCATGGGTTAGGCTAAAATTTGTTCTATGACCTAGGGGTAGAATGGCCATTTTTCTATTTTTCCACTTTGGACAAGTTGGGTATGTGGAGAAACTAGGTTTGGCCAAGTTTCATTGAATTTGGAATCCATTTGATAGGATTTGGCTCATGTTGACCCATTTAGGTCAAAATGGGTCAACTTGGGTCAAGTTGATTAATTGATCAAATTGGGTCAAACCAAGAGTCAAGTTCATATGACCATTTGAAATGTTTTGGTGGCTTTGGTTTGGTTCAATTTGATATATATTTAGTTTTGGATCATATGACTTCACTTAGGTCAAATGGAACAAGTTGACCTATTTGACCCATTTGAACTATTTGAGGTAGGTCAAGGGTAGGTTTAGGTTAGGTAAGTCATATGGAGTGGATTGGTATCTTGTTTCCAATCAATTTGGGTTAAGTTCATTTGGCTCAACATGACCCCTTTAGTCATGTTGGGTCTAAGGTCAATTGGGCTAGATTGGGTCTAGGCCAATTGAGGCTTTGGTCAAGTTCCACAAGTGATTTGGATGGACTTGACCCATTAGTTCAAGCAATTTAGCTTAGATTAAGTTTTGACACATTTTGGCCTTTAGGTAAAAAATGAGTCAACAAGTGAGCCAATTGGGCTAGGTTAGGCTCAAATGTTGGCTTGGTCAAGTTCAAACATAGGTCATGAGTGAACTTAGATCAATGGTTTCAATCAATTTGGCCTATTGTGAATTTGGCTATGGTTTCATTTTAGGTTAAGTGTTGACTTGGTCCAACCCTTAGGTTTGATTTGGTTTGACCCAATTTGATTGATTGATCATCCCATGATGAGAGGATATATGAGTTTGGTTCAATCCAATTTGGTTAGATCAAAAGTTGGCTCATAAGGGTTTTAGGTCACTTTGGGTCAAGTGAGCCTAAGTGGGTCAAATGGCTTGGTCAAAGCTTGATTTGAAGTTGGTTGATCTTGTATATGGACTTATAATTGAAATATAAATCCACTTACAAGTGATTTGAAGTCAACTGGATTTTGATCCATTTGAAAATTTCATATTCAAAGAAGAATATGAAAGGGTTTTGGTTTGATTTTGATTTAGGTTTTGATTGAGTGATTGAAGTTTGATTTATATATGAGCTCATGATTGTAGGTTGATTGAATCATGAGAGAAAATCAAGTTTGGCTTGATTTGAAAGTGATTTTAAGTTCAAGATTTTGACTTGAAAGGCTTAGATTTGATTTTCAATGAATTTGAGTTTGATTTTTTGGAATTATTTTTGATTGAATTTATATATTTCATTTATATATGTGAATATAAATGAGAATATAAATGGATCATGAGAAAATTTCAAGGATTTGAAGTGGTTTAATCATGATTTAAGTTAAATCCGTTAAAGGGAATTTAAAGGATTTAAAGTAATTTTTTTAATTGGATTTTTAATTTTTGGATTGGATTTGATTGATTTATATTTATATTTCATATATATAAGAGAATATAAATGAGGGTATAAATAAGTTTTGAGAAAATCCCATGAGTTTGAATAGGTTTGATCATGATTTAGGTTAAATCCATTAATAAAAAATCAAGGGATTTAAGGGAATTTCAAGGATTTTAAATTTGGAATTTAATTTTGCTTTTGATTGGATTGATTTATATTTATGTTTCATTTATATATGAGAATATAAATGAGAATCTAAATAATTTTTGAGAAAATCCCATGAATTTGAAATGGTTTGATCATGATTTAGGTTTGATTTTGGCTGTCCTTTAATAGAAAATTAAAGGGACTTAAGAAAATTTTCATGAATTGATTTGGAATTTTGAGTTTAGTTGGATTGATTTGAATTTATATTTCATTTATATATGTGAATACAAATGAGAATATAAATGGATTATGAGAAAATCTCAAAGGTTTGAATAGGTTTAGATCATGATTTTGGCAAGTTCTCAAGGGAAAATTAAAGACTTAAGCAAAATTTAAACTTAAGAATTTTTGATGGATTTTGATCATGGGTTTTAATCATAGATTTCAATCATGGATTTCAATCATGTGTAGTTGATTTGAGTCAAGAGAAAATCAAATAGAATTGATTTGGAGATTGACTTGAAAGAAGGAAAGTGAGGAATGGTTCAAGTTAAGGGTAGGCAGATTTTCCTAACACCCCTAAGGCATGACCTATTCTTATGGCTAACTCTTCTAAGTCTTCTAGGGATAGGAGAGTGTCCACCTAATCACTAGATGTGTCTTAAGACTAAGGAGCTCTTAAAGTCTAAGAGGAGTCCTATGTCTAAGATGGAGGGGCTGAGAGCTCATTCTAAAAATGAGGTCAACAAGCTCATAAAGGGAAACAACAACCTTAAAACATTCTTGAGAGCTTGAAAGCACTTAAATCTGAAATGGGCATATGGTTTACCTCCACAAGAGAGAATAAACCATCCCACTTTGGACTTACAATCAGGGTGAGAACTAACTCCTCCCAATTTTAAATACATGGGGAAGTCTTATAATAGATAATAGATTGTTTTATTTAGAAAGAAACTAAGTCAAAACACACTCCTAGATCATGTAGGGCATGAGTAATGACTTAAATCTATATAAATTTTGTTATGTTTTATTTACATTTTGGATAATTTATTTACACAATAATGGGATTCATATGCCTATGAGAAATTAATGGGCAAAATCAAAGTAGAGGTGTATTTCTACCATGGCTCAAAGGTCCAACTAAGCAAGGTGGAAGTCAAGCAAGAGTGAAGTAAGATGTGAAAACATATAACATCCAGCTTAGGGGTTACTAAATCTTTTATATTATTTTTATAACCTAGGCTTTAAGTGAAGTTATGAGTTATTAATTTTTTTAATTTTAAGTTGATTAATTGGATAGAAATTTTTTTTTGTAAGAGCCTAATCGCATCCATGTCATTCATCAAAGCAAGGAAGAACTAGAAAATCATGCCATCTTAATGCAAATAAGCATCAAACAATTAAAATTAAAATAAAGAATAAAGGCCTTTGTATCTCCACCACAAAATTGAAAAGATATTGGGAAAATACACAATTATAAATGAATTAATTACAATCAAAAAGGAATTCATGTTATGGGGGTCTTCATTCTTCATTTCTTCATTTCTTCTTTTCTTCTTTCTTCTTTCTTTCTTCTTTTTTCTTTCCTTCCTTCTTTTGGTTGGTTGGAATGTGGATGCTCCAAAGGCTTCACATGGTACATAAGACATAGTCTTATGACCAATGTTCATCCTAATCTCCCATAACATTCATTCCAAATCTTAATTATAAATTACATGAAAAGTAAATCTAACTAAAACAAAAATAGAGATTAACTAAACAAACCACACAATCCCAAGCATGTATATGAATAAATTAGACTTAGCACCCACATGGGTAACCAAGTCCACTATTTTGGATTATGCTTAGGGGTATAAAAGCAACTTACAAAAAGAATTTATATTTTTATTATCTTAAGCACAATCCCTAGAAGATAATGATTAGACTTCATCTCCTACCATTTAGTCTACACACACATACACCCTAACATCCAGACTAAAATATTACATCAAATCAAGCATCAAACCATGCACCACCCTAACGCAGAGCTAGAAATGGTGACTTAGCCTAATGTGTGTCCATTTAAGGTTTTTGTGATATGTCTTAGCTAGGCTTTAAGATTAGAGTTTTTTAAGTATGAAGGATTCAACTTATAGGGTGGTTTCATTTAAGTGATTTAGTTGATTTGTTAATTTTATTTTATGATTTGATATTTGGTTTGAATGAACTTACACTTGATTACTAAGTGTTGTAAAGAGAAGAAAAGAGAACAAAACTTCTCTTTCCTCCCACCTTAAGTAATTTCTAAGATAGATTCATTAGTAATTTTTCTTTAGTGAATGTTTTATCATGTATTTTAATTAATTTTAAATTTAGATTTTCTCTAAATAAATATATTCAATAAGAAGGGCATTTTAAGATTAATTAAAGTGAATTATTATCATAAAATACACAATCATTTATTTCTTTCCAACATGTGTATCATGTACATGAAATGATCCTAAACAAATCTATATATGCAAATGTAAATATTTAGCACACCTTAATGATGAATGCTAATGGATGTTGCTTAAGAAAATTTAGATGCTTCATGATGCATGATTTTGTTAAGTAGAAAGAGAGGGATTCTTTTATCCATTAATCAAATGCACATTTACATATATGAAAGACATAAGTATGATGCTATTATTTTCTACACCATGGGTGTAAGGTACAAGACCTACGTGGATCTACTTAAAGCCTCACAACCCTAGGATGTCCAGACAAATATACCAATTTTCTTAAATACATGTGCATGTATAAAAAGAAATCAATGAAAAAAGAATCATGCAAAAAATTTATGTTTGTTTGTTTGATTTTGGTTATTTAATTTATATATGCAATGTGAAGATTCTTCTTAAGCCATAGCATAGAAGTGTATAGAAATGGATTTAAGCAAGTGTTGTGCTCTTTTCAAATGAACCATACACTTTGCAAATCCTATACAAACCTATGTTAAGAAAAGAGAAGAAAACCACACAACATATTTTATGTTATAATCACATGCAAGCTTATAAACACTTATAAGTAGCATATATTCATTTATAGTCTTTGACTTATAAGTTTTGAAAATAATTTTTGATTTAGTTGTGATAATAGCCACTCATATTCCTACTTTAGCCAAAACATGCAATTTGACATAAAGGAAACATTTCATTTATTTGATTTTTCAAAAGATGTAATGCATGATTTCATATGACATACACCATTTAGCATGCTTAGAAAGAAATAAAGTGATGTAAGCATGTAACTTCATTCACCCTAATTAATGGATAAAGACAATCGTATGAAATAAGATAATTTAAATATAATCAACATTTCTTAAAGAGATTTTTATTCTTATTTTGAGTTTGATTTAGGAAATATGAAAATGGTGTTTGCTGGTCCTAACCCATTTCCCTCATGTGTGTACTGTTTTAGTTTAATTTTTTAGAATCATTAAGTTGATTTTATGTTTTATTTAGGTTAAGGTGTAAGTTAGATTCATTAATTACCCCTTACCTATACCACTTTAACATAATTAACCAAATAATTATGAGCCAACATATGATATGCAACCACATTGAATTTAAATCAGCAATGCACCTTAAGAAAGAAAGGGGTCTAATGCAATTGACTCACAACTCTTGATTAATTAAGCTAAAGGGTTTAATTAAGTACTTTCATAATCATCCTACACATGTGAGTTGAATTATGATTTCTTTAAGCTTACCTTAGTCTTTTGAACACCTAAGGATCTACCCAAGAATTAAGATTATTGAGTTCTAGAATAATTTAATTTTGAATTTTGATTAATTAAATTTATTAATGAAGTGATTAGTCCATTAATTACAACTTGATTAAATATTTTCCGAATAGGGTGAACTTAGGGAGAAGAGATTAGAAAAGGAATCCTAATCTCATTCCCTAAGTCCTTTCAACATTTTATAGTGATTAGCAAGCCCAATTAATGGATTCACCATTATTTAATAGATTAATTAATCACTTAATTAATTAAGGGAGCGATTAGGAATGAATCAAGCAATTATCTTAATTAAACCATTAATAAATTCTAAGAAAATTAGGCGAGGCAGAAGTCATGCCACTAAACATACCTGAGAAGTTTGGAATTAATTAATGACATAATTAGGGAGTAATTAGCATAATTATATTCCCAATAAAACATAAATTACATGAAATATATTATTTAAAATTAATCAAAATTAATTTTATATTATTCCCCCTTTAATTATCTTTAAAATGAAGTTAAGTTTACATTTTTTGGATTTTTCTACATTTAGTTATGAATATTTGAAGTTTCAATGATTAATAGGCCATTAAATACCCTAATTATATAACTAATTCCGTTGGCGCCACGTGAACCGCTGACGTGGCATGCGCATTTCACGTGGTAGGATGGGATTGGTTATTTAAGTTATCACATCCAATGCCGCGTCAGCCAGCAGTGCTACGTGCTTTCCCTTGGACCGTCCGATCAAAGATCAGATGATTAGGATCAAGCTCGCGATATCAAAGGGATTAATCACGGGATATAACATGTTTTAATCAGGATCGTCCATCCAAAACACGGAATGGATGGTCCATGATTCATCCCGCCTGCCGCTGGGAGGCAGTGTCATCCTCCATGGCTTGATTGAGCTCACTTGAGCTTATTGAGGATTCAACACACCATCAAGAGGTGTGGGAAGAACATCCAACGGTCAATTTTGATTGAGATTAAAGTTCACTTCATAAGGACCAAAGAAAATTCTCCTAATCTTTTGAAGCATACCTAGAGGCTATCCTCTCCCAACGAGGTAGCTTTGTCTAGTGGAGACAAAGCCCTGTTGAAGGTTTGAAGGCTTGAGATGAAGTGGATATTTCTATTGACTAAAGTAAGCTTCAATGGCTTGCAGCTTTGGTCTAGCTCCTCCTTCCTGTGGCTTGGTTGCATGGAAAACACCTTGGGTGAGCTCGACTTGCCTCCCTGATGGTGCTTGCAAGAGGAATTAGACTTCTATAGAGAATTGAGTAAGTTGGCACTTTCACTCACCTCCCTTATTTTCGGCTTAGGCAAAATCAATAATGGAGAATTCAATTGAGCTTGGGAAACCTTGGGAGATCTTGGAGATGCTTCCTCTGAGTTCCTAGGGTTCAATGGATAGCAAGTCATGTGAATTGGAATGAAATTAGGGGGAGTATATCTCCCCCTACTTGGATCGGACGGCCATGAGCTCCTTTTCCATTTTGATCAAATTGATCCTATTGAATGGGTTTGTTAGGTTGTTAGGAGATTCACATGGTTCGATTTTGGCAGGGGAGTGTAGTGGAGGAGTTGCCCATGTGTTAAATGAGGGTATGGACTGATTTCATGTGCTCATTTTCCATTAGGTAGTGAATTTTGGCTTTGGGTTGGGTTTGGCTGACCCAAACCCATTAGTTCATATGCACCACATCACTTAGTGTCCAAATGGACCACTAAGAGGATGCCAAATGGTCTTGAGTTGGAGTATGATAAAATTCCAAGTTAAGTTGATCATAGGTTACCCTTTGACCTAGGAGTAAAATGGTCATTTGGCTTTGATTTCAATTTGGGCATATTTGAAATAATTGAAAATTGGGTTGTGCTAATTTTCAATGAATTTGGTGTTGATTTGATATCATTTGGCTCATGTTGACTCATTTAGGTCAAAATGGGTCAACTTGGGTCAAGTTGACCAATTGGTCAAATTAGGTGAAACCAAGGGTTGGGACAAGTTCATATGACCATTTGAAGTGGTTTGATATCATTGGTTTGGTTCAATTTGATTTATATTTGATTTTGATTTATTTGAGTTCACTTAGGTCAAATGGGTCAAGTTGACCAATTTGACCCATTTGACCCAATTGGGTTATGGCATGGGTTGGTTTAGGTTTAGTTGGTCATTTGAAATATTTTGCAAGCTTTGGTATGAATCAATTTTGATTTGATTTGATTTTGGCTTGATTTGACCTTTTAGGTCAGTTGGGTTCATGGTCAATTGTGGGCTGGGTTAGTTGAGGAGCTTTAAGTCAAGTTCAACAAGTGATTTAGAATGAATTTGACCCATTGGTTGCAGTCAATTTGGCTTAGATCAAGATTTGACACATTTTAGTTTTTTAGTCAAGTTGGGTCAACTTGGGTCAAGTGGCCAATTGGGCTAGGTTTGGCTCAAATGATGACTTGGTCATGTTCAATCATTGATCATAAACTAGTTTAGATCAATGGTTTCAATCAATTTGGCCTATGGTGGATTTTGGCTAGTTTAGGTTTCATTTGGGTTAAGTATTGACTTGGTCAAAGGCTAGGTTTGACTTGGTTTGACCCAATTTGAGTGATTGATCATCTTATGATGATTGTTGCTCAATGTGAGCTTAGATGGGCTTAGTTCAATCCAATTTGGGTAGGATTAGAATTTGGCTCAAAAGGTACTTTAGGTCACTTTGGGTCAAAGTGAGCCTAAGTGGGTCAATTGACTTGATCAAGGCTTGATTCAAGTTTGGTTGAACTCACATATGGATTTATGATTAAAATATAAATCCATTTGCAAGTGATTTGGAGTTAAATGGGTTTTGATTCAGTTGAAAATTTCAAATTCAATGGATGAACATGGGTTTGATTTGGGTTTGAGTTTTGAATTAAGTTTTGATTTGATGATTGAAGTTTATGTTTATATTTGGATTCATGATTGAAGGATTGATTGAATCATGAAGAAAATCCTCCAAGGGTTTGGATTGATTTGAGTTTGATTTGGCTAAGTTCAAGAATTTGACTTGAAGAAGTATAGGTTGGGTTTTAGGTTAGATTTGGGTTTGAGTTTTGAATTTAGTTTGATTATTTAAATTTATATTTTATTTATATTTGTGAATATAAATGAGAATATAAACAGGTTATGAGAAAATCTTTTGAATTTGGAGTGATTTGAATTTGATTTGAGCTAAGTCCATAAGATGAAATCAAAGTGACCTAGGAAAGATTTTAGATTTGGACTTGAGTTTTAGATTTGGTTTTGGTTACTTGAATTTATATTTCATTTATATTTGTGAATATAAATGAGAATATAAATGGGTTATAAGAAAATCTTTTGAGTTTGAAATTGGTTTGGATTTCATTTGAGCTAAGTCCATAAGATGAAATCAAAGGGGCTTATGAAAGATTTTGGTAGAATTCAATCATGGGTTTTAATCATTTTTGATTTGAGAAGATTCATTGGGTTGGAATTGTCTAAGATTTGATTAATTGATTTGAGCTTGTCCATATGAATGAGATAGCTTAGAAAGGTTTTGATTTGAATTTGAAGTTGATTTGAATTTGAAGTTTGTTTGAATTTGAAGTTGGTTATGATTTAAGGTTGTTTTGAATTTGAAATTGATTTGAAATTGAAGTTTGTTTGAATTTGAAGTTGGTTATGTTTTGATGTTGTTTTGAATTTGAAGTTGATTTAAGAAGAAGTGAGGATTGGGCTTAGCTATAGGGTAGGCAAGTTTTCCTAACACCCCAAGCATAACCTATTCCATGGCTAACTCTTCTAAGTCTCAGGGTTAGGTTAAGTGTTCACTAATCACTAAGTGTCTTAAGACTAAGGAATTCTTAGTGTCTAAGATGAATCCTATCTCTAAGATGAAGAAGTTGAAAACTCATTCTAAAAATGAGGTCAACACCCATATTCAAGGAAGAAGGAATATGACATGCATGATGTGAAGCATACAACATACAGCTAAGAGGTTGATAAATATTTTAGTTATTCTGATTACAACCTAGGCTTTATGATGAAGTTGAAAGTTGTTTTAAAATTTAATTGCGAGTTGTTAATTTGGTAGAAAAATTAATTTTATACTAAGAACCTACCGCATCTAGGCCATACATTTAAACATCAAATTTTAAGAAACTAAGAAAAGCATGCAATTCTAATGCGCAATCTAAACATAACATCAAACATTTTATAGACTACCATGAAAGAATAAGATTGAATCTATTTACACCCGAAGATAAAGATGGGTAGCCGAGCTCTACCCTTATATAACCCGGATTACAAAAGAATAATTACAATTGAAATTGAATACATGCTATGAGGGTCTTCTTTTCTTCATTTCTTCATGTCCTCCTTCTCTTCCTTTTGGTTTGATTAGCTCCAAAGGCATCACAGGGCACCCCAGGACAAAGCCTTCTAGTCATTGCTCATCCTAAATCTCATTGCACTAATCCTAATTCCTATTGCAAAAATTACATTTTATATGAAAAATAAATCTAACTACAAATAAAATCTACATACATTCAAACCGTTATATATTTATAATTTGGACTTAGCACCACATGGGTAACCAAAATTCTAACTTGGATTATGCTTTGGGCATAAGCAATCTATAACAAAATATATTTATTTTTTTTACAAAGCACAATCCCATAGAAAATAATGTTAGACTATCAAACTAACATCGGTCATTATCCACATTCATCCTCTAAAATATTATATTACTAAATAAAACACAATATCATTATATCCATCCTAAAATAGAAGTAGTGACTTAGTATCCTAATGTGTGTGCAAAGAAGGCTTGTGTGGCAAGTCTGTTCTAAGCATTATATCATTTTAAATTTGATTTGAATTCAGAGTTTATTCAATTTTACCATTGGATGGTTTCAATTTAAATAATATAATTGATTTTTTATTTCAATTTTAAGTTCATTTTTATGTTTAAGTTGAATTTAGGTTTTAAAGAATGAATAATAAGATAAATTCTACTTAGAGCAGAATCCATTTCATTCAACATCTTAATCCTAATATAATGAAACTTTCATCCTAAGATGAAAGTTTACTCTAAGAATTAACAGAACCAAGTATCTTAATTAGCCCATTTTATTTATATAAATGATTCAACTAAATTGATTTGATTTGATTAATGTTTGTTTGGTTTGATTTAGATTTTAAAGTTTAAGTTTGTTTAACTTCATGTATTTTGATTGATTAATTTTAGGTTTATTAGATTGTAGTTTGATTTGATTAAATTTTGATAATTCAATATCCTTTAAATTAACATATGAATTTTCTTTCTTTTGGGTTTCGATTTGAGATTTTAACTTTATATAATTAATATTGCTTAGACTATTTCAATGTTATTTAGATTTATTAATCTTATCATTTCACTTAAACTTGATTTGGATTGGTGAATATATTCTAACTAACTTATGATTTAATTAAAGTTTAACATGCTCTTTTATTCGAATTCCAATTAAGGGTTTAATTCCTTAAATTTAGTCATTTAGTTTATATATTGATCATTTTGGTTTGATGATCAATTTAATTTAGTTTAATTAACTCCTTATCATTAACCTAGATATGTTTTCTTGGCCAAACAGTTGATTAAATTTCATGTTAATGGAAGATTTATTGATTTGATTAATCAATATTCCAAGTTATTCATTTAACTGAGATTAGATTAATAATCAATTAAGTTTGATTTCTAATTAAATGATTAACTCATTTAAATGATTAAGTTTAGTTGGGCAATAAATATTAAACTTAATTAGAGATTACCTGAGTTTTTTAATTAAAGTTTAATTATTTCATTATGATTTGCTTAATTAAGATTTAACCATGGGTTGATCATGGCCTTCTTGTCAAATTAATTATAGTTTTATTTGATTTATCATTTGGCTAAGTGTTTTAAGGTTAAGATTTATGGGATATTATTTGTTTATTATTTATTTATTTGATAATTTATTCATCTAATATTTATTGCAATTATTATTCAATTAAATTTAACTATGTTTATTTGATTAAAATTTCACTTAAACAAATGCATTTGTCATATTAATTAGGGTTTTATTTAGCGTCTTTAAATAACAATTCAATGTTCAATTTGATTAGTTCACTTAAAGTTCATCATTCACTTATTTAATTCTTTCAAATAATTTAGCCTATCAAATTATTCAGTTGAATAGATTTATAATCTACTTTAGTTTTACTTGATTTGATTAAGTTGTTTATTTGATTAAGGTTCAAAATAACTTCTTATTCGGATTTTAATTAAGGGTTTGATCATTTGGTTTATTGAACTTGGTGATTTGATTTATATATTGGTTTTAGTTTGAGGATTATTTAATTTATTCTTTTGACTTAACTTAATTGATTTGATTTGTTAAGTTTTATTAGTTTATAGATTTGCTTAGGTTCAATATCATTAACAATTAAGTGTGATTAAAATTTATAGATTAATTAAAGAGCTAATTCATTATCATATTGATTAAAACTTGATAATAAATTTAATTAAGTGGTTGATTTAAGTTTGATTTAAGAATTAGTTTTAATATGATTTATTTAAATCAATTTGGTTTATTAAAATGATGGATTAATTTATCCAAATTAAGTTCATATTAATTAAATGTTTAATTAATTAGATTTAATTAAGGATAATTCAATTTTTAATTATTAAATTAATTAAATATTAATTTAATTAATTAAAAGTTAATGACTTAATTATCCACATGTGACTAATTTGATTTGATAAATATTTATCATAGGTTTAATTAAGAATTTCACTTAAATTTGATTGACTAAAAATTATTATTATTATTATTATTATTGTTATTATTATTATTATTATTGTTGTACTATTAGTATTGTATCATTATTATTATTATTATTGTATTATTATATTATTATTATTATTATTATTATTATTATTATTATAAGGTTCATTTAAGTTTGATTTTAGTTTAGTTAAATGATTGATTAGCTTAATTCAAATTTCATTATTAAATGGATTACGGGTTAGTCTTAGTTTAGAAGTTGATGAATTGGTTATGTTTAAATTATTTGAATAATTGATTTAATTAACATTGAACTAATGATTAATTAGGCCTTGGACTTAATTGAATAATTATAATTTGATTTGATAATTGACTAAATTCAATAGAAATAAGTATTAACAAAGTATTTCATTTGATAAAAATAAAGCAGGATAGATTTGATAAAAGTTTAATTATGAATTATTTCGGTGATTTAATTAGGTTTCATGCTTAATTTGATTTATAAGGTTTAAGTTTCATTATTGATTATTTCATTTTATTTAGATGGCCTTTTAGGTTGGCTTAATTATAATTTGATGTTTACTTCATTTAATTAGTTTTTTTTAGTTTAAGTTGATTATTGCTTATTTGATTTAATTAAGATTTAGTCAATACAGTTCATAGTTTATTATATTAAGTGATTAACTTTTAATTCATAGTTGGATTAGCATTTAATTTAACTTTATTTGATTAAGTTTAATCTTGTTTAATTCAACCTAGAGTTCAGTTAATGGGAGCTTGAATATTAATCTACATATGAGTTTGGTTAGATATTTATTGAGTTTTAGCTTTGATAAATTTGATCAATGTTGGCTTTAATTATTTCTTAAATCTTAATTAAACTAAATCTAATAGAATATTAGTTATTTTGAGATCCAAGAAGTTCTATTTTATTATTTTAGCTCTTTGATGTTAATTAAAGTGTTTTAAACCATTTTGATATTTTTTTCATAATATTTATAAAATTTATTAATTTATATTATTAAAATACTATTTGAGCTTCAAATTTTAATATCTCCCAATCTAAAAAAATTTTTGACAAGAAATTTTTATGATATATGTGTTTCTATCTCAATTTCAATCTCTAAAAGTTTCAAATCAATCTGATTAATATTTTTAGATTAATTAATAAAATTTATTTTTCACTAAAACCTAAATTAAGCTCAACATACACAATACAAATTGGGGATTTTAGGTTTATTAGATTCCTCTCGAAAAAATAAATCCAACGAGCCCTTATTTGAGATTTTTCATTGAGTATTTTATTTTTTTTATGATATTTTGAAGTTTTAGGCCTTTTTTAACATTTATTTAATTCCAAAAACCCTTATTTTCTTAAACTAGTCAACGCCACGCGGCGCTAACTGGACATGCGTTATGCGTGTTGGAGGCTCATTGGGTCATGCAGTTCCGCATGGCAATTGAGTCAAAAAAGCTGGGTTAGATCAGACGGTCCAGATCAAATTCTACAATCTAATGGATGAAATCAAGCCTTCTAACATTTTAATCTCAATCGTCCCTATTAGTGGGGATTAGATGGCTGCCAGCTCGTCCTCCCCATGGATGGCGAACTAGAAAGCTAGGGAAGGGAAAATCGATGCTTGAGGTCCGTTCGCCTCGATTTTCTGGCGAATCACGTCATAAAAACTCTAGTTCTCGCATTAGGATCATTTAAAATAGAAAGTGCAAGGGGTATCTAATGGATATTCCTAAGATCTTGCAAACATCATCACAAATAAAAAGATCTATGGCCTGCTAAAGATTGATGAAATTACCTCACTCGAGCCACTGCCAAGTGGTCGAATCAATTCAAAAATGTTTTCAGATGTGAGACGAAGCTTTAGAGTAAATATGAGCTCTTGTCTCTCCTCGATTGATGTCAACAGCGGCTTTTTTATTTGGAATCCCTTTCGGTTTGATGATTTTATGTCAAAAAGGAATGGGGAATGTATTGATTTTGTTTAGTGGAGCTTCTAGATGATAATTAATGCCAAAAATTGACTGTTTGAAACCTCTTTTTTTCCCTTCTTAATGGTGGATGAAAATCACCATTATTAGTGATCGGAAGTGTGGTGGTTGGCCAGATTTTATCAAAATTCGGTGGTTTATTTACTGTAGACCACTTCATAGCCAGCTAAGTGATGAATGAGGAGATTCATGAGGGGATTTATGGTTTTTTGCAATATTTTTGATTTTCTCCCTCTCTTTCTCTCACTCACTCACTCACTCACTCACTCACTCACTCTCTCTCTCTCTCTCTCTCTCTCTCTCTCTCTCTCTCTCTCTCCCTTTATCTCTCTCCCTCTCTCTCACTCTTTCTCTCTTTTATAATCATTTTCTTGACTTTGGGTCCTCCCCATTCTCATTTAAACTAAAATCCCATTAGGTTTAATCAAGGTTTAGAGAGCCTTTGGGTTTACTTTAGTTTCATTTGATTTGATTTGATTATGAGTTATGATTTATTTGATTTAGGGTTTGATGATTAATTAGGGCTCAATTTAGTTTTGTTGTTTATTAAATTTATGTGATTTCATATGATTGAGATTCAATTCTTTATTAGGATTTAATTAGATTGGTTCGCTTCATATATCAAACTAAGTTGATTAGGTAATTTGAAGTTGGCTTGCTTATTTTATTTGTTTGCTTAAAATTTGATTTAGATGATTGATCACATTAGTTTAGTTATAATTCTTTATCATTTTGATTAACCAAATTGAGTGTTTCCTTGATTAATGGTTTAGTTGAACTTGATTAGGTGTCCATAATTAATTTGATTAGCTGGTAGAAGCTTGTTTAATGATTACTTCGTCAAGATTGATTCATTGTAACTTAGGTTTCATTTGATTAAGCATTTGGTTGTCTTAGTTTATTTAGATTAAATTTCCTTAAATGAATTTTAATTTGATTGCATAATTGAATCAATTATGATTTGATTTGATTTGATCAATTATGTTTAATTTGTTTAGAATGTATTTAATTCGTATGTTGATTATTTTAATTTGATTTAATTTGATCTTTATTTAATTGATTTGACTAATTTAATTTGTTTGATTAGCTTAATTAAGGTTTAATCATGGGTTGATTAGTATTCTTATCAAGTTAAGTAGGGTTTGATTTGATTTATTTTATTTATTGATGGCTTTGGTTGCAATTGATTTTGGTTTAATTAGATTTTGGCTCACATGGATATTTTGGGTTCAAATGGCCTAGCTTGAGTTAGTTGAGTTGATCTTGGTTGGATTGGTTTTGATTGTAGTTTTGGATATAGTTTGGAATGATGATTGAATGGTTTGAGAGGATCAATTAAGCTTGATTTGATTGAATGAGGTTTTGGCTAAGTCCATAGAATAGAATCATGGGCTTAGGTGGATTTAGATCATGGGTTTCAATCATTTGGTTTTGGATTTGAATATGAATTGAGATTCAATTAGTATCAATTTGATTGAATTTGAGGTTTGTTTTTGCATTGATTTGAAGTTGATCTTGGACTTAAGGTAAATGCAATTCATGGGTTAGGCCATAGGGTAGGGTAGGTATCTTTAGTCCTAAAGCAAAGCCTATGCCTAAAGCAACCCTCCTAAGTCTCTAAGCTTGGGTTAAGTGTTCACTTAGTCACTAGAAGTGTCCTATGACTAAGGAGAATCTAGTGTCTAGAGGACTCCTAGATCTAAGATGGGGAGATGGAATCATCACTCCAAAAGTGAGGTCAACAATGTTATGTTTAGTTTGCGCATTAGGATTGCATCATTTTCATAATTTCTTCATATTTGATGTTTTAATGTGTGGCCTAAATGCGGTAGGCTCTTAGGATAAAATTAACTTTTCTACCCAATTTATAACTCATAAACAATTTTTTAAGTCAACTCACAACTTCACCATAAAGCTTAGGTTCTAATCAAGATAATTAAAAGATTTAGCAAATCCTTAGCTGTATGTTGTATGTCTAACATCATACATATCATCTTGAATCACTCTTGCTAAATGAGGGCCTCCATTCTTGCACTATAGGGACCACTTGATCTATGAGAGCAACCCCTCATGATGGCGCTTCACCCTCTTTCTCTCTTGATTTTGCCAATAATCAATTTTCTTCATGCATTTAGGCATAAATATCCTAAAGCCTTTGTCCAAATGAATGTGTCAAAATGAAATAAAAAATTGTAAGTTTTGCATTTGTAGACTAAGTCATGTGCTCATACCACTCATGCTCTAGTCTCTTAAGGAGTGGGCTTAGGACTTTAGTCTCTTTCCGATTAAATAATAAGCTTAACTATCTTACAATTTCATAAGGCCGGCCTACATGATTTTGAATCGTATAAGGTGTCAGCTGGTGGGCACTCTAGGCGGTTGTAAGTCCAGAAGAGTCGGACGGGTATATCTTCTCTTATGGAATAGACGTTTATGTCCCCTTTTGCTTAGATTTAGGTCGTGCTTTAACTCATGTTAAAACTCCTTAAATTTAGGATCTGAGATTACTTATTTCCTTCAGACTATGAGCATAAATCCTCATCTTTTAGGCATTTTCATAATCTTGTGTTTGTGGATTATATGCCCTAGCAATCTAATAAAATTTCAATTCAAACTAATAAATCTCTTCACTTTCAAACATATAAAGCCTCACAATATGATAGATTAGAATACTTACTAAGCTTCGTAGTATCACGAGCATTTCTACTTATTCTTCTTTGGATTCCAAAATAAGTCTTCTAATTGAACAATCTCATTTGATTTTCCAAAATTATCAATCCTTTGATTGTCTTAATCTTAAAATCTTTGGAGACACTAATTGCCTACTTTAATCGAGAGTATTCTTAGGAAATCTCATTTTCTAATATGTAATTAACTATGAAGGCTTGCCACCATAGGGAACTTAAGAACCCAGCTTAAATTAAGCACTACTTTACTTTTTCATATAAAATAGAGGAAAAATCTCTGGTATATACGAAGACCCATCATGACTTAAGAGTCCTTATTAGGTGATTAAGTCCATTGTAGGGTCATGTTTCTATCTTTCAAGATAGTACATCATACATTAATGTCATACTATTCACTTCAATAAGTACCCCCTATGATCTAGTGTACACCCCACATCCAAAAATAAACACCACGGTAGCTCATTCAAGAAAAATGTAAGATCATAATCTTTAATGGTGAATTGTGCTCCACCAAAGTGGCTTTTAGCCCCATTAATTTGTGAAATTAAATGATGAATAATTCTCCATTAAAGTGGCACATCACCTTCAATTTTATTTTATATTTATTTTGATCAGTACTTGTCACTTTATATATAAGTTTTATAAGGCCATAAAGAAAGTAAAGTATTTTTTATCAATCAATTTCTCCATTTTTCAGTAATGTAAAATTGATTTGACTGATTTATGAGGCCTCAAAAAAAATATTGCTCTTAGAGGGGAAACCCAAGAAGAGTTAATTTGAAGGATTTATAAAGTTGTTTGGATTTTGCAATAAGAAAGGGCATTAGAGGCTTGTAAAGGTTATGGTCAACAAGGACATATATCTTAAAATAGTTAAGAGTTGGGTAGGTTAAGAGAAGGTGACTTCAAAGTTGTCTAAGGGCTAAAGTTGTGAAGGAGAGAAATTCAAAAGGAAGAGTGGGAGGATGTTTATTTAAAAAATTAAGTGGTCATCAAAATTCAATAGATTATCCACCAATCCATGACAATATTAAAGAAAAATCACCAAGCTTTATACACAAAGTTTGCTCAAGCAAAGTAATAATATCTCAAAATAATCAAGGGTATGATGAATTATTTATATAACTTATATATTTTTTAATCTTAGAATACATAATTCTTGATTTGTCAAAAATTTGGATCCACTTATTAGCAATAACATGGCTTTGTGACTTGTACAATTAATATGGAAAATAGATGAGTTAGAATAATTATATGATATAAATTTACTTAGTGACAAAATTTAGCCAAGCCAATTTTGGAAAGTAGTTCTCATCAAACAAATAGTCTTCAACAACCTTTCTTCCTTTAATTAAGGGGCTATTAACGCATTTATGGAGATATTTGGTGCATTTAAAAAATAGTGAATTAGCTTTAGGAGGGACAAGTGGTCAATTAAGAAAACATTAAAAAAGGAGAGTTCTAATTTTTAAGCACATGGACTATTGAATACTCTAAAATTAGTATACTAGGTTTGCTTGCTTGATGCTTTAAGATATGTATCTTGTGATGATGAGCAAGAACCTTGAACTTATTATAATGCCTTAGATGTAGATCTATTCATGATTTTTTAGACATGCATCAATTTTGTATTAACTCCAGAACCTCAAAGACTTTATAGATTTAAAATATAAGTAATCATCTACTAGGATAGGGGCAATGTTCACTATATCTGCTTTATTCAATCTTGTATCCTTTAACAAAAGTTGATTCCTCTATCTGATCAAAATTTTGTGTGATCTACCTTTTGTCATATAAAAATCATTTGAGATGATGCCTTTAACATCTAATATGTAGAGTGTGGTGCACGTGCAAATTGTAATTTTTGTCTCATATATAACTTACAAGTCCCAAGGTTTCATGATTCCTCAATAAGGCAAACTTTAAAATATATCATGAGGCAATTCAAGAAAAAAACATTAAATCTATGTTTCTTAATTATCTTGAAAGAACTACAAACTTTAGCATACATGTTACTATATATAGTGGTAAGTCATGCTCAATAAGAATGTGCATTAAGACATTTTCACCTTATTTATATTATTTATATGATCATTTAGAATGTATAGTGTTTTCATACTTATTATTAATTAATTAAATTTAGTATTACTTTTGCTTGCAAGTCATAAAAATCTTGTATAAATACAAATGCAACACTTACAAATGAATGATGAGGTACTTCCATTATATTAGTTGAATTATAATTATAAATAATTTTAAAGCTGCTTTTAAGTTTTTAGAGATAATTTATAATTCCTAAAATCAGATTTTTATCAACTAAACATCTTAATGAGTAGTTTATGGTCTTGCTTACTACTTTTATTTGGCCATTTGTTTTGGCATGAAATGTAAAAAAGGAATTTTAATTAAATTTTAAATAATCTTCATAGTTTTTTTTGTAGGCATAACTTTAACATCTCTAAAAAAAAATTATGATAGAGGGTAGTTCTTGAAGTCTAACAAATTTTTTAAAAATAATTTGGCTATATGAGAAGCATTATTAGTTTTAAACTAGAGCAAAAGTGAGTCATTTTGAAAAATCAATTAGCAACTACAATAAGTTATTATAATCTCAAGGAGTTCAAGGTAGGTCAAGAATAAAATCTATTAATAAATATTTTAAGTTCTATATGGAATGATAAAGTAATATTTTAACAAAGTGTTTACATTATGTTATAGATAATTTTATTAGTAAGGTGATAAGTAATACATGCTCAATATGTTTTTTTAATAGTGGTCAATAGAACATATATTCAATCAAATTGGTTATTTTATACAACTATATCCCTAGATTGTAACATAGTGATAATAAAGCCTTTAAGTGAAGATTTAGGAATGCATTATTTATTATCTTTATGATCCATGAAAGATAGAAAAGGTCTTATGACAAGAAAAGGCTTGCCCGAGTGGTCATAATACAATATGTGAAAAATAGAGTAAACAAAATAGAAATCCTTAAGTATGATAAAACTATAAATTTAAACCTTTTATAATGAGACATCTAATGTAACTTGGGAGAGAGCATCAACAACTTTGTTTTCAAATTTGGGCTTCTGTTGTAGGATCAAGGAATAATCATAAAGGAGTTCTATCTATTTAACATATTATAGCTCAATTTTATGTACATTTTGATAAACTTAGGGCAAGTTATGTTATTTAAAGATGAATTTGTTATTATATGATAAGTAGTGTATCTAAAGTCTCTAAGATTGAATTATGGTATTAAATTTTTATCATAGGTGAAATAATGTTACAAGGCATCATTTAAATTTATATATCTATTTCAAAGACATGACAAGAAACCTCAAATGATGTTGAAAAAACCACCAACTAAGAATAAGTGAAGATTTCATTAAGAGTTTAACTTGATCAAAATGCCTCATAATATCAATAATGTAGGCCATAACCATCATACATTTTATCTTAGAGGTGTAAACAAGTTGAGTTAAGCTCGAGTCATGGTTATTTTAAGCTCAAAATACCTACATAATAGTAAGCTTAAATTTGAGCTTTAGCTTGGATCACCAAAAAAGCAGTGAGCTTAAGCTTTACTCATCATGAGCATAATCAAATGTCACATCATAAATTCAATAAACAAGGATGGAAGGAGAAGGACATGAACTCTTTATAAATGGTATCAATGGGGGCTTATTGGAGAAGGCAACAATAGCATTGGGGGAAGTCACCTCATGAACTCACTAGAGTAGACATCCATGAGATAAGGAATAAATGACCAAAGAGAAGTCATGGTAAGAGTTCATTAAATAAGGTAATGATGAGACTAGTCATCATCGATTAGGAAGCCAAGGCAAGAGCTCACTAAAAGGGCATTAATGGGATCAATGCTAAAGAAGGTATTGATGGGACCAATGCTAGAGAAGGCATGGTTGAATTTAGTAATTTTTAAAGAAGAGAGTGTGTGAGACTTGCAAGTATCTTAATTTGAATAATGATCCAAATCTAGATAAAAAAGAAAATTACATTTAGTTATATATGATTTTTAATCAAATGAGCTTATGAGCCATCAACCCAAGCATTGTTAAGGTTGAACTTAAGCTTATTTAATATATGAGCTCAAGTTTGAGCTTATGGTTCAATAAGCTTAATTTGTGAACTCTTTATTAAGTCAAATTTTAGCATTCAAGAGCCAACTCAGCTCACTTACACTGTTTATTTTTATGTACCAAAGAGAAAGGGGGCACAATGAGAAGAGAGTTGGCCATGGCAAAATCAAGATCAACCTCTTCAAAAAATACAAGTATTGTCACAATAAAATGAAGTTATACCCTCATATATATATATAGTGAATTAATCTTTTCATGGGGATAATAAGTTATAAATTATGTCTCCATCTCAATAGAACAAACAAGGGTGTTTACTGCATTCATTACTATTTATTCATAAATGAAAATAAAGTTGTTATTAATTGGGTTGCCATTACCATTTTTTCCTATATGTGTTCCTAAGAAAAGTTTATCAAAACACATCCTAACTCTACAATGAAAACAAAAGAAGAAAAAAGCAATTCCAATTCGTTCAAAAAATAGTAATAAAATTCTTGACATAAGAAGAAAAACTAATTTATATTATCTTGATTTAATTATGTTTTCACTTTTTTTCCAATATTGAGTCAGTTATTCTCCCATCAGTCCCAAATAGAGTATGCTGAAAAAATATTCTTCATGTAAAGCCCACTAAATTATATTAAGAAATAAATTTATGCTATGCTTTAAATCCATAGTCAATCATATTTTTTATAGGAATAGTTGATAATAGAATCTAATTTTGTTCATTATTTAACCATCCATAACAAAATAATGCAAAAATAACCTGTTCTAAGTGATGTAGAAAACTTTAAAAAAGATTTCTATGATCATTAGACTAACAATAAAAGGTTTAGGTTTATTGAAGGTTGTGGAAGATAGTGACTAATTTTAAGATTTTAAAACTAATTTCTAATTAAAATTTTATCTCAATTGATGGTTAGATTTCTTTTGCAAAGAATGTTATAGAACTTGAGATCTAAATTATGGGATGTTAATAATTTATAGTGATGACTTCAAATTAATTAAATGTATGGTTAGATAGTTAAGAATTTTTTTGTTTAATGTTTATAATATGTGGATAATAAGAGTTATTAAAAAGGGGGAATTGACTTAATTTTTGAAAAGGCTTTAGGGGTTTAAGGTCATAGAAAGATTGTGGGAATATGAGAGAATAATACAGAGGAGGAGAAGGATATATTAATGATTTAACCTTCATTATAATTGATTTGCAAATCAATCAAAAACTAACAACACATCAACACCTTATAATTTAAAGTTTTGCAAGAGATGAAAGATATTTTCACTAAAATACTTTGATTTAAATAATACATTAAGTGTTATAGAAAATAAAAGAATTATGTGTGAAGATGCATTAAATTTCTCCATAAAAAATTTATTCAAGGATTTTATCAATAGTGCCGCTCAAGATCTCTTCCTTTTGAAAATCCATAATACAATTCCAATTTGAAGGGTTCCATTAAATCTTAAATTACTTATCTTGAATTTAAAATTTGGTCTAATTGATATTGTTTCAAAATAAATTTTTATATTCAAATGAAGTTTTATAGGCATGCAAAAGTATCTTTGACATATTAAAATATTAAGATAAAAAAAAAAAATATTTAATTTTGAATAATACTCAACTAAGAAAACTTCTAAGTGAGTATGGGACCCATAATGGGCTACTTAAGTGTCAAGCTTTTTTTAAGAAAAGCTTAGCCTTGTTGGTAATTAAACACTTTACAAACTTACAAATATACAAATTACTTATATTTCTTTTACAAAAAAAAAGATACTTATATAATAATTAAGTTTAAGTATAAGAAAAAAAATATATATTGGAGCATTTCAGCATTTGTTAATAACTTATTTTCATAATTGAATATAAGAATAAAATTGTTTGAAATAACTAAACATTGTGAAATAATAATTTTATTTTTATTTTTAAAAATACAACCAATAAGTTGCATGAAATATTTTTTTTTGTGGATCACACCCTTATGTTTCATGAAAATCTCATGCATCAATGATGTGGGTATGTTTTAAGATGGGATTAGCTTAGGTTTATGTGATGTTCACTTCTTGGATGGAAAGCAAATTGAACTTAGAATTATCAACATAGTATACTAATAACCTACTTTTTTAGCATAGATTTTTACTAAAATAAAAGGAATTTGACAACAAAGGGAAATCAAATATTACAAATTGAAAAAGTCTTATTGATGATATAGAAGATCTCCTCTTTATAAATTAATTTGGTGGTTGAAAATAATGGTGGAGAGATTCCAAGATAAGGTTATTCTTTGTAGTGTTGGTGGTATCTTTTTGAATCATCGAGTATCTTTCTCTTGTAGGTAAAGGTTATAGATTTTTGGAACTTTTTTAATTAATATCAAATGAAGTGGGTTCTTAAGAGGTTTCTAGAGTTATATGATTGGCATTAGAAGGTTTAGGGTTGAAGAAAATCTAAAGAAGATAATGACTAGTTTTACATTTTTATTATAAGTTTCTAACTAAAACTTTATGATGGAAATGATCGAGTTTTCTTAAGTAAGAAACTATAAGAAAATTTATATCTAAAATTTGGAACATTATCTAATCAATTATGGTAATTTTAGATTAACTACATGTAATATAAATTAATTGGATGTTACTATGTTTTGATGTGGTGTAAATTATGGTATATCTAACACCTTATAAATATAATTTTACATGAGATTGAAGCTATTTTTTCATTGAAGCAATTTATATATTTTAGAAAAGGTGGGATTCACATAAAAAATATATATCAAAATTCTTTCATAAAAATTCTTCTAATGGCTATAATGGCTAGCCCTTATGGTACATCCTAGTAGACACCAACATCACTCTAATTTAAAATATTTAATTAAATCTTTGATTGCTCCACTTGAATTCTTAATTTTTATTGACTAATTAAATTTTACATAAATTTTTATATTCAAAATAATTTCTTCAAATTCATATGATGGTCCCTTAAAATTCTAAAATTAATTTTAAAAATCATAATTAATTATTAAGAAATTAGGCATAAATCATTGATCTGATGATTGGTCTTTATGAGTAATGCTTATATAATCTTAGTAAGTATCAATTAAATCTATGATAACAACCTTAGTAAGGCAAGTATATAAGCACCACTCATAAAGATTAGCCATAAAGCTTTTATATGTGGCTTTTCATGTCTGCTATCACATCCTTTATCTCAACTTTAGATAAGCCATGGAAACTATTAAAAAGTATGGTGGGTGCAAAGAGAAGTTTTTGGTTAGGTGATGAAATAGATAAAGATTGAGAAGATCATCAATGGTGAAAACACTTTATTGGCCTGACATTGGCATTAAGAGATGAAGATTAAAGGAACAAATGAGATTATATATCCCATTAACACTAATTAAAATGGTGGATACTAGGTGTTGTACATATTGATTTATGCAAGAATGCATCTACACATTAAGTATCTCTCTTGTGGAATACATTCACATAAATGAAACTCAGAGAAAATGGCATTGGTCCACACTAGTGGTAAGGCATATGGTTAAATTCAATGCAAAGCAAAAGACATTACAAGTGCTTAAAATTTTGTGAATCTTCTTGAAAGAGAGGGATGTCTTTGGGAATGCAGATGTGTATGGTGAATTACTTATGGTGCGTTTGGGGTAACTTTCTAGCAGCTTTGTTTCTTAGAAAGTAATCATAGTTGCATTTGATTACTACCTTTTTGGCTATTTTTTAGAAAATTATGGTGAAAAGCTACTTTTGAGACTAAAGCTGTCAGAGTGTAATGACTATAAAAAAAGATGTTATTTGAATTTTTCAAAAAATAAAATATTTGTAACACTAACAATATTTTTTAAAAAGTTATTTTCCCCATAGCAATTTTTCAAAAAGCTACAACTACCCCAAACAAGAGAAATCTTTGTGTTTAACTACCACAATTAAATTTAGAATCATAAACAACTTGATAGTGATATGTTGTATGAAGGTAAGGATGATTTTCAGTTTGAAGGGGCATTTATTACAAATGGAAATATATTGTTATACCTAAGCTTGCTCAATAAAATAAAAAATAAAAAAATGGATCCTTACTCCCTCGTCGGCTATGGATCTTATGTTTAGGGGTTGTTTGGAATTAAGTTTTATTTTATATTTTATATATTTATTTTAAATATAGAACAATATGTTTGTTTATGCATTTTTATTTGTTTTCATTATTTATTTTTAAAAAAATTTGTATTTACCTTTAAAAGGGAATTTATATCATATCACATAATTCTTATATATTTATATATATCCAATATCTATACTTTAATTTTTACATATATAACTTCTCAATCATCAATATCATATCAAAAATATCATCAACACTCTTTTTTTTTTAAGTGAAATTAAGATAAAATCTGATTTGTGTTCTATAAAAAAAAAAAAAAAAAATTTAAATCTAGTTGTGATTTAAAACATGTTTAAAAGTTCGATTCACCACGACAATTCACACAATATATCCCTTCACAGTTCATTCTAACCCTTTCTCCTCATCTCCCCCCTTTGGCTCTCACAGTTTGGCAATGCTGACGGCAAGCCATTGCCAGAAACCAACACTAACGCTGGACACATTTAAGATTAAAGCCAACACTGGATGCTAAAGCTAGCCCTTCGCTCAGCCATCTACTTCGAGCCTTTGATAAGATTCATATTGGGGTTGGGTTCCTTAACTTAATCCATTTAATGATTGAATTCATACAAAAGTTAGAATTTTTTTTCATGTTTGATTTATACCAACTTGTATTATTAACTATCTAATTATTTCTTAATCAATTATGATTTGATTAATTGATATAATTATCTATTGATAGATTAAAAAGGCTCTAAGAAAATACATCATCCACGAATCGAACATGCAGCATTGAAACCCTCCATCAGATAATCCATTAAAAAATAAATAATACACAAAAAAACGAAAAAAATTAATTTTTAAAAAAAAAAAAAACAAAGATGCCCTTAGACTGTTGCTTTCCCTGACCTTGATCTAGAATTTCTTCTGTACAGCATAAAAAAATTTAGATATCTATATTAACTGAGAGCTGTTCGTACAGTACCTGATTCTCCATAGCTCAAGATCTCTACCCCGTTCATACTCCCTTATATACTGAGGTATCTTAAATATGTCTATTTGTACTCCCACGAAGCAGGGGAATTGCAGATCATCAGGTATCCTACATTCTGCAACAGGATAAAATCTTACTAAATAATATGGAACACACAAAACATTAGAAAAACAAAAGGACTTACTTCATGTTTAACACTAAAAATATCATGAATTCATAGATAAAGCACTCAAATGTTTCTATTTACCAACTTTCATTGTATAGTTCATTTATAAATGTTTTTTGTTGAATCATTGGCAAATGCATGAATTAACAAGTTCATTTTAAATTTGTGGAATAATAGTTCTGTAAATAATGAAAATTACACTAGCATGCATGTAAATTTTCCTAGAAAAAAATAGTGGAAATAACAAAAATATACATACAACAACAACAACAACCTTTATCCCACTATGTGGGGTCAGCTACATGAAGCATTTTTCTCCATTGTGTCCTATTAAGTGTCAAACTATCAATTAATTCTAATAAATTAAGATCATTTTTTATACATCCTAACCAAGTCTTTTTAGGTCTACCTCTACCTTTCTTAACATAAGACGCATCTAATACATCTACACTCCTAACTAGGTCATTGAACGGTCGACGTTTTATATGGCCAAATCATCTAAGGCGGCTCTCTCTAATCTTATCTATCACTGGAGCTACTCCAACCTTATTACATATATATTCATTTCACATTAATCTCTAAGAGTAAAGCCACTCATCCACCTGAGCATCCTCATTTTTACAATGCCTAACTTAATCTCATGTTCTCTTTTACTAGCCAACATTACATTATATGTAAAGTCATTACATTACCATCATCTTATAAAATTTTCCCTTAAGACTAAGCCGTACTTTTCTATCACACAACAAGCCAAATGCATGCCTCCATTTCAACCATCCAACTTGAATTCTACTTTACAACATCCCCATCTATTTCACAATCATTTTGAACAATAGACCAGAGATATCTAAAACATTCACTCTTTTTAATGACTTGGTCAGCCAATATCAAAACTTCACTATTAGATCTTCTACAACTAAAATTACACTCCATATATTTAATTTTAGATCCACTTAAACAAAAACCTTTAGGCTCTAAGGTTGACCTCCATAATTCAAATTTCTCTTGAACTCCCTCTCTAGTCTTATTAACAAGAAGAATATCATCAGCAAAAAGTAAACACCAAGGTAAATCCTCTTGTAAATGCCTAGGAAGAGCATCTATAATTAAAGTAAAAAGATATAGGCTTAAAGTCAATCATTGATATAATCTAACTAAAATAGAAAAATATTTGATCAATCCTCCTTGTGTTTGAACACAAGTAACAGTTCTAGTATATATATCCTTAATTACTTCAAAATAGCCAATATTAACTCCTTTCTTTTCTTGAACTCTCCAAAGCACTTCTCTTGAAACTTTCTCATATGATTTCTCTAAATCAATAAATATCATGTTGGAAGTTTTTTTTTTTTAAAGATTTACATGCATAACACACAATTATTATATATTTACATATCTAATATTTAAAGTTTGACATTTATATTTTTAACACTTTACTTATAAATAAAAAGGTGTATTCACTTTTAAAAAGTTAATAATAGCGATATTTTGATGTGATAGTAAAGATTTGAATGTTATGTACATAAATATTAAAATTTATGTAAATCCCTTTTTTCACCTTCTTCATCTTTAAAGAAACTCCGGAATTTTGCATACCCATTAGCAACAACATCAAGGTCATCCAGAGAGAAGTTGAATCTTTTCTCTAATGCCAAGTATAGGACCTGCAGTAAAAATCAAGAAATGGATAATATCATCCTAAACATGAAATCAATTTATTTTTTTTCTCACTCAAGTATATTAAATAAGACTTTATTATAGTGCAGATGAAATTCGAATTCAAGATCTTAGTAACACTTCCAAGACTACTACCAATCAAACTAATTGACAATCACCCTATATGTGAAACTAACTATGTATTTATGAAGGTATCTTTCTCTATCAACAATTTGTCAGCATTTACCTTTTCAGAACCTCGAGACATCAGCTTCTCCAAAATGTTGAAAAGAGACTCAGTAAGATCATCGCGGTATATTACATCAGCAGCTAAAATAACTGTTGCTTCCTCAGCCACGACAACCTCTGATGTGGTCCAAGAGTATTTTGATCTGAATCAGATACGGGTCAATACTTGAAAGAAGAAAGGGGGAAAAATTATTCAGAAAATGGGTGGAAATCTGATGAATAGACCATATATTTTTAAATTGACAATAAATGACGAGAGAAGGAAAAAAGGACTTATTTAAACGACCAAACAGTCATACATTAGCAACAGTATATTCAGACAAGTGGAGTGAATTGAAGAATAAAACGTCATCAACGCCAGGACATTGAATCTTATACAAACTAGACTTCCTACATGCAGACTTACAATTTGTTTAAGCACAAAGCTCAAGAAGAAAGTATATAATTACGAGCCAGTAATATGTATTTGGACTAACATAATTATGAACATTATTGTTAGCCTAATTCAAACTATTTGACTAATGAAATGTTAAACCTGGCTTCCAGAAATCATTTTATGCAACTTCTATTTTTATTGCCACTGAGCTACCCCTTAACTTGATAGACCTTCAATACCAATTTTATCACTCAAATTTATTTTTCACTATCCTATCTTCCATGAATATTATCTTATCAACTTGTTAATGTAATCATTCCTCAATCTAACTTTGTTAGTTTTGTTATAAAAATTTCATAACAGTTATTTCTGTTAAGCTCAACTTATCTATGCTACCACCCAATACTTAAATTTATATGCCATAGCTAGCATAATGACAAATTTTATAAAATCTAAATTTAAATCTACAAAATATTGTTTATTGTATAGTACACTTCAAAAGCACTTCACTATTTTAACCATTGAGTAATGAAAATACTCATTCTTATGATTACTATATTCAAGCTATTTAAACTTGTCACACTGATGCATGACCATCTCAACTATTAATTCTTAGATCATTGCTATATGTTTATAATGTTTTAGACATGTTTTAAATGCACATTATATCTTGCCTTTGCAATTCCTGAGATATGTATTAAGGACCATCTTCTATTAAAAAAAGTGACTTAGGATTGAATGAAGAAATGGAAGATTGTTGAATGATTAGTTGCTTAAGTCCTATCCTCTTCATCTTTAGGATGTGTTCCCTATATCTAGTACCACCACCCCAATTTTGTCTCCCTTTCTTCATCTATCTTCTTCCCACGCATTCCCAAAAATTTAGAATCTTCATCTAAATCATTCTATTGCATCATCTCTACATCAATTGCTAGAATTATTCAGTCTATTGAGATTATGTGTTATCGGTCCATTGAGATTGCAACATGAAAGTCCAAAACTTTTTTCACTTTTCTATCTCATATTCATGGCCATAAAGTTTCTCTCGACATGATGACCCCACCCTCTCTCATATATTTTGTTCATGTGACTACAAGAGGTTCTTGGTTGATTTTAATTCTCTTTTTTTTTTTCTTTTTTTGCTTGACAATCATCATTTCTATGAAAATAAAATAAATTCAAACCCTAAAAATTCTCCTCCCTAACCCAAATGTATCCATGCATGGTTAAAACTCCCTACTACTTGCCAAAACTTTCTACCCCCATCTTATTGTGATATTCTTTCTTAAAATATCTCTACAAATATTTCTAATATTTAAAACTTTAATCATATTTCTTTTCTCTCTTAATAACAAAATCTAGAATAGCCAAAAGAAATCATGAATCATCCCTCAAGTAGCCACCACTCCCTCATCCTTCTTAAATCAACTCAACAAAATCTCCTCTATTCAAATTATAACTCAAGCCTTGTGAAAACGATTTCCAACTAAATTAGTCCACTCACACTTATCTTGTCAAAAATTCCCTCACTCTATTTAAGAATGCCAAAATGGTGCCCTTGCACTTCTTAACTCTCCCTCACCACCCTCATATCTTACATTATTTTTCAAATATCATCCTCTTCCATCCATGATCTGGCCATTCCAGTATGAATCTATATTATCATGATGCTCATTACAATTATAATTGACATCATAAACCATATTCACATGAATATAATTTTTCCCACAGTAATATTTATGATTCCTACTCATTATCTATATATATATATATATATATACATATAAAATAGTAGAAATCATGTTTTTCATATTCCTATCATGATGATGAACTTTATTGCAATACAAGGTATTAAAAATCACACTATTCCTATCACAATATTATTAAAATTATCATGAATCTGTGGCCATCACCTTTCAATTTACAGATATCGAATAATTTATGGACAAACTTTCATCTATATCAATCTTACAATCTAAAAAATAATATTTTATTGCAGTAATCTATGAGCCATATACAACAATCCAACGATCTATAGACAAAAAAAAATTTTTGAAAGAGATCTCATAAAAAATTTTTGAAAGAGATCTCATAAAAAAATTTCCTTGTTGTTTTTTGTTTATGATATGTGGTTAAATCTAAATTCAAAAAGTAAAGACTAGTTTTTAGATTTATTTCTTTTCTAAATAATTGTTTCTTCGCCTATTTATGTAAAACTTCTTACCTTATTTTATGGAACAAGTGAACAAAGTTCAATTTTAAAATTTCTCATTTTCTACTCTCCTATCTTCTTATTCTTATTTTAAGATAATATCAAAATTATTAAGGTTCTACTCCTAATGAGGTCAACGGGTTTTCAACATAGTCACTTCTCAAAGTTGATAATTCAAATGCTAAAAATCAATCTAAAAAAAATCATATCCGAAACATAGAAAATCCATGATGAAATATTGGATTAAAAAATCTAAAAAGAACTAGTAATAAAAATAAATCCTAGCTCTCTTATTTCAATCATTTGGACAACAAACAAAAACAACAAGCTATTCTCCCTAAGCATGTTATTTGAAACAAAATTGGAATAAGCTTAGTTGCTCAAAAAGATAAATTCTCATATCCATCATTGCAAACAAGAAAAAAACTACTATTTAGATGGTAGATTAAGAAGCATCAAATAATATAATAGGAGACAAAATCATCTTACACAATTACAACCCATACATGAAAATTATAGTATTTAGATTGCAAATGGGTCCCTCTAAAAATAGTCAAAATAAGTTTTGTTGATCTATTGAAATATCTAATACTTGAACTATGCTTTTTGTGCTAAATCAAGACTGTAGCTTAATATCAATCAGCAAACACACTCTAAAAAAATTATATTACTAATTTCTCATCTAATATTTGTCATTTTTTGGACTTGAAATCGGAGAAGAAAAGGTGTGGAGATTGCTCAGGTTGTCTTCTAAAGAACAATTATTTATGTATCCACTTCAAATTCCAAAATACTTTAAATAATGATAGTGATATCTAACTTTAGCACTATAGATTTAAAAGCCCAAACTTTGTTTACCTTAAAAGCATTTTTTCATTATATTCACCAACAAATATTCAAAAAAATTTAGTGTTAATACACAACCTTTTACAAAATACTTTGCTTACCTTGGTCACTCCATAATCATTTATAATACTAGTTAATATTCAGTCATACATATCTTAATAACTTCTATGAGCCATTAATAATTTTTTTCTTAATACACATCACATTAATTATCATGATCTCAAAATATTTTCAAGCATATTGGTAGGATGTTAATATGTTTTAGTGTGGGCTTTGAAATTCACGTCCGACCTCTCGATAAGAAGAGTTTGGATTTGCAGCTCAAATTTTTAGAAGACATATGAGGATTGTAGATAAAACACTACCCGAAGATTTCACCCTCATTTTGTGAGGACTTTAGATAGTTAAATGCTTATTGTATAGCAGCAACCAATGGAATTTAAATTTAAGAAATTCACCATCATTAACTTAAAATAGATGACAGGGAAAATGATGACGCGTCAAATCAAAAATCCCATGGTTCCGTCGTCCCGGACTGTTGTGGTCCTTGATCTACTTAACCAAAGGAGGTAGTCGATCTAACATGACCGAAGGATCTTTATCGGCAACCATAAATTATTTTGTCCAAAATAACCTTGTAGACCTAGATTAATGTTTGTGTAAGGAGACAACTTTAACTCCACCTTAACTAATAGATGGTTTTGTGTCCTATCAGCAATAGCATGAGATTATTTGAGAGTGGACATAATAGTATACTTGACTTAACATTGGCTCCTTTATAAGCTAAAACTTTCTTCAAATTATCACCCCCAATAAACAATTACTTATTGATGGATAGATGTTGCTCAAAGTCTTTAAATTATGAATTTCATTTGAACATTTTTTAAACTAATAACTTATTGAATTCTTACATTTAATTTAATCCAAATTGATTTAGAATTTTAAATATATTTGATGGTAATATCCCATCTAGTTGAAATCTCCACAAGAATTTAATTCAATTTGATTTAGAATTTTAAATATATTTTGATGATAATATCCCATCTAGTTTAAATCTCCATTTAACGCAAACATCATCGGGAGATTTAATTAATTGACATTTTATTATTTAGATCTTATCTACTCTGTTAGTCTAACAACATAGGATTGAATCTATAAACTTTAAAATTAACTACCGCAAGAGTGTGTACGGGTTGTTGTGTGTGTCAAGTGTGAGAGAGGGATAGGTTGGCCTAGGGTTGGAGCAAGTTGCAATGAGAAGTGGGCTTAAGATTTGGTTTCGAGAAAGGAGAGGAGAGTGAAAAGGCGAGGTGGTTGGTGCGGGAAAATAGGAGAGAGGAGAGCATGCAAGGGACGACTCGATGTGGAGTTCTAGGCTAGTCAACGAGGAGTAAAATTCATGCGATCAGAGTAGATGGAGATGAGATTAAGAGGACAACACATGAACACGTAAGGTTTGGAGTTTGATGGGGGATAGCGAGAGGATTAAATTATGGTGGTTATTGTAGGGATTAGGTGGGATTGAGGATTAAATTAATGTAATTTTATCGAAATTCGCGTTAGTTTCAATTAAATGTCTCATGTGACAACCCCGAGCAAAATTGATATTTATTCTAAGTAATTTTGATGTTTCAAATGCAATAGCATCCATTTCGAGATGAGAGATTGTTTAGGTGATTTTGTCATCGATTGAGGTAATTTCAACTTTAATCGCAAGACATTGCATTCGTCCACTCGACACTCATACGGAATCAATAAAAACGATTGCGGAAGGTCCCATTTGATAGAATTTAGTGTTTCACTATGTCAGTGCAGTAAATTTCACGAATGAAGGACATTTTGGATGCCATCGAGGCCTCCTAACTTCGATATACATGAAACTATACCAACGGCTCATTTCTTCCATCGATCGGCCGTCAGATAATGTGATGTCTCTTTAGTTAATTTCAGCGTTTCGAATGCATCGATGATCAAAAAGAATTTTGATTGATTTGATGACTATCGGTGCATCTCAAGTTCAATCCATCAGCGTTATGTATCTAGTCTATAGATTTCACCATATTTGTCCAATTGGACATACAAATAAGATGTATGTGGAGGTCAACATTTAGTAAATACAATAAAAATCCATGCATGCTGTTAAGGGTTATGGAGATGGACAGAATACATGTAATGCAATATATGGACCAAGTGATATCAAATAAAAGTACAATGTTTAGCTATTATGGTACACAAATATTTTAAAAAAACTGTTAGCACAATTACTTCTGAGTTATTCCAGTATGAGGAGGCCATGACTCCTTCCAGTTGAGTTCTCGTACATAAATAGAAGCCTTATTTAGCTCAGAAAAGCTCGAACTAAGATGAACATTTTTTGCACAGTTGTCGAGAATTTCATTCCCATAATCTGTAGCATCACAACAAAAAAAATTAAATGGAAATTAAAATCTATTTCCATAGTTTCATCCAAAAGCCATCTTAAAAATTAATGAAACAGCCTTGTATATACAGATGTAAAGTTCATGACACTTTTAATGCCAAACTAGACATAAATCCCAGCATTGCGAAAAAGGATCCCAAGATAAAATCAGAAAGGAAAAGCAAATTCAAATTCTACGAAGCAGCAAATTAAAAATATGTGTAAATGGAAGGCAAGTTGTTTAGTATAATTATGTCATTTAAGAGTAATGCTAGTGCATATATCCTCCATTAAAATTCTATGAGTGTACGCATAAATATCACTTTAAGTAATTGGGATATGTTGAAGGCAACGTAATCTGATTATGCTGACTAAAATCATACCCTGAGAATAATGAAGTTAGAAAATAATAGAGGTATCCACTTTCAAGTGTTTCATATAAATTTCTCCAGCCTCTTTCTACCTGTAAGGAGTGGATAGGCTTCATGCTGATAGGGAGTAGCCACCAAGACAGTCGTGGATGACTATGGTGCCACCACAGCAACACCATCTTGAGTCCCTCACCCAAACACATATTTATCCATTGCAGGAGTACTGGGACACTAATCCATCTGATGGGCGGTTGCACTCCTACTCATGGTGTCCACCCCTCTCTGGCCTCTCGGATGGATAAAAGGTAATGTAGATGGACCATCCTTTCTTCAATTAGTGCTGGACTAGGGGTGCTTATTCGAGATGAGCAAGGAGATCTTTTGTCGCTAATCAGCATCCAGAGCATTGAGATAGTGCATGGGTGGAGATCGAGGCCTTTCTCCCCATTAAAAACGTTTTGAAGCCACGGATGTTGGAGATAAAAGGATCATCATTGAAGAGGATAATGCAAATGTGATCAACTTCCTTCAACAGAGGATGGTCGAGAACACATAGTGAAATCTACACCAAGAAGGTCCTGACCTTGCTTTCTTATCACAGTTCAGATAGGTTCTCTTTCTTTTTGTGTCCAGGGTTTATAACAAGGTATAGCTCATTTTTTGTGTTCATATTGCTTTTAAATTGTTACTTTGTATGAAAATACATGGATAGTAAACATATTTCTGCATTTTTTGCCCTACTTAGGGAAAGAAAAGAACAGTTTTGTATACGCATAGTTGTACACCTTTAGATCTTAATTTTAATGCAATATGCAAGTTTCAAAAGGGAATATGGTGCGGTCTATGAGATTTGAGAGCAGTCATTGGACAATAGGTTGCACATCACAAATTAGCACTATAAACGAAGAAGGTGAGCAACGAGGCTTGCTTCCTAAGGTCCAAAATAGAATGAAGAATGAATACCGAGAGAGACTACGCATCATGTATTATAATTGTTAAGTTTTAGAACAACACTTAAAGAAAGTATTCCAGGTGCTCAGGGATAATAAGCTCTACATCAAGAAGGAGAAGTGTTCTTTTGCCAAGTCAGAAGAACATTCTTGGGACATAGAATAAGAGATGGAAAACTCATGATGGAGGACAACAAGGTGCAAGCCATCCAAGACTTGGAACCACCTTCAAAGGTGAGTGAGCTAAGATCCTTCTTAGGACTTGTGAATTACTATCGCGGGTTCATAAAGAGCTATTCTGCAAGGGAGGCTCCATTAACAGACTTGCTCAAGAAAAATAAAGCATGGGAGTGGGATACCAAATGCCAGGAGGCGTTTCAAGACCTCAAGAACACCATCAGTAGTGAGCCGGTACTTAGCCTCCCTGATCACACGAAGACTTATGAGGTACACACTGATGCATCCGAATTTGCCATAGGAGGAGTGCTCATGCAAGACAGACATCCTATTGCCTACGAAAGCCGAAAGTTGAATGAGACTGAGCGACGCTACACTGTCCAAGAAAAAGAGATGACGGCCATCATACATTGCCTAAGGGTATGGAGACACTATCTACTTGGGTCAAAATTCAATGTCATGACAGACAACGTTGCTACTAGTTACTTTCAGACTCAGAAGAAGTTGAGCCTAAAGCAAGCTAGATGGCAAGACTTCCTAACGGAGTTTGACTATGCTCTTGAATATAAGGCAATGTGGTCGCGGATGCCTTAAGCCGAAAGACCGTGTTAGCTAGCATTTCACAAGTCTCCAACACATTGATGGACAAGATCAAAGAAGGGCTAAAGGCAGATCCCCAGGCCCAAAGCATCATTACTTTAACAAAAGAAGGAGGAACTCGACGATTTTGGATGGATGAAGACATCCTTTACACCAGTGGACATCAGATCTATGTACCAAGATAGGGCAACATCAGGAAAGATCTAATCAAGGAGTGTCATGACTCCCTATGGGTAGGACATCCTGGTATGCGACGAACCCTAGCTCTTCTAAAATCTAACTAATATTGCCCAGGGATGCAAGATGGAGTGGAAGGATACGTGCGGACTTGCCTCGTATGCCAACAAGACAAGACCGTTGAACAACAGCCAGGGGGACTGTTGGAACCACTACCAATACCTCAGAGACCATGGGAAAGTGTCTCTATGGACTTCATCTCCAGCCTACCAAAATCGGAGGGATATGGGAGCATTTTGGTCGTGGTGGACAGATTCAGCAAGTATGCAACCTTCATAGCTTCTTCCACCGATTGCACCGCTGAAGAGGCCGCAAGACTCTTCCTCCATAATGTAGTGAAGCTATGGGGGATCCCAAGAAGCATCATTAGCGATGGAGATCCCCGCTTCACAGGGAGGTTTTGGACGGAGTTGTTCAAGATGCTAAGATCAGATCTGAACTTTTCTGCAAGCTTCCACCCCCAGAGTGATGGACAAACAGAAATGATCAATGCACTTTTGGAGCTATATCTGAGACATTATGTGAATGCAAACCAGAAGAATTGGGCAAAGCTCCTTGATGTAGCCCAGTTCTCCTACAACTTGCAGCAAAATGAAGCTACAGGGAAAAGCCCATTTGAAGTCATCATGGGACAACAGCCCATAACGCCTCTCACCCTTGCCCCACTAGTCATACGGAGGAACACATAGCAGTAATGCTGAGGGAGGAAATGGGCCTGAAGAACTTGAAATTCAAAACACTTAAAAAATACCACAAAAAATTAGTCACAAAGGGTTAGTGCTAAATAAGTAGTCAAGCAAATAGGGAAAGTCTCCTACAAGCTCAACCTTCCTCCAAAACTAAAAATTCATCCGGTCTTTCATGTAAGTATGCTGAAGCCATATCATGAAGACTTGGAGGATCCGTCGAGGGGAATATCCATGCGAGCTCCCACAGTAGTGGTCACCTCTTTTGATAAAGAAGTGATGTCTAATCAAGTTCGCGAGAGGAGTACCAAACTACAAGTATCATATCAAATGGGCCGGGATTGCCGATAAGCCGTGGGAACATGAAGATACTCTATGGCAATTCAAAGACAAGATACAACTCTACCACGATAGAGACACGTGATGAGGGCATCGCAAGCTTAAGTAGGGGAGAGCGTCACAACCATGCTCTCTTAGCTATACATAAAGAGGGAAGCTTCTAGAGAAATATAGAAAGGAGGAAGAACGACCTGGAGGACTCCGGAAGGTTCTACCAAAATCCAGAAGGCCTTAGAAGATGAATAAGAACTCTAGAATCATATGGAATACTCTAGAACCCTTGTATATGCTAAAGAGTAGTGTAGAATACTCTAGAACCATGTATATTTTAATATATTCTAGAATGTTCTTGCTAGACCAAGGGAGATGACTATAAATAGGGGACCTCCCCTCCCATTTGGAACCATCCAAGGTTCCCAAGAAATCTTGTATTGTAAAGTTCCTTTGCATAGTGAAGTACTTTTCTTACTTCTAACTTCTCCTCTTTCTGAAAGAATTTTGAGCATTCTAGTCTTGCGTTGAGGTTAGGGCGGAATGAGTCTTAAGGCCGCAGGCGACTGGGAAAAATTTCTCCATGACTGATATCAAAGCCAAAGTTGGAGACATGGCGGTCAAGGAACAAGTTGTTGGATCGAGTGGAGTCATCTCAACAAGTCCAGGTCGTGAGCGGCGTGATCTGTTGCATCTAAGCCAGGGAAGTCCAAGGAGGTAATCTCTGATTCACGCCTTGCTCAGGTGAAGGAAGCTATGAGTGGGATGAAAGCCCAGATGGAGGATCTAGGCGAACGGGTGAATGGCCTCGAGGAGGAGGATGTCACCATCCACTCATCAAAGACACATTGGCTGAAGGAATCCCTCCTGGATCAAATAGCAAAGATGCGAGAGGACCTAATGGGGGAGCTTCATGGGATGCAGCGATCTCATGAGGAGGAGATGACTAGTCTCGTGCAGGCATAGAGGAGATGCGATGGGACAACGCTCTATGCAAGAGGGCACTAGCAACCGGATCCAGCAGTCATGTCGTTGAAGCCAAGAAGATCGGAGTGCCAAAACCAAAGAGCTTCGGGGGAATTCGCAACGCAAAAGAAGTTGACAACTTCTTATGGGGATTGGAGCAATACTTTGGAGCCACTAGCATTAATGATGAAGATGCTAAGATCCAGTTCGCGGCTCTCTATCTTTCTGACACCGCTATGCTGTGGTGGAGGAGAAGGTGAGGAGATATTGAAAAAGGTATGTGTACCCAATCAACTTTTGATGACTTTAAGAAAGAACTCAAAAGACAGTTCTATCCTGAGAACGCGGAGGATGAGGCTAGAGCTAAATTACGAAGGTTCAAACAAGTGGGATTAATCCGGGAATACATCAAAGATTTCATTTATCTATCTATCTATCTATCTATCTACCTATATATATATATATGTATATATATATATATATATATATATATATATATATATATATATATATATATATATATATATATATATATATATATATATATATATATATTCAAAGGCCTATTAAAAGTTGACATCTTATAATTAATATGTGACACTAAGTGTATATGTGAATTCAACATAAAAAGAACTACACATGATTCAAGCGATAAATACTTGAATGCTTCATCTATTGCAATACTATTAATCAAGAAGCCATCTTAAAATTTAAAGAAAATGCTTTTATATAAGGGATCCAAAGTTCATTGCAATTGAATGAGAAATTAAAAACACAACAAACTATTTCAAGCAATGAATTAAATCGAAGTAAATCAAGTACTAAATATCAGGGAAGTTTTGTTAGCTATAAAGACAAATGGAATGGGTTGAGGAATAATTTCATATTAATAGATAAAGTGTAAGAAATGCCTGCCGAACCTGTTAAAAAGACTGTCTTAGCAATCCGTGCAAAACTATGCCTGCCAATCCTGAAAACAAAAATGTGGCTCCATAAAGCTGCCGTTGCAGAATGTACTGATAGCGTGTGACTGAGAATACTGTAATCAAAACAGTAAATTTGCAAGTCACCTGTTCCGGCACCAAGCTCTAGTGCAATTACATCATCAAAATCAGATGAAATGAACCTTCTATGCAAAAGGTAATCGGATAATAAGAGTGCTGCCATCCAAACCTGACATAAAAAACTAAGTGATAGGTGTAAAAGAAGATTATACTGAATTAGAACTAGTTTGACTACTGAATTTGAGACATTACTTGCAATCCAACATTGGGAAGTGAAGATGTGATACTGTGTTGGATAGATAATTTGCAGATCGAACCAGATACTGCAACAAGCGAAAAGTTTGATCCTAAGCAATTAAATATATTATAATGAATGCAACCCTTTTTTGCAGCCTTCATTTTATCCTTCGAAAATGATATAATGGTGAATTAATGACATACATGTAACAGTCAATTGTAAATGATAGCATACTAATCTCCAAATACTTTGAACTGAAACACTTAATTTGACTTATGGCCATAGATTAACTACACAACAAAACAACAAGTTGGTAATTGATTATTAAGCCAAAAAAAAAAGAGTATGAACTACTTAAATTGAACCCTGAAATTTGTACTATAATAAGATCAAACAGATTTCAATTGTTACTATCATCCTATCTAGGACTATCGTTTGGATAAGCCCAACCATAACCTAATCTGGACCCTGATAGGCAAACATAATAAAATGAGGATTGGGCTGGCCCTTTGAATACAGGGTGCTTAAGAAAACTAAATATGCCCACTCTAATGCTAAAACTTTGCCTTTTGAATTATCTCTATTGCTTTTTTTTTTCCCAAAAAACAATCCATCTTACAAATATGGAAAATACGTTTTAACTTGTCTGATCTTTTGCAAAGATAATTTTGAATAAACGCCTGCAACTTCAAAATTTACAAATTTTCCTACTGTCTCTAGTGTAACAATTTTTTCGAAACCACCTCATAATAATAATAAGAAAAAAATATTTTCTCTTGGTATTGAAACATGAGGTATAATATTTCAAAAAAAATCTTCTACTTGAAAAAGTACATCTTTACCACTTTTAGAACTTGGAAATGTGACAGAAGTACCGAACCAGCACGCCATGATTAGAAAAATTACATTAATATTTTCTAGGACTTAATGCAACAATTTATAAAACACCCACATAATTCAAAAGATCCAATCAATTATTAGAAACAGTTGGAGCAAGTTTCAATTCATCAATGTTATTAAACCAGCCATCCATCAGTTAATGCACTCGTAATTAACTTATCTCAGACTCATCAAAATCGGAGAGAAGCAAGCTTGAATAATTGAAAGGGCAAAACAGATAAATCAAATTGACTGAAAAGTTCCTTGAACCAAATCAACATATGTATTGATTTTAAGTATTATAGTACACAAACATGTTGGGAACATCATTTTATGTTGGTTGGAGTTCAAATTGACTCTGATGCAATGGATTTAGAGAGGATTTAGGCTAAAATCACTCCTCATTAGGTTTCTTATGGGGCACACCTACAAATGAAGAAGAATTTGAAAAAAAAGATCTATCTATTTATAGAAATTTAGATATTAATAGGCCTATGTTGGGTTGGTCTCCTATGCATAGGATAACAAAACTTGAAAATTTCTCTTTCATAAGAACGTTTGGTAAATATTTTGACTTAATCATTTATGGTGTATCTCTACCACACTTGCATCAAGAATTTACTAAAGGCAATTGGGACGTGTGTTTTTGAATGCTTTGAGCACAAGTAACCATCTATGTTGTGGTAAATGTTGGCCTTATTTTGTTGCCTTCCTCACTATGCATCTAGGCAACACAATCTTACTCTCTTACCATAGAAGAATGCTCTAGAAGAACAAAGCAGGATAGTTTTCAAAAAAATGGAGATCAGTCAGTTAGAGTCCCATGAAAGAATTGCAGTGTCAAGTTCAGTCAATAACAAGAAGTAATGATGTGGATGGATCAGCTAAATGCTCATAGCCAAGCTAATCACGGCTCATATTATTAATTTGTTTTCTAGGAAAGAACTTCTAATGCTTATTTAGTTGGCCCACATCGAACATTGGTGGGATTGTAATATTAATCTTCAAAGCTCTAATGGCGTCATGAAAAAGGAGACAAATCTAAAGCTCATGTTAGTTATACCTCCTTTCAAATTTCGTTTTGCAACTTTTGTACCTCTTGAAAGAGTGATGCATTTTTCTTTAGTAGACGTATATCTCCAATCTCGCTAAACGCAAATAGAGGAAGAGATGGAGGGCTAAAATTTAGTGATAAAATGGAGAACAAGATTACCAATGAATATGAAATAGATGGTTACAATGCCTCTTCTTAGGATGGTATCTACAAATAATTTTGAACTTGACATATAATAGTACGAAAAAATATTTAAAACTAATGGTATTCTAATAAATACCATTAACCAATATAATGAAGTTATACTTAAAAGATACCATATTTCTAAGGCATCTATATATTAACAATCATAGTTCACAACTACAAACAAAGTTGTTAAAATTAATAAAAGCTTGAATTTGCTTGAAATTTGACTCAAGTTGATTTCAAGCTCCACTCTTTGCAAATCAATTTTGAATTTGATCCGATTAGCTCAATAATACTTAAATATGACTTAGTATGTTTTTGTGTATCGATAGAGAGAATATGCATGTGTGTGTGTGTGTGTGTGTGTGTGTGTGTGTGTGTGTGTGTGTGTGTATACATATAAGCAATAACAAATTAAAAAAAAAAACTCATAAAAAAGAAAGAAATATAATTGAGCAAGGATAAGGTGGATAACGTTGGAAACAAAGGATAGGAGGTTGCAAATGCCAAACAAGGGAGACAAATGATGTGTTTCCACTTTGGGGTAGAGTGAAAGGAACAAACAAAGGACTAGAGAATGGCAAAATGAGCTATCTTTGCATATGAAGAATTGTTTTGTAGCTAGTTATCGAATCCCTTCACACGATTTCGAAGGATAAGGTGGATATCAGTGATGTGAATTAGGACTTTTTTTTTTGTCCAAAGACAGAAATCACTTCAGAAAAGAGCTTTTTTCACATAATTCTTCGCAACGAAAAAAAATACCATAATTGTGTTGGTGCAAGAATTTGATATTTTTAGAATAAGATATGTAATATTACAGAATGTTCATATGTACAAAATGTTACATATATAAATTTTCAAATTAAAATTCTAGAGCAATAAAATAGACACGAACAACTACTTCCTAAGTTATGAATTGGCTGTTGAACTAAAGAAGTGAGAAAACAAAAAATGAAATGGTCAAATTGGTAGCTTTTGTTATTAACTCATAAGTATGATGGATTCATTAGGCTTCCTAGAGAATAGTAGGATATCATCATCACTATTAGCCTTATTCTAACAACTTGGTGTTATTTTTGTCAATCCTCATCCATTTCTTGTTATCACATGAGGTATTAATTATTTCTGTGTAGACTCTTTTACAAAACTACTGTAACCCAGATTAATTACAACAAGTAAACTGATTGGAGTAGTTTTTAATCTCCCTTGTGCACCAGCAAAATATATAAGTCTATTTTCTAATCATGTCTACAGTAACTACCAAGCCATTTATCCCTCCAATATGATCAATGCTCGCACTATCATTTGTCCTTTCACCACACATTCATCTTAGAATTCTCATTTATGTCACTCATCTATGTTATCTTTGATTAAGCATACATGATAGATGCTTGTTTTGTTTGTCTCGAAAATTTGTCATGACTCTGATGAAAGTATGATTTATATCGGTTAAATTTGAGAAAGGAATAGTAGATAAGACACTAGAAATTTGCCTCATTTTGTGAGGAGATCGATTCTAGATTTCTATAAAGCAAGCATATAGTTAATTATCCCTCCCAATCTTTGAGAGAACTTTCGATTAAAATTTGGTCGTTAGATGAATCATAGCGTATATTAGCAGCATGTGCAGTTTTGAAATTTAGGTTTATGAAATTTATCATCCTTTAACTTAAAGCGGATGATTGAGAGCGATGTGCCGATCAAATCTCGTATTAAATATCTGTATCTGGTCGCATTCCCATGAGGAGTAGTGTACGTAAGGATCCTTGTCGATAATGGGTCGTCAAAAAAATTTGTAGCACTGGTGTTTATCTAAAGAGCGTCTTAAGTCGCCAACAGAATTTTTTCTATCAGTCAACTATGGTTCATATCTCAAAGGCGGTCGTTGAGGAATATCTGACTACATTGTGATCGTAATATAATGGCGTTAGCGACAATTCTCGATCAGGGACTCGTAAATTTCGTTCGATACAAGCAATTGAAGGGGCCGGTACGTCACTTCTTGGCATAAGATTGATTGAGAGTGAACGTACCACGACTTGACATTACTTTGTGACTGAGTTTTAAATTTGTCACTTTTAAAAAACAATTGCAAAAGGTAGATTGAATTTTTTAGCTTTAAATTTTTAGATTGAATTTCATTTAGGCATTATAACTTAGTAATTTATCTGATTTTAATAATTGTATTGATACTTGATTTTGATTAATTCGATTTGGGCTTGCAAGCACAGTTTGATGGCGAGTATCCCATCCGATTGAAATCTTCATTCAACCTTGGGAGGAGATGAGTGCTTGATCATTTAGTTTATTATTCGAGATCCGTATTATATTAATTTAATAATAGAGGATCATATTTAGATTTATGCTTTGAGAATTTTGAATTTTAGATTATTGAATATAAATATCTTGGATATTTTGATAATGATGATACATCCGGTTGATATCTTCAATCTATCGTTAGGATGGATGTATTATTGTTGTTTGAGATCCACGACTATTAATTTAATAATAGATGATCAAATCTGTCATATAAGATTAACCTCTGATATTTTAATAAGTTAAAATTCATAATATTATTGAATTTTTAGATTTTGTTAACTCAACCGATTAAAATCAGAATCAACCTGGCATTTTGAACTAAGTTTAAAAATTCAACGTAGTGTCGGGGCCAATCCGGGTAATCCAAATTAAATTGATCTAAAATTGCAAATGCATTTTAATGATGGTATCTTCTCCGATTGAAATCTCCATTCAACACAGTTATCATTGGGGTAATGTATTATTTCTTTATGATCACTCGATTATTAATTTAATAATAGAGGATCAATCTACGTCGTATGAATTAAACTCGATATAAACTTAAGTTAAAATTCTTGTAATATTATTATTAGGTTTTAGATTTTATTAACGAGTCACAGACCCAAGAATCCTCGACATCCAAATTTAAGCATTCGTGGTGTGGGCTCACGTGATTCAATTTAATATTGATTTAACTTTAGTGGATTTGAATAATGTTGTTTATTTTGATTGAGTTTCATTGCAAGTTTAGAACTTTAAATAAAATTTTGACATTTGAGAATCCCGACATCATCCCGTATATGGTCTGACAAGGGATGCGTCATGCAAGAAAGGCATGTATGGGTGGTAAGCTGGCGAACCATCATCCACCATGAAAAAGGTATGTATGGTCTCTAAAGCACTGCGTATAACGATTTCATGCGCTAAGAAAGACGTGTGCAGGACTTGTATACTTGTAATGTCAATTTAAATATCAATTTTAGATTTATAGTCAATTTAAATATCAAGTTTGGCGACATCCGGCATCGTCGTGTAGGGGCTCAATATCTTTGGAATAAAAGAGAAAGCGTATGATAATCACTATCATCTCATCGCGAAAGATATATGATTTTAAAGTACGATTCCACGCAAAAAAAAGCGTGTCTTACACCGCGAATGTCAGTTTAAGTAAATTTTATAATTATGATTGAATTTATGTTAAGTTGTTTAGGTCTCCTGGTAGTGTGAAACTTTGGTAGTATTTGGCGTATCCCATTATCCATGTAGGGGGCTACGGGTATCTACCCCACCGCCAAGAAAGGCGGGTATGGGTGATATAAACCACGGCTGAATCGCAATCCCATCGTATCGAAAAAGCATATGAGGCTAACTGCATATAACGATTTTTTATCACAGAAAGATGTGCACTTATATACGCCTCGGTAGATTCCAAATATCATTTTCTTTATTGTTCGCGGCATTCGGATTGACGAAATTTCGATCTCCTCAGCCGGGATTTATCAAAACTAGGCCTGTCGCGCATGGGTGGTGTTTTGCAACACCACGGCCATGAGTCTCCCAACCTACCCTTCTAAAAAGACACGCATAAGCTCTTTGGGTATGTTGACCTCATTTTTGGAGTGAGCTCTTAACCTCCTCTTCTTGACATGACTCTTACACAAGAACTCTTGGTCGTAAGACACTTCAGTGATTAGGTGAATACTTAACCTAAACTGAGACTTAAAATGGTTAATCATAATTAGTCATGCGAAGACTTAAGGAAATCACATATCCTATAGTAAACCCAATCTAGATTCACTTTCTCAAACCAAATCCATTCTCAAACCAAATCTCAAATTCAAATTTTCTAATTCAAATTTGACTCCAAATGATTTAAACTCAAATTCAAATCACAAGGCATCAAGTATGAACCACATTCATAAAACCAAAACTCCTTTAGATCAAATCAATTGATTGATTTCTTTATAAATCATTATTCTTTCATTTATATTCTGAAATATAAATGAAATCAAATGAATATAAAACTATATCAAATCAAATCTCAATCTAAACCCTTTAAGTTCTTTGGACTCAAATTATATCCGAATCAAACCGATGAATTTTCTCTCAATCATTCATTCGATCATTTATCCAAATATAAATAAAGCATACAATCATCAAACCAAATTCAAGTCAAGCCTAACTTTAGCCCTTTTGACTTAAAACTTTCAATTGAACCAAAACCTATTGGACTCCAAATTGATCGTCGTTGAATTTATATTTCAATTTAGGACTCATAAATAAGTTCAACTAAACTCAAATCAAATCAAAATTGACTTGCCCACTTGACTCAAAGTGACTAAAGAATCCATTTGAGCCAACTTCCAATCAACAAATTGGATTGAGCCACGCTCAACCTTCCATGATTGTTGATCACCTAGGATGATCAATTGCAATCAATTGGTCGAACCGGCCCTTCATTTGATCTGGTTGACCATTGGCCAAATGACCAAATTGATTCGTAATGTAAACAAATTGATTCTCCTGGTCATTCCATTGATTATTAAACTTAACCAAAGTAATAAGCACAATTTGATCAATCGAGCCATTAATTAATCCCAAATAGGCTAAAGGATTTGGCTAAATCCAAATTAATTACCAAGATCACATTCATCTTGATTAACCAATTGACTGAATCATCATGTAAAATTTAATTTGGCAATTTTGATCAAATTGATCAATTTGACCCATATGACCCATATGACCCAAATTGAATCCTAAACAAGTCATGACCCATTTTGGGATGATCAAACCGACCCAAACTTATTTGGGATCATCAATCAACCCAATTAAATTCTCATGGATCCTCCCACATAGGATTTCACCCAACCTCATTTAATTCTCTCCCATCACATGCAACTTCTCCCCAATATTTGCATTCAATTGGTGATCATATGGCGTGAAAGAGAACTTGAGCAAAATCAAATCAATCAATCTATTATCCATCCCAACCAAGAAATAAATCAATTTGGGTAAAAATTCAAAAGAATAGATTTTGGTCATATAAAGGAGGAGAAATGAGGCTTCTTCCTCCCATCACCATTCAGCCCCCAAAAGCTTCACAAAGTAAAAAAGAACCCATCCCCCACCTCTTTGAGCCATTTTTGAGCTCAAGAATACAAATAGTTGTTTTCAATGACGGAAACATCGAAAAGACAACATTAGAAGAAGGGTTAAAGATCATTCCAAAGCTTCCCATACTGCAGGAGTTATTTCATTTCAGCCCGAAAACCATCCCGATGAGATAAATTTGCCAAACTTTTAGGTCTTAAGATTTCATTGTGTTAATTTTCTTACGATTTTAAGAATTTCTCTTAGATAATACCGCATTTTTACTTTAAATCATTCCAATTAAAACATAGAATTTTTCCGTTGCGAATCGATGCGAAAATGAGTCCATTTGGGCAGTTTTCATAAACCCTATTTTTCCCTTTAAAATGCTTTTCGTTCACCATCCGGTGCGACCCGTCCGATCTCGCGGTTAGGATCGGGACTTTGATGCGACTCCGCCTACGATCGCGATGCGATATGGACCTTCCGATCCGTTTTGCGCGTCGGACGGCTCGGATGGCCGATCGCGCAATCCGGCCTCGATCGGCGAGCGTCTGCGTCCAGACGGTTGAGCGAGCGGGTAGATCTCCAGACCATTGACCGATCTTTCCTTGGATACGTCAACGCTTTTTTTATTTAATTTTTTGATTTAAAAAATTAATTTAAATCACTTAAAATTTCAAAAATTCATAGAAAATAAAATGCTTAACTAAAAATTGCAACAATTGTTGGATTAATTCTGAGGAATCCAACAAATCCCTAAATTTCAGAATTTTGAGTTTAATTTGAATTTTAGTGAAAATTAAATTTCATTAATTAACCAAAAATATATGTTAGATTAAATTGAAATTTTCAGGGATTGAAATTAAAGTTTAAACACACCCATCATAAAAATTTTAAGTGAAAAGGACTTCTGGATTGGGAGAAATTAAATTTTGAAATTCAGATTGTCCATTTTAATAAAATAAATCAAATAAAAATTCAAAAATTTACAAAAATCTTCAAAAATGGCTTAAATCAAATCATTGATATTAAAAAAATAATGTGATTTTTAAAATCCAATGACCTCAAACAAACACTTAAGAGTAAAGTTTAATCAATTAAGGAGTTAATTAAAATATAATCTAAAAATAATTTAAATATCAAATCAAAATCAGAAATGAAATAACAATTAAGCAATCATTAATCAAACCTCAAATCTAAAAAATATCATCCTTAGAGGAAATTAAATTAAATATGATTACACCTATTTAAGTTAGTAAAACTCAATTAAATGATTAAATCTTAAATCAAACTTAAAATTAAACAAATTTAGGAAACTTTAACATGGGTCAAACTAGTATAACTAAACATATATTAAACATGGAATCTTAATCATATGAAACTCCTTAATGAGTATAAATAAACTGAAACTAATTAATTATTAAATAAACTAAAAAAAAATCAAATTAGTTAATAAACCAATTCAACGTAATCAATTAATACTAATCGAATTAAACTAAATAAAGTTAAAGTAAACTTAATTAACATATGATTAAATCACATCCATTTAGAATAAGATAATTAATTAACCATTAAATATTTCAACATTATAATTAAATCAAACATGTTAATGAAATCAAACAAACATAATAAATGAATCAAATCAAATTAAACTCAAATCATAAACAATCAAACTTAATTGAAATGAAATAAACAATTAATTCACTTAATAATAATGATGGTAATAATAATCATCAAATCAAACTTAGGTAAAACACTTAACTAAATCAAATCACGCGTGTGAAATTAAGTCATTAATCTCAATTAAACAAACCCAATTAATCTAATGATTTAAAATTTTAATTACCCTTAATCAAACTTAATTAATCAAATATCTAATTAATGCAAACTTAATGAATTAATCCATCATCTTAATTAATCAAATTAATTTAAATAAGTTACATTAAAGCTAACTCTAAAATTAAGCTTAAATCAAACCCCTAATTAAATTTAATAATTAATCACACACCTCAAATAAACTAATTAAATTAATCAAATTAATCACATTAAACCTAAGCTTAATCAAACATAATCAAAATGCAATTAAATACTAATCAAAACCTAAATTAAATCTAAATCATTAAGTCATTAATCACACCATTAAGAATTAAATAAATCTTTATTTAATTTAATAATTAACTTAAACACACTCAATTAACTTTAAAATTTAATCCAATTGAATAAACACTTAATCTTAATAAATTAATCCATCATCTTAATAAACCAAATTAACTTTATAAATCAGTTAAAATTAATTCAAATCAAACACTTTAATCTACTAATTAATTTGATCATACATCTTAAATATCTTAATTAAATCAATCAAATTAATCATATTAAACTTAAACTTAATTAAACATAAATGCAATTAAGTACTTTCAAAACTAAATCAAACTTATATTATTAAATCATTAATTACATTAACTAAACATGAAATCAAATTGAAAATTAAACAAACCTTTATAATTAACATAAATATACTTAATTAAAACTAATCATGTCGCGTTGGCAAACCACTAATAAAAGCTAATCAAATCAATTAAATCAAATTAAATTAAATTAAGAAAGATTCATCAATTGATATATAATTAAATCAAATCTCATTCAACCTACTTAAATAAGTTAATTAACTATCCGATGTATGCATCAAAATACAAACCAAACTTTGATAAGCGTGAATGGATGAGATTAAAAATAAAATCATAATTACAAAGAATCAAATTTCAATTAAAATCAAAATAAAATCTCAATTAATCCCATCAAACTACAAATAAATGAACCTCAATCAAATAAGCATAAAATTAAATTATATAACCTATAATCAAAGAAAAGAATTAAATATTAATTTAAAAGATATTGAATTATCAAGATGTAATTAAACAAAACATCTAATCTGAAATTAATCAATCAAAAACACATGAATTTAAACAAACTTAAACTTCATTAGATATTAAGGATATTGAATTATCAAGATGTAATTAAACTAAAACAACTAATCTGAAATTACTCAATCAAAAAACACATGATTTTAAACAAACTTAAACTTCATTAGATATTAAAGATATTGAATTATCAAGATGTAATTAAAAGCATCCAAAATCAAAAATCAAATACTTAAACAAAGTCAAATTCTAAAGTCTAAATCAAATCAAATAAATCAAATCAAATGAATTACACAAAATGGGAATTTATTAAGATACTTGGGACCTTGGTTATATTTTTTTAGGTATTGGGATGTAGAATATGGAAGTATGTCTACATAAATTAATTCATTCTTCATTCTTGAAAATTTAAACATCATTTTAACCAAATAAAAGTGAACTATAAAAATAAAAAATAAATCATTAAATCATTTAAATTAAAATCACCCAAAGATAAAATTTAAACAAATTTAAACTCCAAATTGAAACTTAAACTAAAACCAAGAAAGTCTTGTCAAAAGCTTTAAGCTACATTAGAATCTTAAGTCACCACTTCAGTGTTAAGTTAGGGCATTGTATGTTTGATGTTGTGTTTTATTTTATGATGTAATATTTTAGATTGGATGTTAGGATGTATGTTTGTAGGCGGATGGTAGGCTGATTAACTGTCATATTTTCCTAGGGGTTGTCAAGCATTTGTCATAAAAATATAAATGTGTTTCTTTGTGCGGGTTGCTTATCCCCAACTTCATGTTAGGATATGTGAGCTTGTTCTTACGTGGTCTTAAATCCAAATTATTCATATAAGTCTTGGATTGTATGGTATGTTTAGTAACATTTATTTTGCAGTGTATTTAGATTTACTTTTCTATTTTTGATGTAATTTTACATTAGAATTAATATTAGTGTTATGAGGATTAGGATGAGTAATGGCCAAAATCTTAGTCCAGTCTTGTGATGCCTTTTGGAGCAAATCAAATCAAAAGGAAGAGAAGGAAGAAATGAAAAGAAGACCCCCATGTATTATTTTTGTAATCAGGGTTGTATAAGGCTCACCCATTTTCTTTTCTTTTTGTCTGTGAAACTACGGCCTTTTATTCTTTTACGGTAGTATAAAATTATTTGATGTTGTATTTAGATTATGCATGACAACTTTTGTTTCTTTATGATTGATGTTTGAATGTGTGGCACGGATCTAGCTTTTGGGATAAAATTAATTTCTACCCCATTAATAACTTCAATTAAAATTTAAAACAACTCATAACCTCACATAAAAGTCAGGAATTAAATCAAGATAATAAAATTTTTAGCAACCCTTTTAATTTGGATGAATGAATGTTTAATATCATGCATGTCATATTCTTACTCTTGTTGGGCTTCCATCTTTCTTAGAATGAAGACCACTTTATGAGGCCTTTGATGGAAGAACACTCATTTCTCTCTTAATTTGGCATAATCAAGTTCTCATGCATTTAGGCATACAAAATCCCATAGTCTGTGTCAAAACAAAGAGTTCAAAAGGAATCAAATAAATTTGATAAAATTTGCATTAGATGAAATTATAAATTCATACTCGTGTCTCTCTCTTGTTGAGTGGAAGTATACTCATTTTCGCCCAGATTTAAGTGGGTTTTGGCTCAAACTCACTGTTAGGATCGAGGTAGATATTCTTCATTTCTATTTTCATCCTCACCAAAGCATTTCCAATCTTATGTTGTGGAATTATAAGCACTGAATCTAATAAAATGTACTCAAATAATTAACTTCTTCAATTTCAAAAATATAAAGCCCAATTATATAGTAGATCGAAATGCTCATTGAACTTCAGTATCGTAGCATTTCTACTTTCTCCTTTGGATTCCAAAAATAAGTCTTCTCATTGATTTATCCCATTTAATTTTCTAAAATAATTGATCCTTTTGATAGTCTTAACCAAATCTTTGGACCCAATTCTACTTTAATCGAGTATTCTTGGAATTTTCATTCTCGTGATGTAATTAATGGAGGTTTCCTCCATGGGAACTTTTAACGACTTAAAATAAACCCTACTTTACTTTTTTAAAGTAGGGAAAAATCTATGGTATATTTGAAGGCCTTTGAGTCCTTATTAGGTAATTAGGTCCATTATAGAGTGATGATTTATCTTTCGAGAGTCATCATTCTTAATGTTATACCGATCACTTCAATAAGTGTCTCTTAAGATCTACGTGGTGTCCATCTCAAAAAATAAACCACACATCGAGAAAACTCAAACTTTCCCACCATGTACGTGTCTATACACCACAAACAAGCTATTTTATACATGTGGGAAAAGGCAGGCTTGAGCAGAGCGCCACAAACCTTGAGGGGCGCGCTGATTACTGGCACAACAAGGCCGTGTGTGAGACATGTGCATGTCACATTCGGCCTCGTTCTTCATGAAGCGGTATGGATTCAGCGAGCAAGCGGACGTCTTGGGGTGGATGGCTTATGCTCACGTAATGAGGAGCAGACGGACGACGGCCGTGGGGAGGCTGTTTGCAGAGACGAGCAGGGAGGCTGCTACTTGTGAGCTCAGACAAGATCTGGGGCCATTTGTGGGAGTTTTTGGGTTGTGGGCAGTGGAGATTAGGGTTAGATAAGAGGGTATTCATAGGATTTTATTTATTTAATTAAAAATTAACCCCAATTGAGATTTTTGCTCTCACATTATTACATGGATAATATATATAAATCTTGTTATTCGATGTTCGGATCGAGCGTAGTTTGATCGGGCGTTTGGTTCGAGTCGGCGTCAAATCGAGTCGTTATGTTCAAAATTATGCGTCGTCACCCTTCGACGTTATCTTCATCCGGTGAGCGCGGTCTTATTTTAAAGGTTTGACGTTTTCGGCTTAACGGCGTGATCATTTTATGAGCGTCGTTTGCATCGTCGCGACTTTTACCTTGATATAGCGCCGCGGATTTTTCGATCGGTTGGCCGTCAAATTGTGCGATATACATTATCATTCGGCGATTCGAGCGATGATAAAGTCGTTCGTCGTCGAGATCATTTTCGATTTTGGCGATGCGGTGCATTTATTTCAATTTGAAAGTTGTTGCATCCGAAGTCGATTGACTTTATCTTGTGAGCTCGACTCGACTTATGGCGCATGCATGGAGGTCAACATATTTGTCTTAAAAACTTTGTGGGGGTAGGGACTGCAGCAATAAAAGGAAAGTACATATTAAGGCCACACAAATTATTACTGGAAAGTTGAAACTTACCGCAGATTTTGCGTTTCCGAGATAGGACTAGATCACCGTCGTCATCCAATTTAAGAGATTGGCATTCGGTATCGTAAGCATGGTTCTGATCCCTGTACCCCCTGCTCCGGGCAAGAACAAAATCGCAGTCCTTATCCAAACTGATCATTTTCCCACCAATAAAATTAGCTACAACAAAATAATCTCGCAGAATGAGTCCACAAAATATACAGGCAATCAAAGAATCGAGCCATAGAAGAGTGATTCATGATTGGGGTTTCACCTTTAGGGGGTAATGAAAAGGTGAAGTGGGTAACGTACGAGCCTCAAGCGAGGGGAAGCCGAATGATCGTAAGATTTTCAACGCGATTCCTGTGCATTTACATATTTAACATCTAAAATTTAATATTTACAAAACGAATAATTTTTTATACATAAAAACTATATTATTTATTTTAAAATTTTAAAAATATTATTATTTTTATGTAATATTAAATGTTAGAGCTTAGTTGTTAAATATATAAATATATAAGAATTATGTATTATGTAGATAAATTCTCCAAAAAAATTTGAAGCAACAAGCCTTCATCCCACAATGTGGGTTGCTACATGATTCCTCTTCATTGTATCTTATTAAGTGTCAACAACAACAATAACAATAACAAAATTTGAAGCAAGATAAGAAAAAAAAATTATAAAGAAGAATTTATATATATTCACATAATTTTTATATCTTTATATATCAATATTTAAATTTTAATATTTATTTATATAACACTTAAATCTTTAGTAATATATAAATATTATTTTTTAAAATAAATATATATTTCAATATAATTTTTTATGTGATTGAGACACAAAAATTATTATATCAACACGCATCATTTTAGATATTAGATATATAAATATATAATATACATAATATATATATATATATATATTCTCAAAATAAATTATCAATTTTATTCTTTTAAGGGAAGGTTAGTGGGTGTTTTGGTGTTAATCAAATACTAATCATATATATATATATATATGTGTGTGTGTGTGTGTGTGTGTGTATGCATGTGTGTAGAAATTTTACTTCATATACCTCATAATATATATGATAGATCAATTACCTTTGATATTTATTTATTTGAAGGAATTTTCTAAGAAGCCCATTTAAACTAAAATGCTTCCATTGTACTGTCTCATAGTTATGACTCATGAGAACAAAATCTTCAAATAAAGGAATTACTTGAGCTTACTTCTTCCAATATTTGTTGAGCCTCTAATAATCTTAGAACTCATATAATTGACCTATAATAAATCTTCATAGTGATATTATACTCTTATGTTCAAATGCATTCTTCATCGAAAGATTTCGGTTATAGCAGGAATATTAAAAAGAAGAATGCTAAACTTAAAAATGAATGAGTTTTGAAACATATATTTAATGTTACAATCTTAGTTTAATAAATTTTGAATAGCATTTTCAAATATATGGCATTCAACTATTAGATACTACATTAGGTTCAAAGAAGGCTCAAACATTGTTACGTGCTAGAAAATTAATTGCGGTAGAATAAAAGTTTATATCTTAGCCTTGTGAAATTTAACACACACACAGATATTTGAAGAGAGAACAAAAAAAATCTAAGATTTTTCCTTGAAAAAATCACAGGGCCTAGCCCATATGTTTCACTATATATCTGTTTTGGAGTACAAAATTTAAGTTTTCCCGATAACGGGATTGTAGAGTTGTATATGAGAAAGCCTGACGACGGAAATCCCATAATCGGTGACAAGCTATGCACGTTGTTATCAGAATATTATCGGTGGTACGATGAAGCGATAGTTGCCGCGATGATGATCGTCCAGCGGTACCGGTGACCGGATCGCGCAAATGACAATAATGACCGATAGTGGTTGGCAGCAGCGACCGGCGATGGCGAAGACCGGTGGTGGCCGGCAATAATGGTCGAGGGTCGACGGCGATGATCGACAATGGTGGTCGACGGCGGTGGTGACCAACAACGGTAGTCGGCGGTGGCGGTGGTAGTGGCGACGGATGGTCGACGAGCGGACCTATGGCGGCTCTGAGCCGGTAGTGGTGGCATTGATGGTCGACGGTGGTGCCTCAGCAGGCAAAATTCAAACCACTTCATCGGACCGCTCTAAATGATTCCTTCAATCATCTGATATATTTTAAGTATTTGAATGCTCAAATGAAGTCGGAATTAGAAAATCTAAGGCTCATTAGATCTGGCTCATCAAGACGCTCGATTTGACTATAAACACTCCATATTTATGAGCCGACTGATATTTCAAAATTTTCAATTATATTTTAAGCTGGTCAAAGTTTTCCACTCGATTGCTTCGACATCAAGATTCGTACTTCAACTAGTGGTATTTTCAGTGTCATATTAGTTGTCCTCCTATTTTTGAATGATATTATCTCTATCATCCAAAAACATATGTCAAATAATTAAAAATAACAACTTCTTCAATGAAATTTGCGGGATCATTAACCTTTGCATCACATATAGTTTGAGAGAATAGATCTTCATGGGTGCACAAGACTATCATCACGCGAGTGGTCAATTGGTGGTTGGAGTGGGTCAAGGCCGCCTGGGCCCCTCAGCTCCATGCAATGTCCATGAGTGCCATAAATACCAACTGACGCCACAATCATGCTCATGGCAAACTTTTATGAGCAAAACTTCTAGTTTTTGTTATTATTTTTTTTATTTTTTCTTATTTTCTTCCCCTTTTTAAATTTTTATAAAATGAAAGATATAATTGAGAGGAGAAATTTTCAAATTTATTTAAATATTTCAAAATTTATTCTCCTTTTCCTATGTTGGATCTATAACCACCTTCAATCAAATAAGAAGACACAGTTTTCTCTCATATGCTCTAATGTTCTTCTGCGCTGGATGAAAAATTATCTAGTAGAAGTTCGGAGGCTAAGGGTAATATTTTTTTTTCGTTCGACAAGAAGAATGACATTTGTTTTTCGATCAAGATTCAGTCATACAGGCCACTCGAGAGACGTCAACTTCATCGGACCAGAGTTGGAGGCGATCAAGAGTTCATAGAGCTCAAATTTTCCGAAAGAGGTGTCAATTGTCGACCTACACAGTTGGAATAAAGGCCCATTTCATGTCTCATTTTCCCTCTAAAAGGCATCAACTATTCTTGTCGGACCAACCGGGTTTGGAGGCGAACAAGGCCCATATTTCATACGTCGAGGCTCTGATTTTCCCTCGAAAAGAGGTATCAACCATCCTCATCGAACCGACCGGGTTTAGAGACAAACAAGTCGTCATGACAGGCTCCGTTTTCCCTCGAGAGGCATCTACCCTCGTCGACCGGCCGTTTGAGGCGATGAAGGCTGTAGTTCATACAGATTCCTCAAAAAGAGATGTTAACTTCCTCGCCGAATCGGGAGGCGATCAATACCTGTAGTTTATAGAAAATTGATTTTCTTGAAACTCCAATTGATGGTTTAACAGTTAACAATTGTATGGAAGGGATAAAATCAAATCCACTAAGGGTTTTTGATGCATCTGAGATTATTTGTCAAAGTGTTACTTAATGATGTTAACCTGTATGGAAGAGGTCGAATCGAATCTACTGAGAAATTTTTATCCATTCGAGGTTGTTTGTCAAAGTGTTGCTTGATGACGTTAACCTATATGGAAGAGATTGAATCGAATCCGCTGAGGATTTTTGACCCATCCGAGTTTGTTTGTGAAAGTGTTACTTAATGATGTTAACCTATATGAAAGAGGTCGAATTGAATCCGCCAAGAATTTTTGACTCATCTAAGGTTGTTTATTAAAGTATTATTTGATGACATTAACTTGTATGGAATAGGTTAAATCAAATCCGATGAGAATTTTTTACCAATCCGAGGTTATTTGTCAAAGTGTTACTTGATGTCGTTAACCTGTATGGAATGTTGAATCAAATCCATTGAGAATTTTTGACCCATTCGAGGTTGTTTGTCAAGATCGCATGGAAGATCGAATCAAACGAAGATTTTTGACACATTCGAGGTTGTTTGTCAGAGTGTTACTCAATGACGTTAACCTGTGTAGAGTAGGTACAAAGTTATGACATATCCGAGATTGTTTGTCAAAGTGTTACTTGATGATGTTAACCTGTGTGGAAGAGTCCGATCAAATCTCTTGGGATTAATCATGCCCCGACCAAACACAACGTGTGCATTTCTCAAGTGGGAGGATTGAAATGAAGAAGATAATTTATGTGCAACAAGCTTGAAAAAAAGTCATAAACTCATTACTTCAATAATATCGGTGACACAATATTGTCATAAGATAGCTTAACAAGATGAATGAGATAAAATTTTAAAGAGAGTTAACAAAAAAATAAGCGGTTGAGAGGAAAAGACAACTAGGGTAGAATAAAGACTGTAATATTTATGCACCAAGAATTGCAGATAACACTTTCAAAAATACTCTATGTTCCAAGTTCTAAGGAAGATTTTTTCCTTTGGATCTCGATCATAGCTTGATGGTTGGTCATCTGATAATAAAACAATGAGCAAGTATTCTATAGACAAAACCCTTTGAGGTACTTCTCCATCTCGAAGGTTAAAATTCTCGATGGTGAAGGTCACCGAAGGGCGTGGTTGAGCTTGTATGAGGTAACATGATTGTGTTATTTGTTATTTTCCATAGACCACTCCAACCCCAACGAGGGTTGGAAATTTCATCTTAAGATGAGATACCGAAGTGACATCACCAAAGATTGATTGGAAGGGCCTTCCAAAGATAGCATTGTATGTTGAATTTGACTTGACCACTATGAATTAAACTGAATGAGTAACTTGTTGAGAAAATTCTTCGAGAATAATAGGAAGGGTGATTGTCCCCTCCACTCACACAGGATCATTATCAAACCCATAAAATGTTCTTGCAGCGGGTTGGAGCTTTTCCTTAACTAGGAACATGCTAAGAAAGGTGGAGTAAAATAAAATATTAATAAAATTCTCATTATCAATTAAAATTCTCTTAACATTATAACATGGGTCACCGATCCCACTGATGACAAAAGGATCTTGAAGCAAAACTTGGACTCCTTCCAAGTATGAGTCATTAAAAGTGATGGGATGATTAATATAATATTTTTTTTAACTCTGACTCTTCAAAGGTGGCGATGAAGACTTGATTAGGTGGCGCTCTTGCAATCGTTTCAATTTCTCCAACTATTTGACGACTATTTTATTATTTCTGTGATGATTGTCCCCCCCGTTTGGAGTTATGTTTGCTTGAGTTGATTGATTCTGCACAAATTGACGCGGATATCCCTGTTGATGAACCTCTCGATCTCTTGTTTGAGTTGTTTACATGCCTCTGTAGTATGTCCATGACTTCGATGAAAGTGATAATGTTACTCGATCGAATTTGGTTTCGGGATATGACCACTTAATGGTCTCTTCATCTCGATCAAGACATTAACACAAGATCGAATGTATTCTTTTATCGTGGTTGCGCTGATTGAGGGGGGCCATGAAGGGAGATCACAACTGTCTTGTAGCTTCTTTTGATGAGATTGTTGATATGTTTCTTGTGGCACTCTTACATTTTTCTGTGGATTGTTCAAATTATTTTCGATGGGCATTAATAGCCTCTTCAGTAGAAATTTGTGCTTTCACACGATGAACTAAGTCGACTACGAGCGGACCGTATTCCGCATTAGTGATGAGTAAAAAGGCTCAGGACGGAGCCCTCCAAGGAAAACTCCTCTTAATAATTCAGGGTTTACCCCTGGTATTTGGCGAGCCTCTAAGGAAAACCCCTGAAAGTACTCCTTAAGTGATTCACCTTCATTTTGATGAATGCCTGAGAGATGAGAGAATCTTTAATGATCATCTGGTTTGCAATAAACTGTTTAACAAAAAATTTAGCGAGTTCGCCAAAGGTATGGATAAATCTCTTTGTAAGGGAGTAAAACCAAGTGTGAGCCTGACCCTTAAAAGTGACTGGAAAGACATGACAAAGCAGTGTGTCAGGAGCTAGTCGGATATGCATGATAGTTATGTAATGATCGATGTGTTCATATGGGTCAATTACCCTATCATAGGAGTCGATGCTCGGAATCTTGAAACCTACTAGAATAGGATGTTGAAGAATAGCTTGAGCTAAAGGTGAAGACTCCTAATCGTCGTGGTGAGAGGGAAGATGATTTCTATCTTTAAGGTGAAATTCTTCTTATATTAAGCATTGTAACTCTGCACGTATAACATGAAAGTTGGAATCAATAGGGCAAAAACGTGCCAAGCTACCGGGAATAATCAACGGGTTAGCAATCGGTTGAGCCGCACGTGTTGGATGAGTAGAACTAGCAGTGTCAAGAAGGTTAGCATCATGGTTTGGAAGTGAAGGAACTTCAGCCTGATGGTGAGAATGCCCTATATTAGCATTTTGACCTCCCCTGGCTAATGATCGATCTTGGGAGAGATGCGTTTGCCGCGGTAGTGGCTATCATGTTTCTCTTAAAAGTTAAATTATCTTATTTTAAGACTCTTCCATTTAACGAACACGATCTTTTAGAGAGGTTCCTGTTGCACTTTCACTGATAGGGTCATGCCTATCAAGGGGAAGTGGCGTCCTTAGTTTAATGATTGTGAGTGACTAGAGTTGGAGGGAGGCTCCGTTGTTGTGAGTGTTGTGCCTATTGGCCATAATACAAGTGTTCACAGAGATTGTGATTGTGGGATAAGGTTTCCCACAGACAACACCAAACTGTTGCGTGCTAGAAAACTAGTTGCGGTAGAATAAAAGTTTAAGCCTTAGCCTTGTTGTGAAATCCAGCACACATACAGATATTTGAAGAGAGAACAAGAAACTTCAAGATTTTTTTTCCGAAAATAGGGTATGGGGCCTAGCCCAGTAAAATGTTCCACTATATATCTATTTTGGAGTACAAAGTTTAAGTTTTTTCGATAGAAGGAACAGAGTTGTATGTGAGAAAAGCTCGACGAAATCGAATCAAATGATGCAACAAGAATGGGTGTATAAATTGTTGGTGATAATAGTGAATACGAATGCCTGATGATCTAACGACCGTAGGTGGTGGCTGGTGACTAAGTGGCTGAAGGACCAACAATAGTGGTCAGTAGTTAGCGGCAGCGAAAGACGCGGGTAAGCGGGTAAATAGTGGCACGATAGTATTCACAGCGTGGTCTCGAGATCCGGTGGTCGGTGGATCGGCAGGGTCATGACCAATGGCGCGGTTAACGACGCCAGACCGGCGTGGCAACGAAGTGGTTAACCATGGTGGGCGACTGGCAGCACCTTGGCAAGGATCGACGCAGCAGACCGGCGCGGTGGTCGACATGGGTGATCAGCGACGGCAATGACCAATGGCGCAGGTGGCGGGCGACGGCGGTGACACGGTGGCAACAGACCAACGGTGATGGCAAACCGGACCGCCGGCGGTCAGCGGAGGTTGACAACGCGATCAGCGGTTTGGCGGCGATGGGTGGTGCGATGCGGGTGGTGATGACCGTGATGCGGCGATTGGAGGATCTCAAGTCTCGAGCTCTCTCTTTTGCAGCTTCCCTTATGAAAGAATGGCGCTATTTATATTAGAGTGACACCTCTGAAATATAGACAAAATCAAACCACTCCATCGGATGGCTCAAATGATTCTTTCGATCATCTGATGTATTTTAAGTATTTGAATGCTCAAATAAAGTCAGAATTAGGAGATCTTAGGCTCGTTAGGTCCGACTCGTCAAGACGCTCGATTTGACTATAAACACTCTATATTTAAGAGCCGACTCATATATCAAAGTTTTCATTTATATTTTAAACACTTGATGTGGGTTAGTCGAGACTCAGAATCAGTTTATTTTTGACATCAAGATTCGTGCTTCAACTAGTGATATTTTAATGTCATATCAAACATAATAAAAATTTATAATAAAGTCTTGAATCTCGTTCAAATTTATTCCCAGAATAAATCTTAAAGTGCATTAAACCTGGCATATTTTATCACAATAATAGTTGAACCGTATTCGAACTCCATTAGAGCATGACTTAAATAAAGTTCAATCTTAGTTATCCTCTTATCTTTTATATAAGTGATTCATTTGAATTACTTTTTCTATATGAAGTACAATTTAATCATATATGTAGACGGGCATTACACTTCTTGGGCCATATATATAAAGTTGGAGGTATGATAAAAGAAGTTATTAAATAGCATTAGATTTCTCATCTACTAGAAAAATAGAAGGATTCCACTTTTGGCATCTTCTTATTTTTTTTCAAAGCTGTAATTTTGTAAGGCACTAACTCATTAACATTACTGGAGATGATAAAAGATGAACAAAGTAATGGATATTCCATATATTTTTTAATATTATAGTTAAGAATATTATATTTGGAGTATGAGGATTTGCTTTTCTTCTGGGTTTAGATTTGGTGAATTATTAACCAAGGAGAAATTCAAAAAGAAAACAAGTTTGTTGTAAGCTAATCGATGACTTTTTAAATGAAAATAAAAAAAAATTAAGAATGCACAATCTCTTAAAGTAAATGGAATTTTATTAGTTAAATGTAAGTTCGCAATGTTATGAACCAATAAAAGCACAATCTCCTGAAGTTAAGAGATATTTTCTTTCGCTTTATTGGACTATTTTCCTTAGAGAAATATTTATCTTATTCTAGTAACAAAATAGAAGAAAATATCGTATAAGCAATCCAGTAAACTATAGGCACTTATTAATACATTAACTCAAAATATTCTAAACTATTTTTCTTGTGCTCTACCTTAAAATACAGGAACTAAAAACCAAACTGTAAGGCTCTCTCATAACAAATCCACCAATCTCAAACCGGCGGTGGCGTGGCGAACGCGTGACACCGACGTGATTCAAATACACCCAAAATAATTATTCTGATTAATTTCAAATACACTACAAATACATTGAAATTTTACTTTGCATCATATCAAACACTCAAAAAATTAAATTCATGCATTTTATTTACTTTACTCTCTAAATACAGGCAACCAAACAGTACCATAATAAATAAGATTTGCCTCATAAGTTCAGAATTACACATTTATTCTAACAAAAAAAAAAAAAAACTTCAACTTCTCTCACAAGACCACCGTTCTAAGACTAAAATCCTAGGTTTCTTTCTGAGGCTTTTCAGGATCGTCCTTCTCTGGGTCTTCTTCTTCTTCCTCTTTCTTCTCCTCCTCTTCCTCCTCATCTTCGTCCGGAGGATCAGCTGGCAATGGAGTGGGAAGCGGCGTCTTCATTGGGCTGAACTTCGGAAATATGTCCGGTCTCCTTCCAGGCTTTGGTCTTTCCCATTCCTGCAAACTCGAGAAATAGTTAAATTAAACAAGATAAATGCAACTTATTAGGCCACAATGGAGTAATTAGCTCCTCGTCATACCAGGTAAAAGTTATACTTGAATAAATACATAGAAGCAGGTCATCAAAATTGCATAATATCTTTAGCCATAAAAGAACTATTTGGTGATGACTTGTTGACCTCATTTTCAGATTCTAAATACGATCTTTATTTTTAAAATCATTATCTAAACTTGGAATCCAAATCCACATAAAATATTAGCTGCTTCTTGTCCTTTAATACTGACACATTTTAAACTTTTGGCATAGATTTCAAGACAAACTTTGGGTACTTCTCTATGGTCTCATTTGATCTCCAGTAAATCTCAATACTGAAATTTTGGTCCTATTCTATTTTTATATTTAACATGTTTTAGTGTTCATATGTTGAGCCAAGTTGATATGTAGTAGACGGATTCAAGCCGTTTTAAAGATATTTCGAGAGAGAAAAACTTGCTGGCTAGCATGAATTTGCATGCTCATATTTAGCTCCATATACAACCTTTTCTTCTAGTTAGCTTTGGTTGGAATTAATGTCTCTCAGGCATCAAGGAAACTAGTTTCAGCTACTTTTCAAAGATCCATTTAGCGTTTTGCAACAACTTATTGCTCATAATCTTGACCACCGTAGTTGGAAATATGATTCACACAATTGAGAATGTCTCTCTTTATTTTCTATATTTTGTATTTGCTTTATTTGTCTATTACTATGTGATGACAGGCATGGTGGCAACAAACATTGGTGTGGAAAGATAACATTTGCCTTGCTGATGTCGACAAGCTTAAACCTTGGTGTCAACCATAGGCATCCATCTTGCAACAACTATAGGTGTAGATCCTAATGGAAATATTGGGCATCAGCTTTCGTGGTGATGAAAACATCAATATTATTGCCAATAACAAGTACTGTCTTATTTGATAAAAAGAGTATCATACTTGGTGGGATAATGGCATTAGCTTTAGTGGCAATAATGGCAACTAGCTTTGATGTTGACACACATAGCTCTACATTCTTTTCTCTAAAATACTTCTTGCGGCCTTACCATTCTCTCCAAATGTGTGGAAGTAAGTTATATTTAAGGATTTCTGGAAGGGGTATTTTTGGGATTTCGAATATAAATTAGAACACTTTATCAGACGGTTTATATGATTTCCCTTGATTATATAATTATTTTTCGAGCATTTAAGTGTCTTAATGACATCAAAATTGAGTAATTCTGAACACATTAGATTTATCTTATCGAGATGCACATTTTAACTATATTTATTAAAAATAGAGTTCACAAAGTCTCAAAGTCGATTCTATGAGTTTCTAAAATACTTCTTGCAGCTTTAACTATATTTGTTAAAAACAGAGTTCACAAAATCTCAAAGTCAATTCCATATGTTTCTAAAATATTTCTTATATATCCAAATGTGTGGAAGTAGGTTATAATTATGGATTTTTGTTAGCATTTTGATTATAAATTAGAACACTCCATTAGACTACTATATGATTCTAGTTGATTATATAATACATTTTGAGCATTTAAATGTCTTAATGATCAAAATAGGATAATTATGAACAAGTTAAATTCATTTTATCAAGATGTACATTTTAACTATATTTGTTAAAATTAAAGTTTACAAAGTCTCAAAGTCGATTCTACGAGTTTCTAATTTAAATACTAATGTCAAAATTCAGGCTTAATCAGATGGATTTTTTGGTAACACAAAGTATGAAATTTCGAACTATCAGCATTATGAGAATAGCACCAAAAGCTTAAGTCCACCTTTGACAACCTTCACTCCATGATAGTGTTTTCTATAACACAAATAAAGGATCACAATTGCTAATCGGTATGCATATGTGAATTGAGTTTGAGTAACCTAAGAATAGCATATCATAATTTAAGGAATTCAATTAAGTTTATGCAATATTCAACATTCATTCTTGAAAAAAAATCACCCATATTTTAGCAATCCCAAAGTAGTCCCTTGCCAAAAAAAATAAAAATAAAAATAGATTTCAAGGCTTTTTTATTCTTTTTCTCTCTTGACATCTGAACAGTGTTTTGAAATTTTAAGAAAATTCTTTTACTTTCTAATCGCTTCTCTATAGATTAGATGCAAGAAGTCAACTTCCAACTTCTAGTGTACTTTACAACACTCTGAAAAATCACCTTTGAGCCTTTGCAAGCCTTAGGAGTTGATTTTTACCTTTGCAATTCCTCATTGATACTCGCAAGAATGAATTTCCCTCTTTTAGATTCAATCTCACAAGTTCGCGACCTTATAATCTCATAGATCAAAGCATTGAAAGGAAAGGTTTAATCTGAACTAATAACTCATAAGTGACTCAAGATATCATTACTTCCTCTATATTCATTTCATCTACTTCCCCATGCCTAACGTCCATCTCCAGGCCTAGCCCTCAATGCCATATTCGAGCTTAGTTTGACCAATCTAGTAAAGGATTAGATGGAAGTAATATTTCTCCTTCAGTACAACAACCCTACTATAGTTGTCATTCTTAACCCAACCCAAAACATCTTGATATGCTGAAATCATCAGGTTCCTTACCTCAAAGTGTATACAATACGTGAAAAGAAAACATAGCCAAACTATACCATGCAAGCAATCACTCATCCTGCTATTTTAAATTCAAGCAATCTATATCAATAAATAAGTAATCATAAAAAATCAAAAGGTGCATTCACTATCTTAATTAAATCTAAATGATATTAAATGGTCACTAACTTGAGTATGATAAAACCTCCTAGGAAGCAAGGGGGAGATAGGAGTCCTTATGTGGTGCTAACAATGGTCTTTTATGCTAAATATGAGTAATAATTCTTCCAATTTGATGAAGCCCAAGCCTTTCAAGATTTCTAAAATTAAGCAAAATGCTTAAAGATTGCATTGGATTAGATTTCTAATTATAAAATAAAAGAGCACAAAAGATTGTCATGATGAAAACTCCATATGATTGCCATGGCTTATGGTTGAGCAAAGAAAAATGTTCACTAAAAATGTATATATATCTTAAAATACAATGATTATATTATGATGAACTTATCTAATCATAGTTCTCTAATTTTCTACCATTTGTCAAACTAATACCTTGCAAAGGATTACACAACAAGAAATTCAATAAATCAAAATTCATTTGATCTAAGATATCCCAATTATTGAGATCATAAAAAATAATATATGATCAATGTGTATCTCGATACAACTTATAGGAATTAAACTAACGCCTAAGTTTGTTCAAATTTAAATAAATCGATAGCATATTAGCTTAAAACAACACAAAAATTCACATACTAAGTCAGACACATCATCATGAGCCATAATTTCAAAATTGTCCAACTTGAATGCCTTAAGCCATCTTAACTATCCAAATTCGCTGGTTTTGAATGAATAGACCCCACTAAAGTTGACTCTTTAACAAGCCACATTCACACATGGTCACCTATAATGAGCAAGATAAAAAGGTGGATGCAGCAACACCACCATCAAGAGGTCATATAAACAAGTTCTTTATAAAGCATTTGTCAAGAGAAGCGTGTCCATGGCCTCTATTTGGCTTGGTGTACACTCTTCATGGACCAATCCTCCAAAAAATATAAGCTTCTCAAACCTATTGCTTCTCTTATACTCCACAATTTCCCAAATTTTTTATCGTAAAATACTCCTCTCAAGGAGAGAGATTTATCCATGACAAGATATTATTGTCATTTTTAGCAACTTTAATTTGAGATGAAATACTTCCTGAAATTATTTACATCTAATCATAGAAATTTCAATTTATCACAGTCGATACGCTTATGATATTGAGTTCAACAACATGGTGTATTTGGATCACCGATCATAGATATCATTAGTATTTGTTGCTTTGAACAATTAGGGTCTAAGTAAATCAGCTAAGCTGAAGGATAGCATTGTCCAATCACAATATGATCATAGGATGGCATGATTGTATCATCCATTATTATAAGCTTTGAGGAACCAAAATACCATTCGTTAAGACTATAAATATGCCCTCCTTCAACTCATTTTGGTAGATTTTACAAAACTTTAGGGTTGTTAAATTATTTAAAAAATTGTACAAACAATTGTTGCCCACAAGACTTGCATCACAACCTTTGCTTGTGCTAAAGTCGTCACAAGCAAGACTTGTTCCACAACCTTCATTTCTGTTATAGCTTTCACAGCCTTTATCCACAAGATGTACGTCATAATCTTGTCTTATGTCATAGCCATCTCCCACAAGATATGTGTTGCATCCATTTCTTGCATTGTAGCCATCTCTCAAGAATCCCGCAAGAGCTATGCAACAACTGATTCCCATAAGAACTACATCGTAATTGTCTCTTATAAGACTTATGTAACATTCATCTCCCATAAGCAGAGGCAAAACCGCCTCAAGAATAAGGGTGGGTAGGGGGGGAAGCTACCTCAAGCTTTATTTAAGTACCGAGAGCAAAATTATTAAATTGTCTAACCTGTTAAAGGTAATATCAAAATTTCCACCTTGGGATATATGTGGTTTCGTCCCTGCCCATAAGATCTTCACCACCTAACTCCCACCATACCATGTCACAATAATCTCCTACAAGATTGGTTTCGTAGCTACCTTTAGATATTTCAGCCACAGTCCTATACAAAAATTGTATATAACAACCACACCAGCATATCTTTTTGCATTAGATTGATGTCCACTTTGATTATAATCATTATATATGGAAGAGTGATATTTTGTAACTTTTTTTCATACAAATGAAAGTTGTTCAACTGACCAACACTTGTGATTTTCCTTATTGATTGGGTTTTCTAAACACAAAAAAAATTCCTTTTGCACATTCCCCATTCTACTTAAATGATTATATGAGTGACATCAAAAAAGGCTGAGATGATTAAGATGTATCCTCACTCCACTGGCTTGATTCTCAAGCGCAATGCCAACTGTGACCATCAGTATTTTCCATCTAAATAATCAAAGCAATAAATGATCTCGTTCTATATTCATGCACAGATGGCATCCAATCAACAATCTGTACTAATAAGCGAAACCAAAATTTCCAAAGCTATAATGACTAATAACGACTTGTCTGCATCGATTGAGAGAAATCTCAACAACTAAAATGGGAAAAATGCTGCAATTTCACTAAACAAGCACGAGCTTTTTAAGAAACACCAACAACAGATGCGCTCTAAAGAGAGAACGAAATTTAGATTGAGTTGGACGAAGTCGAACTAATAGATTAAACGGGAAACAACAGGGGTGAACGTACGATGGGGAAATCAAGAGGCGACCGGCGGGTCATCTTCTCCTCTTCGGGTGCCATGCAAATCACCGAGCCGCATCTCGCGCTCCTATGGCGAAGCGGGTAAAGAGGCAGTCCGGCGTGGCCAGAAATCCTCTGACCGCCGGAAACTACGTTGGTCACTGGGAACGTATGAACAGCGACTCCCACGGCGAGGGACCCCGGCAGTGCCGAGCAAGCGTGCATATTTCCGGAAACAGGAACTCCCGGTCGCACTATCACTTTCCCTCTCTGTCCACTGTCCAGCAAGGCTATTGGGTCGATGGCTCTAGCCGAGTGCTGATCCCTACAGACGGGTCTGGAGGATTAGGTAAGTTCGGATCCTCACGATAATAATTATCCAATTTTTATGGTGCAATTTATTACGGATCCTGTATTCTCGTGCGGCTGCAATTATTTATAAAATTATTTTGAAAAAAAAAATTAAATAATATAAATAATATTTTTTGAATTATATATATGTTCGTCTTTATAAAAAATCGTCATAGAAATTGAAAGTTCTGCTTACCTTGTCATTATAAGCCTTTGAATAATTAAAAGCGAGAGGCAAAATTTTTAATGTGAAAAATCTCAAAGGGGAAAAAGCTACGAAGTGCGAAAAACTTATGTATCATTTTAGAGTACAAAATCTTCCGATAATTCTGTATGAGAGAATCACGTGTATGATGATCGGGTTGTGGTATTCTTGATGGTGGAGATCTGGGAGAAAACGGTGGGAATCTGGTCTGATGAAGGTGACGTGGTGTGGTGGTGGTTGATGGGATGATCTTGCTTGGGTCGATCTTTTTGGAGGATCTTGCTCGAGCTCTCTTCCTCCTCACTTCTTCTTCTTCAGGCTCTTCCTTTTTCTTCCTTGGACTCTTTCTTCTTTCTTTCTCTCCTTCCTGACTCTTCCTTCTTCTTGGACTCTTCCTCCTTCCTTCTCTTGATTCTTCTCTTCTTCTTGTTTGATTCTTCTTCTTTCTTTGACTCTTCTCTTCTTTGCTTGACTTTGTTTTCTTCCTTGCTGACTCTTTCCTTTTTCTTTCCACTTCCCCACTCTTGTCCTATTGTGAGGAATGAAGGCTGTTATAGATGGGAGGGTAATATCATGTAAAGCGTACCTCCTCGATCGGACGCTCGGGATGATTCCGATCATTTGATGTATTTTGAGAATTTGGATGCCCAAATGAAGTCGAAATTATGAGATCTTAGGCTCGTTAGATCCAGTCGAGCTTCGATTTGACTATAAGCTCCCATTTGAGTTGTTTGGGATTTAATTGATATCCCAAAGATTCCGATGATATTTTAAGTCTTGATCTGATCGGTTTTGACTCAAAATCATATCGCTTTCGACATCGATTTGTGATTGAGTGGTATTTTGAGAGTTATATCAATATATATGCTCAAACTGTATTTCTTTATAACTTTAACATCCTTTTATTTTTTGAACTACAAAGTATTATAAATATTATTATTTCTAATTGCATCATATACTCAAAATATATCAATTTATAAATTGAACATCCTTTATTTGTTGAACTACAAAGTATGTGTATTTTGTACATGCTATATTTAAACCATTTAAAATTTGCAAAAAAAAAAGTTTAAAATGTAAGTTGAAATTTTGTTGTGAATTTTAATATTTATGTGAAAATTTAAAATTTTGAGATAAGGCAGTAGTAGTTTTGTAAATAATAAATTTTGAGTTTTGTTTAGACAATTAACTCTTTAATAATATATTTGTAGAGCCATTACACTCAAATAAATCTAATTTAAAAGATATTCTTATCATATAACTTTTTGAAAAATAATAAGAAAATAATAGCAAAATAAAAATATGATAAGAATTTAAACAATTTAATGTTAAATATTGCATAAAATGAACTCTATCTCTAATAAAATAGAAAGATTTGCATACATACCACACAATTCTTATGTATTTAGAGTTGAAATTTTATTGTGAATTTTAATATTGATGTTAAAAAATTAAAATTTTGAGAAAGGGGTGGTAGTATAGTAAAATTTTGTGTTTTTATTTAATTATATTTTTAAAATTATATATTTTTAGGGCTATTACATTCAAATAGATCTAATTAAAAAAAGATGTTTCTTATCTATAATTTTTTGAAAAAAAAAGTAATAACCAATTTAAAATATGACAAGAATTTAAAAATTGCATAAAATGAACTCTATGTTTAACAAATAAGAAGATTTACATACATACCACACAATTCTTATGTATTTATATATCTAACACCTAAAGTTTGATATTTACTTATTTAAAATTTTACTATGCTTAAAAAAGTGTATTTCATTTTAAAAATATAAATCATGATGATATTTCTGATGTGATATTTAAGATTAGGTGTTGGATATGTTAAAGTTAAATTTTAGTTAAAAATTAAAGTTTAAGGATTAGATGTGTAAATACATAAGAATTGTGTGGTATGTATGTTAATATGTAGATCCCCCAATGTGGTATAGAAAATTAAGTCAACTTTGAGAGAAAATCATTTAAAAGGAAGTGAAGTAGGTTGTTAGAATTTTATATAGGGCGTGATGAAAAATGGCTATGGGGTGACATGTAGTTGCTTTTAGGGCTATGGATAATATATAGTGTCAACTAGTATCTACTTATGATTTTCATTATTTTATGCCTCAAATCATCTTTTAAATTTACAAAAATATTAATATAAAACCAAAAAATGTGAGTTTAAAACATCATTTCTAATTTTTAAAATAAAAAACACAATTTTAAATATAATTTTTAAATATTTATATTTTAGAACACACTAAAATATTCAGCCCATGTAGTAGGATAAAAACTAATTGTTGTTTTATTTTAAAATATGAAGAATGACTCTTTAAAATTATTAAGAGTTTTGGTTAGCATTTGAAATCGTGTAAAAGAATCGGTAAAATAAATTCGTAAAGAATTACTTTTTCTTTGAGTTTTACAAATTGATTTTATTTTTTATGTTTGGTTGAGAAAATGTAATGTAAAAGTATCTAAGGTTTTTTGGCGTCCGGCCAGCGGCCTGGCGGGCTGGCGATGCGGCAGCGGCGCGTGTGGCGGCGCGGGGCGGGCTGATCAGAGCACGGCGTGGCCGCATCATTTATTTGGATATTTGGAATTCCTCCGAATTATCAAAAATATCTTTCAAATGTATTTGAAATACATTACTGAAATTAAAATTTTCTTTACTACAAAGTTTAAATGAGTCTTTGGAATATAGTGTCAAACAAATAACAAGTGTATAAATATTATGTATTCATCAGTTCATTTTGAAGTTTTATCTTATGTAAAATTTGTAATTCCATTTTTGAAATGATATTGAGCTCAGCCTTGAACTTTTTTCAAAAAAAGATGAGTAGTCACTTGTTTGAAAATTGAACCAAGATCATAAGACTAATCTCTCTGAATTGGTCGATTTAAGAACGGATCAATAAACTTAAGACAAAGGTAAAGACTCTTCTTGAGTTAAGAATAGACTATTCATATACTGACTAACTCTATCAGATTTAGCAGCCCTGATGATTAAAAAATTGCTTCTTCCACGCGTTAAAAAATTTATGAAAAAAAATAATAATAATAAAAAAAGGTTTAATTTTCAAAAAAAAAAGAGAAGGCAGTGAGAAAGGTATGAAGAAACCGGCCATGCCAGATATCGATAAGCAAAAAACGAAAGAGCCCACCTTTTTAATTGTAGGATAGGTTTATCTGAAGATTGTTTATGTTCTGCAATATAGTAACAGAAGCAAGCTGTAGGAAGCAACCTTCTTCTTTGAGAGCTTTTTGCTAAATTCGGGAAGCTGAAGCATTCTCCATGTCGGTAAGTAGATTTTATTCCTTTATCATCAAAAAAAGAAGTTCAATTCCTCTAAATGGCTTGGTATTTTTTAAGAAAAAACACTTGTTAGGGAACCTTGCTTTGTATTAATCAGTGCTGTTTATAGCAATTAAAAGAGATGTTAGTGGCCTCAACTAACTAATCAAATTAATATAGAACGTGTAATCATGAAATTAAAATATAGAGCAGAAACTTCAATCTGTAATTGTTATTTAACAACTCAGATGTATCCTGATATGATTTATATGGCGCTGCTATGGACCTGCTTAAGAAATTTGCATTCTCTGTCTGTAGTTCTGTGACTGATTAAATCTTAGTTTGTAAGGCCTAAAAGACAAGGTTTATTAGATTGTTTCTTCTTTAAGTACTGAGGGTATAAGGGCCATCATCTGCCCCTCCTTGATTTTAACCACAAGAAACCATTTTCTTGTGGGAGAGCTTCAACTAAAGAAGAAAGGAGAAAAGAGAGGGGAGAAGGAATGAAAGGCCGAAGCTTGGAGAAAGATAATGAAAATTTATCTTGGTTTTTCAGCTAGATTGAAGAAAGGTAAGGTAGATTCATTTTGCCTAGCTCAGGTTAAGCATGGACCTATAAACTTCAAATCGACTGAGAGCAAATGCTTACATGAAGAAAGATAGCTACCACACTCTACAATATCTTGTTGCGAAAAGCTTATTCTCAGCACAAAAATTTAAGAAAGGGGCAAAAAGGTTACTGGAATTTGCATAATATAGTCATGAAAAAAACTGTCCAAAACACTCTCTCTTAAGGTAAAAACTAATTAGTTCACTTAGAAGAAATAGAAGCCAAATGCCTAGCATTGGTGCTCATGTCTAGTTGAGCCCTAGTCATTCGCTAATGGCAATCAGTGAAAATGGATGATGAGGAAGATGATATGAAGACGAACAAGTAAAGACTTTGAGCCTAAGCTATGGTAGAAGAAGATAAGAGCCTTCTGAGAGTTTGTTTGAGACAACTTTTTTATTAATTTACTTTTAAACTGCTATCACGCATCTATTTGGATTCTACTTTCTTGTTTTTTTAGAAATTTTTATAGTGGCAGGTTGCTTTGAGATAGCAACTATTAGACTTTTTTTGAAGAAAATTATATTTATAATACTCCAAATGGCAGTTTTACAACCACCTTCACGCAACAGCCTTCACATAAAGTTAAAACAGCCCCAAACCAACCCTAAATTGTCTTTTTCATATGAATATGTGATGGTCACAGATGGAGATGATCCAAAAAGATAGGAACAAAAATGTTAGAGGGCACTGAAAATGACTTAATTTCATGGAAGAAGAGTAGTCGTCCTTTAATGAGATGGACAACATCTGTGAAACTTTCAAATGGATGAAAAGCACTGATTGATTACCGAGTATTCAGGTTGAAGGAAGAATCAAAGCAAGAATTAGAACACAAGAATGACTAGTTGTAGAAGGCTTCTACAAGAAGATGGGAATTAACGCTTAAAATCTTCTGATCATTAGTGATGAAAAATATCATCCATCCTGCTAGTTCTTGTTTAAATAATTACTAAAAAATCATAATTTTCATCACAAAAAAACTAATTTTTTATTTCACACAATTGTTGAATTTGTGATCAGAGTGCACATGTGCCCAAATTTGGCAATTGGGAAGAGAATGACATTCCCTATACAAGATACTTCGAAAATGCACGCAAGACAGAATAGGAAGCTTCAACCCTAATGATCCAGAAGACAATCCAGAAGTCTTCCTGCCGAAACAGACGGTCCAACAGCAACACTCAGGCAAAAAACAGATCAAATCTTCTTCTCAGAAAGCTAATATAGATCCACCGAGAATCAGCGTCAAAATTAATTCCTACACTGATAGAAGCAACTCAAATGCTTCAGTTTCCCATCAGTCAAACAATGTTCCTCTGTTTTCAAAATCTCTGATCAATGCAGTCGCTCCCTCATCAATTGATTCTAATGATAAAGGATCTGTAAGTGAAAGGAGAAAATATTCATGAACTCTATTTTCTTCTATGCTCATATTTACTTGATGAATTGATTATTTTTATTAGGTTCATCCTAAGCCTACAAATACTGCTCCATTAAATGAAGTTAATGAAAGGAAGCAGACTGGTGCAACTAAGTTTTCAGCTGTTTCAGCAAATACAACGGCTACTAAAAGCAGAAAAGCTATGAAGAGAGCTTCATCAAAGGTAAATGAGATTATTTTCCTTCTTCTCATTCCTGAAAATATTCACTCAACAGTAAAAATTGATCATTTCGTTCTACAATTGTTTGATTGATCAGAAGTGGTGCTGCCTGTTTACAAAAACCTCGGAGTGATCGTCGTCTTCTTGGTGGGTGTTAGTTCTCTCTCAAGGAACAGACAATTTTATATTTAGTTTTTGATTTTGATACACGCTATACTGCTGCGATGATTACTTGTACTCCCTGCTGTGTTTTGTGTTTCCAAACTGATGTGGAAGATTATCAAACTGCAACTGTAGGAGTAATATATCAGAAGTTTTTCTTTCTTTGCTTTTGTAAATTGGATAGTGATGTTGATTTGAAATAAAGATGGAATCAGTATTAAGTTTACTAGTATATTTTGCTTGTTTTTTTAAACCATAACAAGAAAATTATAATATTAATTGATAAAAAGAAAATGATAGAAACAAACCATATGAATTACAACATAACATAAATAATAATTTAATGAATTAAGTAATGTTGAAAGGTCTACTTCCACAATGATGAATTATTAGCACAAATCAAAGTTTGTTTATGATGAACAAGTCCCCAGTAGTCCACCAAACTTCAAACTAGGGCTACAAATGAACCGAGTGTTCGACAAACTACTTGTGGCTCGGCTCGATTAGAGTTTGTTCATGTTCGTTTGATTAACTAATCAAACGAGCTTGAACACGTTTTTAAATACTCGATTGCTAAATGAACAAACTTGAACAGCTTGTCATTCATTTCATCTATGTTCATGAACATTATCATTTAAAGCTCGTGAATAAGCTTGCTAAGGAGCTCGATTTTGGTTTGGTTACAGCTCGATTATGGCTTGTTTGTGAACAATATTGTTCAAATTATTATTTTTTAGGCTTAGTAAGCATTAATTGATACAATTTATGTATATTTCTCAACAAGCTGATCGTGAACAAGCTCAATTAAGACTTGATTAAAGCTCTTTCATTTTATGTAATGAGCTGCTCGTTAACTAAGGGCGTTTGGTTAGCGTAAATAATGCAATCGGTAATTACATATTTTTTCTCTTTTTTTGTTGTTTTGGAAGTAAAATAAATACTGATGTAATTTTTTGAGATAAACCCAAATCCCAATAGCCATTTTATGTGACTCTAAATACGAAAATGAGCATATTTCAAATCGAGCGTTGAGCGATGAGCGCCTGGGAAGAAGAGATTTTTTAATTTGCTTTTTCGAGACTGCCAAACGAATTTGCTTTTTCGAATTTGCTTTTTCGTTTTTTGAATTCCTATTAATTAATTAATGTTTAATATAGTAATAAAATAATATATATATATATATATATATATTAAATTTGGGTCATTATGTTAATATAAAATGATAATATTCAAATTTTATTTATTTATAATACTAATAATTAATATCTTAGAAAATTTGTAAATTAATTACTAATAATTAAATATTCGAAATACATGTATTTGTATTTGATTTTATTTATTTTTTAGTTAAGAAAAAAAATTTTATTTATAATTTATTTATATTTTAATATATATTTATTTTTTTAATTGAATACGTTAATTAGTGAATAAATTCTATAATTAATTTACATATAATAAAGTATTCGTAATCACAAATATTTACTTTACATTCATCTAACCAAACATAAAAAATAGTAGTATTTATTTTACACACAACCAAACAACAATAAAGATTCGAATTCAATTATTCATTTTATAATCGATTCTATTATCGAGATTCCAAACGAAAACCAAACATCTGCCGATAATCCAATTTGAATTGAGCTTCTGGACAAACTTGAATCGAGCTCGAGCTCGATAATGATAAACAAGCTCAAGCTTGAACACTTCTTAAAAGCTCAAATCGAGCTCGAACTCGATAATATTAAACAAGCTCAAGCTTGAACACATATATGCTCGGCTCAGCTCGGTTCGTTTGCAACCCTACTACAAACCATTTCTAATAGATTCTCTTTCATGTCCTCACATCAAATAAAATCATTTTCCTTCGTAGTCCACTCCAAAGTTCAATAGAGTTTCGAGTTAAAACAAAATTCTAATTTTGTAACCATTATTTCTATTCACTTTTCAATCGTACTTAAACTATGTTTGAACCAATCAAGTTTTGATGTCTTTAAACAACCATATTACATTTTACAATAAATAATATAATCATGATCTTAAAAAAAAAATACCTTTATTCATTAATAATAAATCTCATATCATTTCTCATCACAGAGAATTCAAATTCATATTTATTAAATGGTGAAAATTCAAATGTTATATTATTTAAATGTGATTGGATTAGACCCACCAACCCTATTAAATTACTAAGCAAAATGTTTTCCAAATTGCACTTAAATTTCTTTATTTATTCAGTCAAGGGGAAGAACATATCAACATCATGCTTTGCATTTGACTTACTTTAAATATCTTGGCGTTTATAGATAAATGCGCTTGAGAAGCATCATGAAATGACTAATTAGCAAGATTCTCCGGGCATATAGATTTTTTTTTTGGGTATCCACCTAACACCTCATCCATCTTGTGGGTAGGGATGTCGTTATGACTAATCCCCTGGGGCTTAAAACGTCACATTCATCACCCATGCGTAACGGGTCCCCTTAATGTCTACGCCCGCCTCGGAGAGAATCGAACGCGTCCAAAAGTTCCTCATTTCACCAACCGAGCTAAGAGACGGTGGGTGATGAATATGCTACGCTCACAGAGATAAAAATAAATAATTAAACGAAATATTAATATATATATATTTTTTACATTAAAGCCCTTATATTTTTCTAATTTTCACCATTCGACGTAATTTGGCCGGCGGGAGAGAGGAATCACCAAATGGTTCAAAGGGAGCAAGTCAATGAGAAGTCAGCCGATTCCCTTTCTTTAAAGGAAGGTCTGCTTGGCAAGCAAGCATTCTTCCCTTGTTGGCCGGATTTAAGTTTTGCTGTGTATATTTAATTGAAAAAAATATTATTTGATATAAAAAATTATATTCAAATTTTAATAATATAATATCAAATGACTCTCAATCAATATAAAATTATTAAATATTAGTTAAAATATTATATTTTAATTATAAAATACTGTATAATATTATATATATATATAGATATTATATTATTATGCTAATATCAATATATAATAATATATAATATTTTATAATTAATATATAATAATTGTGTATTGATTGAACATCACATGTTATTATGTTATTAGAGTCTGGACGTAGAATTACATCCAGACTCTGCACCCAGACTCTGCACGTAATAATCTCTCATTTAATTATATAAAAAACTATTAGATTTTTATCTCTATCATAAAAAAATAAAATAATTATTTATTTTACTTAATTAAGTGGACGTAAAATCAATTGAAGGATATTATAATAGTTAACTACTTCGATGCAGGTAAAAAACAATTAACTTCAATGGCCTCATATAAAATTTATATTAATAAGCTATGTGCGAATTTTCTTCGTAATGTGACATCTAAAGATACAAAATATTAAAATTTAGTACAAATTAATTATAAATACTGTCGTTATCATAAAAGTAAATATATTCAGCTGATTATAAAAATCATATAAGAAAAGTTGAATAAATAATTATAAAAATAGTAAAGGGCTATCATTGAAAAAGTAAATATGAAAAAAAATAAAAAAATTACATAAATATCGAGCTCTTCGCTACTTATGATCAAAGTTTTTATAATATTATATTAATTGTCTCTCAACTACTATGATACCAAAAAATTTAAATACATGTAGCAACCGAAACTTACAATATGCCATTGTTTGAACTCAATCAGATCAGGAGATGTAGCAACAAAAATTTAAATTGAGAAGTGAGAAGAGAAGAAAGATATTAGTTTAGTTAAGATCAAAAGAATTAGAGTTAGATTTCTCTATGGGTTAGAGATATTAATCTACTTTAGGCTGTGTTTAAGGAAATAGTAGCGGTGCGATCTGAATTGCACGACAGAGGCATTTGATAAATAGTGTTTGAAGAAGCTATAATAAAAAAGTTGTGTTTTTTAACTTGACTTGACAGAGAGTGCAACGACTATCAAAAAATTATGATATGATTTTTTAAAATAAAAGAAAATTGTAATACTTGTCACAACTTCTTCTGTAGTTTATCATTGTATTTTCATATCATGCAACTATTCCAAACAGAGTCATCATTATGGCTTTAATAATGAAAGAAACTATTGATAAGAGAATGTTGATTTTACAAAGTGTGAGCTGATAAGAGCTGAAAAAGGATGAAGATAAGAGTGTGATTTACAGATGACAAGGAAGGAGTCGCCTGAATTTGTATTATTGATTCCCCATTTTATTCTTACAATCCTTACGTAGTTATGTCTTGCATGGATACAAATATTGACTAAGGTGGGTAACCGATGTTTGGGATTTTGAAAAGGAGAAAGTGATGAGTACTAACATATTTATAGTGAATTACTCACTAAGTTGTTAGACCCACTATATTAAATCTTAGTTCTTGCACTAACGAATCAATAATTCATTACACATTAGTATTTGAGTATTTAGTTTAACTGATTTTGTCTAAAATAAAATTGAACCAAAAATATATAAAGCAAATAGTTCAAAAAATATAAACAAATAAATGAATCAACAATCATTAAATAAAATCAATATCTCTAAATGAATTTGGTTCAATTTGGTCTATTGATTTTAATAAAATAATGTGTAACCTTAACCAAGCTAGAAGAGACATAGGTTATCGGGTGACAATAGATCGATGGTTGATAAGATCATTAGATATATTACTAACTAGCAAGATGAAGTAGGTATTAATAACTCAATAAAAGCACAAAAATAATTATTTGTGATGATGCTTTAAAAAACTTATTGGTAGAGTTGTGGTATTGACCTTTTCTTAGGGTCTTGTCCCTTTATTAAATGATAAGAGGGGAGATTGGTATAGATCTTGGTGGCATTACTCTAAAAGCTCATGTTGGTAATAAATGAGATAATAGGATACAAAAAATTATTTGTTGAAGGTGTTTCATTGTGATTTCCTCAATGAGAGACATGCTCATCTATTTTCAACATCACCTAAGACAACAACAAGGCCATTAAGATTAGTTATTTATCTCCATTAATGGGAAAATGTTAGATGGTGGCTTATGGAGGTGATGGATTCGATCCGGAGAATCTCATAAATTTATCAAAATTGGTTCTCTAGTATTCAACACATTCTTGGGCATAATTAATGATGTTTTACTCTAAAACTTGCTTAGACAAACAATAATTAAAAAAATAAAATTTACTAAAATAAAATACTTTAACTTTACATTATTTTTTAGTAATAATGCGAAAAATTCTTTGTTCACCCTTGACTGATAGTAGTGAATAAACTTATAGGTGTTTCATTAGGCACTCATCACGTGACATGTCTTGATTTTCCCATTAAGTGGAGAGGCTCTATCCTAATTTGGTGCTATTAAGATTTATTTATTAGTAATAGTAAGAGTTGCTTGCTAGACAAAATGATCATGACACCATGATCCCCTCCAACAATCAATAATGGAGGATCTAAATGACATCTTTCATGAAGTTCTTAGAAAAAGTATATAGAGGAAATTTTGAATGATCCCAATTATCAATGATAACAAGCATCATTATGTTAACACAAAAAAAAAAAAACAATGGCATGGACTAACACTATAATGTTAAAATAGCATTGATTTAAGAGAAGATACTTCTTGTATCACAAATGAATATAGACGTCAAAAGAATCCCTCAACTACAATTTTTTTTTAAGCTAAGTTTTTAATAAGATCTCCAAAAATATATACAAAGATAGGGATTAGTTCGATGTTAAGGATGTATCATATGAACTACAAAAAGACAAAGGATGGAACCAATAGAGAATGAGAGAATGATATTGGTTAATTCTTTTCCCAAGATACTTTCTAGTTTGAGGGGAACAAGCATCATTAAAGAGCAAAGTTGGTTGTCAATTCTATTCTTGGAGCATATGGGCCTATAATGTGGTTCAAATCCCTCTAGAGAAGAAAAGAAGGACACTTAGATAAATACATATGAAGATGGAAAATTTATATGATTTGACTTTATGCCTATGTACATAATGTAGTATGAGAGAGGATCCTACTAAGAAAATAAACAATATTGAGTAAAAAAAGTCCATCTCTACTTGTCAAGCATAATTGACAAGTGAGTAACAAAATATCGGAGTGAAGAAAGAGTTTGTTGGTTCTTATATTTAAGAATAAAGGTGATGCATAAGAGTGTGCAAATTATAGAGGAATTAAGTTGATGTGTTGTACAATAAAATTATGGGAGAGAGTAATTGAGCATAGGTTACGATGTGATACAAAAGTTTCTCAAAATCAATTTGGTTTTATGATGGATAGATTTATTATGGATGTTATACATCTTTTGAGAGATTTGATGGAGAAGTATTGAGAAAGTAAGGAGGATCTACATATGATATTTGTTGATTTAGAGAAAGCTTATGATTAAATTCTAAGAGAATTCTTTTTAGAGTTCTAGAAATGAAAAGAGTTAATATTAGTTATATTCAAGTAATTAAAGATATGCATACTAGAGTTGTTACATATGTCTAAACAAAAGTAGCATTGATAAAATATTTTCCTATTTTAGTTGGATTACATCAAGGATCAACTTAAGCCTTTGTTTTTTGGCCTTAGTTATGGATGTTCTTACTAGGCATTTACAGGAAGATGTATCATGGTGTATGATTTTGCTGATGACATTCTTCTTGTTGATAAAACTAGAGAGGGAGCCCAAGAGAAACTTGAATTATGGAGGCCGACCTTAGAGTCTAAAGGTTTTCATTTAAGTAGATCTAAAATTGAATATATAGAGTGTAATTTTAGTTGTAGAAGTTCTAGTGGTGGTGTTGTGACATTGGGTGATCAAGTCATTAAAAAGAGTGAGCATTTTAGAAATATAGGCTCTATTATTTAAAATAATGGTGAAATAGATGGAGATGTTATTAGTAGAATTCAAGTTGGATGGTTTGAAGTGGAGAAATGCATCTGGCTTGTTGTGTGATAGAAAAGTACCACCTAGATTTAAGGGATAATTTTATAAGATGGTGGCACGACCCACAATGATTTATGATGCATAATATTTTCCAGTAAAAGAGAAGAATAAGACTAAGTTAAATGTTGCAGAGATGAGGATGCTTAGGTGGATGAGTGGCATTACTCTTAGAGATAAAATGCAAAATGAGTATGTTTGGGAAAAGGTTGGAGTAGCTCCAGTGACATATAAGATTAGAGAGAGTCACCTTAGATGGTTTGACCACATAAAGCGTCGACCATCTGATGACCCAGTTAGGAGAATAGATGTACTAGATTTTGCTTATGTTATGAAAGGTAGAGGTAGACCTAAAAGGACTTGGTTAAGATGTATACAAAATGACTATTGACCTCACTTTTGGAGTGAAGACTCAATCTTCCATCTTAGATTTAGGAGTCTTCTAGATACTAGATTCTCCTTAGTCACAAAATATTTCTAGAAATTAGGTGAACACTTAACCTAAGCTTAGAGACTCAAAAGGGTTAATCAAAGGATTAAGGAAAACTTACCTACCCTATAGCCTAACAAAATCCATACTTACCTTCTTAAGTTAAACCAAACTTCAAAGTCAATACATCCCAAATCAAATTCATAATTCAAACTCAATACATTTCCAAATCCAAATCAAATCCATATTCAAATTCAAACCAACCAAACCAAATTAAATCAAATTAACCTAAACCTAAGCCTATGACTCAATCCCATGGACTTGGCCAAATTCCTTCAATTTAAACCAAATTCAATTTATTTTTCCAAAATCAATTTAATTCTTCAATCATCATCCCAAAACCCAAATCAAATTCATATTCAAATTCAAATCAACCAAACCAAACCAAATCAAATCAATCATTCTAAGTCACATGATTCAATGCCATGAACTTAGCAAAATTTCCTTCACTCCAATCAAACTCAATTGATTTTCTCATGAATCATTATTTCCCAATTATCATCCCAAATATAAATGAAATCTACAATCAATGGAACCTAAGCCAAAATCAATTCAATCAAACCAAACCAAACCCATCTTATCCAAATGAGCCAAAATCTATTTCAACCCAAATCAATTGCAATCAAAGCTATAAATCAATCCCTAAATTCATATAAATTCCACTAAACTCAATTCAACCGATTCAACTAGCCAGGTCCACCCCAATTTGACCAAATTTGAATCAAATTTCAATCCTACTGGATTGAAAATCATCAAAACCCCCTATGATGATTATCAATCATTCTTGATTGATCACTTGCCATCAATTGGGTCAAACCAAATCGACTTGGTCATTTGACCAAGTTAACCCACTTAACCTACATAAATCAAACTAGCCAAATCCCAACCCAAGACAAATTAATTGAAACATATGATTCACATCAATTTAAAATCAACCCTTGAATATGACTTGATCACCAATTAAGCCAAACCTAACCCAATTGACCCTTTGACCCAAGTTAACCCAATTTGACCTAAAAGACAAAATTGGGTCAAATTAAGATCCAACCTAAATTGATTGCAACCAATGGCTCAAGTTCATTTCAAATTGATCATTGAACATGATTGAAGCCATAATTGAAGCCAATTTGACCAATTGACCCATTTAGCCCAAGTTGACCTAAAGGGTCAATTTGGCCTAAAATATTTCCAAATCCAAATTAATTTAAACTAAAGCGTACAATCATCTTCAATTGATTAATCAAGCCCAAACCAACTCGTAACCCAAGCCAATTTGGCCAATTGGACCAAATTAGTCAACTTGACCCATTTGACCCATATAAACTCAAATGAGCCAAAATCAAATCTAAGCCAAATTGACTCAAACCAATTGAACCAAAATATCTCAAATACTCATTTGAACATGACCCAACCCTTGGTTTAACCTAATTTTACCAATTGGTCAAACTAACTCAGCCTAGCTCAATTTGATCTACATGGGTCAAATTGAGCCAACCTCACTCAAACCAAGCCCAAACCCAATGGAATTTGGCTTGACCCATCCTTGGCTCACCTTGGGTCAACCCAAAACCAGTAAAACCTAATTGAGATCCAATTTGACCTATTACCCATTGGCTAAAGCTCCCCACATGGGACAAAATCCATTTTAGGAAGTTCAACTCCCCTTCTTTTCACTTGGAAGCCGCCTAATACCCAAAATGGAGCCCTATTTACATGGCTAACCCGACCCACATGGGCTAGGTCAGCCATGGAACAAGGGGAGGTGAGTTAACTCACCTAACTCAACTCACCTCCTCTCATTGATCGGACCCATGGATGAAGGGGACTACTTTGAGCCACCAACTAGACCCCTTGGCCAACCAAACCGAGCCACATCAGCCTAGTCCTATCCCTTCTAACCACTTTTGGTGGCCAAACGGCTGGTAATGGAGGATCCAATCCAAGCCGTCCGATCTAAGATAGTGGGGAGGGGAATATACCCCCTCATTTCAATTCAATTCACACACACTCACCCTCAAAGAGCTTCCAAGGGTCATTTCGAAGTCCTTAGAGCACTCTACAAGCCTCCCAAGCTTCCCCCTTGCCGAAAAACCTCAAACTGAAATAAGGCAACCTCTCCTTCCATCCAACTCCACCAATACTCAACCCCATTCAAATTAACTTCACCCATACATCCACCAAGCTCCGACGAGGTGAAACAAATCTTCTCCCGAGCCCTCCGACCACCAGAAGTACCTTTTCGATCAACATCGGCTTGCAAAGTGAGGGTGCTTGGTCCACCAAGCAAACGGTGAGGAATCACCACGTGAGCTTCTCAACGGGGCTTCTCCTTGTCCAGGCGAAGCTACTTCAAGCATTGCGTTGCCGATCTTGAGCTTCAACAAGGTAAATTCCTTCAAACTGAGCTTTTAGCAAAATTTTCTAGGCCTTTTTGAAGAGAACATGGATGTCGTGTGAATCTGACCGATAGATCCCTTCGGATCCTTCTTGTGAAGGTGCGGGATCAATCTCGAGCCAATCCAAGCTTTGGTGAGCTCGAATTGGGTGGCGGAGGCGAACGGTGTCCATCTCCCGTTGCTCGGAGGATGATAGATCACACGTCGTCTGTTCCGCATGATTGGAACTGACGGTTGTCATTAATCCACTAGATTTGATCTGATTTAATCCTTAAGAACTGCGAGTTTAATCTCTGCCAACCGATCTTAAATCAAACGATGGGGATAAAATCATGTTTGCTTCCAGCCACATGAGCACTGACTCGGACACATTTAAATAACCAATCTTGTGCCATGCTAAAAAAGCACAAGTTAATCATGGATGCGGATTAGGTTTAATTAAGACTTAATTAATTATTTTAATGGCTAAAACTTTGAAAAATCATAACTAATTGCAAAAAATCTAAAAAATATAAATAAATACTCATTTTAAAGGTAAAATAGAGAAAATTAATTAAAAATAATTATAATTAATTTTGAACTGTAATTAAGGCTTAATTTGAGTTTAAGTATAAACTTAATTAGTTTAATTAACCTCTAATTACTTGGGAAATTAATTCCAAACTTTTTCTGTTGATTTAATGGGATGATCTCTGCCTCCCATGATTTTCTTGGAATTTAGTGCTTGATTAATTGAAAATTTGATCGTTTGAACCCTAATTACTCCCTTAACCAATTTAATGATTAATTGACACCCTAAATAATAATAAATTAATTAATTAAAATTATTAATCACTATTCAATAGTGAATGGATAAGGGAGTGGGATTAGGACCTCTTTCCTAATCTCTTTTCCCAAGTCTATTCCATCTTAAAGGGTTAATTAATATGGAAGTTAATTAAGGGTTTAATTAGTTGATTAAGTGGCTTAATTAATCAAATTGAAATCATAATCACATCAGATAATTAATAATGAAATTAAGGGTTCCACTTTGTGTTTAAGGATATAAAGACCCTTGAGAAAATTATGATTAACCCAATGAGTGTGAAAAAATCATAAAAGTACTTAATTATGTTCTTTAACTTAATTAATCTGTAATCATGAGCCATTTGCATTAGGCCCCTTTAGGAGCATTGCAATTTTTTTTTCTCATATGTTCATGTCATTTGTGGCTCATAATTAAGTGGTTAATCAAATTAAAGAAGCATAGGTAAGGGTAATTAATTGATTTAATTAGTTATTAAACTAAATTAATTCATAAAATCTACTTAATTATCTCAACTTAAACTAATTAAGTTCACCAACATGGGAATTGGTTTAAAATAGCAGAATTCTTCTCCTCTTTAAAATTAGTCAAAATCGTAAATCAAATTAATAATAAACTTTGGTTTTCTTTAAATGAGTTTATTTGATGGGATTGTCTTTAGAAATTAATTTAGTTGAATGGACTATGCGTTTATGTTTAATTATTCATTTCCAATCATTTCTAAATATTATATTTCATATGAATTCATGCATTCATACTTTCAAATTCAAATGAAAGTTATTTATGTAAGCTTTCATGAGTTGACTTAGTCTAATTATATGTGTGGCTACTATCACTATTAAATCCAAAACTATTTTACAAACTTTATAAGTTGTTGATAATATGTGGAGTGATGATAGTCATGAATACATATAGGATTTTCATGTGCTTATAGCTTAAGTATGCGAAACGAGGCTCTCTTTCCTATGTTTTCATATAGATTTACATAGATTTGAATAATAATGGGCATATAATCTGGACATCCCGGGAATACGAGGCTTTAAGTAGCCCAAAAGAGGTCATTTGATTACCTCACTTTTCTGGTTTAATAATGACACATACTTATTTGATTTCATTTCTATGTATTTTTTATATTAGAATTTGGATAGAGTTTTAATTCATATACATAAATAATTCAACTAAATAAATACATTTTTTTGCATGATTTTCTATTCTTATAGTTACTTATACATTCTTATGTATTTGCAATAGCAAGTGTTTAGTCTGGACATCCCGGGAATACGAGGCTTTAAGTAGCCCCAAGGAGGTCATTTGATTACCCCACTTTCCTAGTTTAACAATAGTACACACTTAGTTACATCTTTTATACATTTGCATGTGTAGTTGATTAGAGAATGGTAATCCCCTTTTCTACTAAAAATGCATGCATCCATGATCATCTAAGTCATTAAAAATATTACATATAAATTAAGTGCTCTCCTTTCTATGTTTATATATAGATTTACATAGATTTGAATAATAATGGGTATATAGTATGGACATCTCGGGAATACAAGGCTTTAAGTAGCCCCAAGGAGGTCATTTGTTTACCTCACTTTCCTGGTTTAACAATGGCATGTACTCATTTAATTTCTTTCACATGTATATTTGTATTAAAATTTGGATAAAACTTTAATTTACATGTGTAAATAATTCAATCAAGTAAAATATAACTTTCAAACATATGCATCCATCACCATTTAAATGTGCCAAAGATATATTGCATGTACAGATATGCTTAGTGTTAAAGTCATATGCATGCTACATGTGATGGAAAGGAATGGTTTGATATATGCCATTTGATAGTAATTTAATCATATTAATCTTAAGATATTTTTCATACTGAATAGGATTATTTAGAGTTAACCCAAACTTAGGATTAATAAAATATTTAATAAGACATTCACTAAAGAAAACTAAATCATAAAATATACTTTAGAAAGTGGCTTAAGGAAGGGATGAAAGAAGGCAATCCTCTTTCTTCTCTTTATAACACTTAGATGTTAAGTGTAAATCAAGTGAAACTAAATAAATTACAAATTAAAATTCACAAATCAATTAAACAACTTGAAATGAAACCCACCTTTATGTTAAATTAAATCCTTTATATACTTAGAAAATCATAACTCTAATGCTTAGTGAGATACACCACACAAAACCTTAGCACACACTAGAGAACTAAGTCACCACATCTAGTCTTAAGTTAGGACGGTGTATGTGTGATGTATGTTTTATTTTATGATGTAATATTTTAGACTGGATGTTAGGGTGTATGTTTCGTAGACTTGATGTTAGGCCGCTCTTAGCTTAATCATATTTTTTGCTGGGGGTTATGCTTAAGAAATTGCTTAAAAATAAATATAAATGCTCTCTCTTTGCTTAAACCCCTAAGCATAATCCATGTTGAGTGGGTTTATTACCTGAGTGCTAAGTTCAAAAAATATATATAACTACTTAGGATTGCATGTATGCTTAGCTAACCTATGTTTTGCAGGTGTAGTTAGATTTACCTTATGTAAATGTAATTTTTGCAATAGGGATTATGATTAGTGCTATGGGGGAGTTAGGATGATTAGTGGCTAGAAGGCTTAGTCCTGGGATGCCCAATGATGCCTTTGGAGCATAATCAAACCAAAGGAATGAGGAGAAGGAAGTGAAGAGATGAAGAATGAAGACCCCCATCATATGTATTCATTATAATTATAATTATTATTTCATATTATGAGTTGTATAAGGGTAGAGCTTGGTTACCCACTTTTCTCTTTCTTTTAGTTGTACAAGTTCGCAGACCACCTATTATTCTTTTATGTTAGATTATAAATTGTTTGATGATTTGTTTAAACTTGTGCATTAGAAACTACATGCTTTTTTTAGTTTCTTAATGATGATTAATGTGGCTGATGTTGGCTCTTTAGATAAAAATAAATTTTCTACCCAACTAATCACTCATAACTAAGCTTTAAAATAACTCATAACCTCACCATAAATCTTTGGCTTTAAATAATATAATTAAAAGATTTAACAACCCCTCAGCTGAATGTTGTGTGTCTCACATCATGCCTGCATCTTTTATCACTCTTGCAAAAATAAGGGCCTCAATCCTTACACAATAGGGACTGCTTGACCCATAAGAGCAACCCCTGACGACCGAGCTTCACCCTCTATTTTTTGATTTAGTTAATAATATTTGTCATCATCCATTTAGGCATAAAAAATCCTAAAGCCTTTGTCTAAAATATTGAGTCCAAAAAATGAAATAAAATTTGAAAATATTTTTGTACTTGTAGATTAAGTCATATGCTCATACCACTCATGCTCTAGTATCTTAGGGAGTGGGTTTAGAACTTTAGTCTCTTTCAAATTAAATAACAAGCTTAACCATCTTACAAATTCATAAGACCAGACAACATGGATTTAAAATGTAGGAGGTGTCAACTATCGGCCACTCCAGACAGTTGTAAGTCCATAAGTCAGATGGGTTTACTCTCTCTCATAGAGATAAGCTCTTATGTCCACCTATCACTTAGATTTAGGTTGTGCTTTAGCTTTTACTAAAGCTCTTTAGATTTAGGATCTGGGGTAGCTATTTTCTTCGGGCTACAAGCATAAATCCTCACCTCTTAGGCATTTTCATAATCTTGTGTTGATGGATTATAAGCTTATGGTGTTTATTTTTGGATGATGTGTATAGGGGATACCACATAAATCTAAGGGGATACACATTAAAGTGATTGGATGTGACATTGAGGAATGGTGCACTATCTCAAGAGATAGAAATCACCACCCTACAATGGACTTAATCACCTAATGAGGACTCCTAAGGCATGACGGGTCTTCAAATATGCCATAGATTTTCCCCCTACTTTACATGGACGATTAAAGTAGAGTTTATTTAAACCAGGTTCAAAAGTTTCTTCTGGGGGTAAGCCTCCATAGTTAATTACATCTGAAGGAAGGTGAATTTCTTAGGAATAATCTCGATTAAAGTAGACAATTATTGTCTCCAAAGATTTCAAGTGTAAGATTATCAATAAATTAGTTATATTTGGAAAATCAATTAAGATAGATCAAAATGAGAGACTTATTATTGAAGCCAAAGGAAATAAGTAGGGAATGATCATGATACTAGGAAACCTAGTGAGCACCCCAATCAATTATATAGTTGGGCTTTATATGTTTGAAATTGAAGAGAGTTATTTGTTTGAGTTGAATTTTTATTAGATCGCTAAGGCTTATAATCCAACAATACAAGATTATGAAAATACCTAAGAGGTGAGGATTTATGCTTGTAGTCCGAAGGAAACAACAACTTCAGATTCTAAATCTAGGAATCTTTCGCATAAGCCAAAGCATGACCTAAATCTAAGTGAAAATGGGTATATGGTTTACCTCCACAGAGTAAACCAGATGACTTATAATCGCAGATGCCTAACTCCTCCTACGCTTTAAAACCATGTGGTCAAGTCATATGATTTTGCACGATGGTTAAGTTGTTATTATTTAAAAAGAAACTAAAGTCTAAAAATCCACTCCCTAAGAGACTAGAGCGTGAGTGGTATGAATAATGACTTAGTCTAATGCAAATCTTCTCAATTTTTATTTAATTTGGACTCTTTATTTTGACAAAGGCCATATGATTTTTATATGTCTAAATGCATGTTGAAATGATGTTATTGGCTAAATCAGAGAGAAGGAGATGTTTTCCACCATAGAGGAGACCCTCAAAGGTCAAGTGTTCCCCTATCGTGCAAAGATGGAAATCCTCTATTAGCAAGAGTGAAGCAATATGAATGCATGATATTAAGCATACAACATTCAGCTAAGGGATTACTAAATCTTTTAATTATCTTGATTATAGCTTAAGCTTTATGTGAGGTTATTAGTTGTAGTTGGGATAGAAAAATTAATTTTTCTAAGAGCCTTATCAGATCTAGGCCACACATTAAATCACCATTCATAAAGAAACTAAAAAAATGCATGCCATTTCTATTGCACAATTGTAAACAAAACATTAAATAATTTTATAAATCTAATGTAAAATAATAAGCTGCCTGTCAAACCAGACAAAAGAAAATGAGTAGCCAAACTATTCTCTTATACAACCTGGTATATTAAATAATAATTATAAATTTATAAATGAATAAATGCTATGGGGGGTCTTCAAATCTTCAAATCTTCATATCTCCTTCATTTCTTCATTTGGTTTGCTTCTTTCAATTTGATGGGCTTCAAGGCATCACATGGCACCCCAGGGTTAAACCTTTTGGCCAATGTTCATCCTTAACCCCCATAGCACTAATCATAATTACTAATGCAAAATTACATAAAAAATAGGAAAAGTAAATCTAACTACGCCTGCAAAACAAGTGTCAGCTAAACACACCATACAACCCAAGCAGTTATATGAATAATTTGGACTTAGCACCCTGCACATGGGTAACCAAGCCCAACTGGCTTAATTTAGATTATGCTTAGAGGTTAATCAACCTGCAAAAGAGAGAATTTATATTTATTTTAAGCACCCCTTAAGTGTAATCCCCTACAGAAAATATGATCAGGCTAATCACGGCCTAACTTCTAGTCTATGAAGCATACACCTTAACATCTAGTCTAAAATAATACATTATAAACAAAACATTCATCACACCATACATCACCCTAATATAGAGCTATAAGTGATGACTTAATTCTAAAGAGTGTATATTAAGGCTTGTGTGGTATGCCTTAACTAGGCTTTTTTATGATTTTCTAAGTATGAAAGAGTGTTTAATCATAAGAGGTTGATTTAAATTTAAGTGATCTAATTGGTTTGAGAATTTTACTTAGTATTTTATTTTGTTTTATTTGACCTACACTTAACAACTAAATGTTATAAAGAGAAGAAAAGAGAGGATTACTCTCTTTTATCCCTACCTTAAGTCACTTCTAAAGCATATTACTTAACTTAGTTCTCTTTAGTGAATGGCTTATTATATATTTTGATTGCTCATAAGTTTAGGCTCACTTTAAATAATCTCATTCAATAAGAAAAACATATCAAGATTAATTGGAATTAATTACTATCACATGACACATATTTGTTCATTTCTTTCCATCATATATAACATGCACATGATTAAGTCCTAAGAATATCTACGCATGCAATATGTATTAGCATACTTAAATGATGGAAATGAATAAGTCTATTTAGAGTTTATAGTTTCCTTTTGATTGAATTATTTTATCATATTAATTTAAAGCTCTATCTAGATTCTTATACAAAAATACACAAGAATAAAAATAAAAATTAAATGTAATGTCAAATTAACTGCTTAACAGTAAATTAATCGAATGACCTCGCTTTAGCTAAAACGTATTCCCAAAATATCCAGACTAAATACTATTTGCATTTAAACACATGTAAGTTTGCATACATGAATGTAAGAAAGAGAGCGTCCAATCATATGATTAATTAATTCTAGCACTTAAACAATTGCATATGCATGCATTTTGATAAAGAAGGAGGGGTTTTAACTCTATAATTAAATATACACACACATGTATGACAAGCATAAGCTAGTACATGCCATTGTTAACTAGGGAAGTTAGGCAATCAAATGACCTCCTTGGAGCTACTTAAAGCCTCGTATTCCCAAGATATTTAGACTAAATATTTACTTTTTTCAAATACATATGGATGTATACATAAATAAAGGAAAGAAAACCATGCAAAAGTTATATTTTTATTTGATTGAAACATTTATACATATGGAGTAAAGTCTTATCTAAATTCTAATATTGAAATATGTAAGAATGAAATCAAATGGAGTATTTGTTAAACCGAAGTGAGGTAATCAAATGACCTCCTTGGGGCTATTTAAAGCCTCATATTCAGATGTCTAAATACCCATTAACATTCTTACTTACAAATCAATATTTGAATGAAAGAAAAGAATTTTACTCATACACTTAAGCTATAATCACATACATTTCCTATGTATTTATAACTAGCATTCATAGCATATGTAATCATTTATTATAAGATTTCAAAATAGATTTGATTTAATAGTGATAATAGCCATACATATATTAATTTAAATCAACACATGCAAGCTTAACATAAAAGAAATCATTTATTTTAATTAATTTTAAAAGAAATGAATGCATGAATCAAGTAGCATATAACATTTAATATGATTGAAAAGAAATAAAGAAGCATAAGCACATAATCTCATTCAATCCAACTAATTCTTAAGGACAATCATATTAAATAAGCTTATTTAAAATAAACCAAAGTTTCTTAATGTCACTTTTGGTCTTATGTTTAACTTAATTTAAAAGATGTGAGAAAGATTTGCTAATCCTAATCCCATTCCCCATATGTGAATTAATTTGATTTTAAAAAAGTAATTAGATTAATTTTATGAATTGATTAAGTTAAGCATGAATTGAATCAATTAATTAAACCATTACCTATGTTACCTTAAGGTAATTGATTAAATTATTATGAGCTAATGTAATATGCAAATGAATTGAAAAGTAAATATCAATGCTCCTATAAAATGAAAGGGGCCTAATGTAATTGGCTCATAATCATTTATTAATTAAAAGAAACTCACTTAATTACTTTCATGATTTTCTCACACATGTGAGCTAATCAAGATTTCATCAAACATCTTTAGGTTATTGAACACCTAAAGCTCTACCCATGGATCAATTAAAAGAAATCAGATTTAATTAGGTTTTATGATTTAATTAATCAAATCATTAATCCATTAATTCATTTCTCTTTAACTAATTACCAAAGTTAATTGATTATTTTTTGAAATGAGATGGGCTTAAGAAAAAAGGTTGAGAAAGAGGTCCCAACCTAGTTCCATAAGCCATCCATTTAATCAAGCATGATTTAATGTGATTTGAATTTTAGTTTAGCTAATTAAGTCATTAATTAATTAATTAATCATTAATTTGCATTTTGGTTGAAAAGAGAAGGAAACTTAGGGAAAAAATTAAGAGGGAGGCCCTAATCAAATTCCCTAACCCCCTTACTATTCAACAGTGATTAGGGAATCAAAATAATTAATTAATCACCATTCATATGCTTAATTATCCCTTAATTAAGTTAAGAAGATAATTAAGGATTAATTAATCAATTCTCCTAATTTAGCAAGTAATAAATCATAAGAAAATTAGAGGAGGTAGATGTCATCCTCTCAAATAATCTTAGAAATTTTGGGATCAATCACTTGAATGATTAGAGAGTAATTAAGATAATTAAGTTTTTAATTAAATTCTAATTAAGCTATGTTTATTATTCAAAATCAATTAAAAATATTTTTATTAAATTCTACTTTAAAATACCTTTAAAATGAGCCATTATTTTATTTTCTAGATTTTTCTATAGTTAGTTATGAATTATGAAAGTTTCAGCCTTAAAAAACACATTAATTAACCTTAATTAAGCCTAATCTATCGGCGCCACATGGGGTGCTGACACGATGCGCTTTCCACGTGGCATCACTGGATTAGTTATTTAAGTTGTCACATATGTGCGCTGAGTTAGCTGGCGGCGGATGTGGTATTGATCTCCGCTGTCTGATCTCGGATTAGACGACATAGATCAAACCTGCGGCATAAAGGGAGAAAATCAGGGAGATCTAGTGCGATTTGATCAGAGCAGTTCATTCCAATCATGCGAAATGGACAACGAGTGATCCTCCTTCTCATGAGCGATGAACGATAGCATCCATCCACCATGGATCATTCGATCCGAGTGCACCTGAGATCAGATGAACTTCAAACTCAGCCCACACCATTAGGGGAGGAATTCAAACACATCAAACTGTCAAGATCAACTCACATGCAAATTTCCTCTGAAAATGACCAACCATACTTCCCTATTTCTATGGTTTTGAGGAATTACCTCATCCGAGCTCAAGACCGGTGGTGGGATCGATGGAGGTAGCTTCGTCTAGTAGAGATGAGGCCCTGTTGAGTTGCACACAAGCCAATTTCCTTTGATTTGCTCGGTGGATTAAGTTTTGTCACTTTGGAGCTCAGTGGTGATCGAAGTCCCTCCTCTGGTGGCTTGGAAGCTTGGAAAACAACTTGGGTGACTTCGATGATATGCGTGGAAGGTGCATTTAAGAGGAATTAAAGTTTGGTGGCGAAACGAGAGAGTTTGGATCAAGATTGGGATGCCCTATTTAAATTTTGCACAAGGAAGAGAAATGCCGTAAGTGGAAAGCTTGTGATTGCTCTAGGATTTTCAAGGAAGCTTGGTTTGATGTTAGGAAGCTTGCACGAAGTGAATTCCTTCAATTCCTATTTGAATTGGGGGAGTATACACCTTGATTTGTTGAGTTGGATGGATGGGATGGCTTCCCATTTTTCGGTTGGCTAGCCACCATGAGAGAACTGGAAGGGTTTCAATTGAGTCCACGTGGCTTGATTGGGTTGGAGAAACTCATGGGAGGTGGCTTAAGGCTTGATGTGGGGAGATCTCCTTGGCTTGATCCCTTGGGTGTTTGACTTGTATGGGAGGTGAATTAACTCACCTATCTTTAGTCCAGGTGGGTTAGGTGAACCCTCATTTGGGTGAGTAAGGGCAGCCAAGGTGACGGGAGAGTGAACTTTACCATTTATGGGTGGAATCCTATGTCAAAAGGGCTTAGCCAATGGACAATGGCTTGGATAGGGCTCACTTGGCTTTTGGTTTGATTTTGGGCTGACCTAGGGTCAATTTGGGTCGGGTTTGGTCAACCATCAAAGTCCCATGGGTTGGTTTTATAGGTTTTGGCTTCATTTGGTCAAATGGGTTCATGTAGGGTTGGGTTGACCAATTGGTCAAATTGGGACAAACTAAGGCTTGGGTTAGGTTCAAATGATGATTTGAAGAGTTTTGGTTCAAGTGGTTTCAATCAATTTGGCTTAGGTTTGATTTTGGCTCATTTTGAATCAAATGGGTCAAATGGGTCAAGTTGACCATTTTGACCAATTTGACCAAATTGGATTGGGTTAGGTGTTGGTTCATGTTCAATTGGTTAATGGAAATTGATTGCCTGCTTTGGTTTGAATCAATTTCGATTTAATTTGGATTTCAGCCAATTTAACTCTTTAGGTCAATTTGGGCTAGGTTGGACCAATTGGTCAAATTGGGTTCAATTATGGCTTTGGTCAAGTTCAATAATCAAATTAGAATGAACTTGAGCCATTGGTTACAATCAATTTGAGATGGATTATGATTTGACCGATTTTGACCTTTTAGGCCAATTTGGGTTAACTTGGGTTAAATGGCCAATTCGACTTGGTTTGGCTCAATTGAGGGTTTGGTCATATTCAATCATTGATTATGAGTTAGTTTGAATCAATGGTTTCAATTAATTTGGTGTATGGCGAGTTTTGGCGAGTTTAAGTTTCATTTGGGTTAAAGGGACTTGGTCAAAGGACCAAGTTGACTTGGTTTGACTCAATTGAGCTGATTGATTATTCTAGGGTAGGTGTGTTGATTTAGTGAGCCATTGGTTCAAATTGGCTCAAAATGGGTTAGACTTGAGTCATGGCTCGAAAGTTTTGAACAGTGATCAATAAGCTTCATTGATCCTTCTGAACGGATTTGAAAATCAATTTGGGTTCAATCCAAATGAGGAAATGAAAAAAATGAGCTAGCTCGTTTGGCTCAAAAATGAAATCCAGGGAATTTTTAATAGCAAATTTTTGGCATATGTAAATATGTAATAATGTAAATTGCAATTAATAGCAAACTACAATTTTATAAATTACAAATACAAATCTAGAAAATGATACAATTGGCATAACATTTAAAATAAGCAAAAAAAAAAAAAAAAACAAAAATATGAAAATGTCTTTTGTTTGTGGGACTCAGAGTCAGAGAAAGTAATATCCATCTTCAAATATTCGCAATTAGCAAAAATTTGTAATTTTAATATTTTACTTCAATAATTTTATGCTCCAACCTCCAGTTGAAAGCCATCTATTAGCCTTAAAGATAGAAAAATAAATCAAACAAAAGTGACAAAATTATATCATAAATATCATGCATTAATATAGTAGGTGGCGAATAAAGGCTCTGGTTGTTTGACCATCCAATGGAGGCTTGATAGCCATCAATAATGAAGCAAAATAAATCAATTAGAAATTACAAATATATTCTCTTCTCATCATTGAAAATTAAAAATCAAAATTCTCTATGATAAGCCCATCTAGGGTTGAGGTTGACTATGGGTCTCTGATAGTTGTCGAAATGATAAGTAGAAGTCTAGAATCAAAAAGAAATAGTAGAAGATAAGTAGCATTAGGGAGAAAACCATGGTAATGAGAGATGAAGGGGATCCAGAAATTACCATTAAAACCACCACTAAGTCGCCAAAGGAAAGAAAATCCACCACCAAGGCACCAACCAAGAGACAAATATTATAAAATAAGTAGAGCTAACTAAACCAAATGGAGTCAATACCAATAGCTAACATAAATCACAAAACACCAAGCCATGGAATAAGCATCCAAAGCAAGATAGTAGCTACAAAAAACCCCACAAAAAAGACCACTAGATCTCATATCCTCCACGGCTCCACCACCACCAACAAAATAACAAATAAAACCACCCAGGACATCAGCCAACAGGATGAGTAGAAGAAGCCAAAGCAAGAGAAAAGCGATACCTAAATCAAAGCAAAGTAAAGGAAAAATAGTGCAACTAAGAGGGACCAACCTAAAGCAGATCATAACCCCAAAATTCAGCCAACACATCCACCCATAACCAACCCAAAATAGCAAATTGAACCAATCATCTATGGTTAGTTAGCCAAAAAAACTAACCAGAGATGCAATATAGCCTAAAGAAAGAAAAAATAATCAGATAAAGTTAGCCCATGACCCGAGATCTCCAAAATAACCAACGCATGAAAGGAACAAGGTTAGAGCAAACAAAACCCTTCAAATTCTAAAGAGGCTGAGACTATCACTACAAAAGGGAAAATGCAAAGACAATAAACAACCATAGAATAGCTAACTCTAATTCAGTAAAAACCTCCAAGCAAACCAGGAAAAGAGAATAGCAACCACCAAAAAATCCAATTGAAAAGACCACCAAAAATAGCAACAACCAATACAAACCAACCATGGTATGTAGGAATCCAATTGAAAAGGCCACAACAAGATAAACCATTGACAAATTTGCTGACAACTCTTGAGTTGATATAAGTCTAAATAACACAACCACATATGATCGAAGATAGGATACAGTTGGCTCCACATAATCTTGAATGAAACTTGGCTAAACATTTCTATAATGTTCTCTCCTCAAGAAATCTTATAAATGGTAACCCTCATGACTTGCTCAAAAAATTGGTTGAGTTCTTTATTTTTTAGGGTGACTAACTAAGCAAGCAAAATACCAAATGGCTTGTAAGAATGTAGAATGCATAAGTACATAAAATATAGTAAGAATGTAAGTATGTAACTATGTAAGATGACAAGATGAAGCAAATAGGTTTGTAAAGTCTAAATAAAATTTCAAACCAAAATTTTTTTATATTCTAATATTGCATGCATCCGAGATAAAATCAGAAGAATGTAAGATGAAGCAATATATTTGTAATGTCAAAAAAATTTCAAATCTAGATAAACTTTTTGAGATAATTTCAAGTAATATACTAATATGTCACTCCAAATGATGAAATGACCTCAAAGTTAGATCATCGACCAAATCATTCTACTATTAATATAAAAAATCAATCACCAAAGCCTCTATTAATCAATCTTAGTTCAATTTTATCATTGGGCATCATATCACTATCTACCACTAACATAAAATATTAAAGCACAAAAGCGAAAAAAATAATATGATGCTACATCTACATTCGAAAGAAAATAGTCTCCAAAAAATATATCTCTGTAGTCACATAAAATGATAAAATATTTGGCGATAGAAAAGTCTCCAAAAATAAAGAGAGCATAACAAATGATATCACATGATTTTCATATTTGATTTAGGTGGATAAGCTTTATACATTTATAACCAAGTTCTCTTCCACAAGAACATCAAACCATGTAATAGATAAAAAATGAAACTCATATATGAATAGAAAGAGAATTATACTATAAAATAAAAAGTAAGATAATATACCAATGGAACTTTTGATGATTTATATGCGTAATCAGTTCCCACTACACTAAAGCATCTAATGTTCTTGGTGAAATTAAACTCTATAATGCTAGTACCCACCAGTAAAGGCGATTAAACAACGGTGATTACTTGGATGGTAAAAATATCTTTGGCCATTTGAGAGAGTCTTATATTTCATAGCGGAGATTTTTCACCATTCCAAAATGTCAAATTCTGAATCTGGGCATTTCACACAAGCTTCATCAAGGTATATCTCCAGATCAGACTTCTATGGTTGAGTAAAATCTATGAAGTCATACCATATCATCATGTGAAGCATTACCACAATTTGTGTTTTTTTTTGAGTGGTGGGTGCTTTTTCTTTTCTTGTGCATATCAACAGTAATAAGAGTATAACTCAAAAGTTTTGTTTTACTGCCTTCTTTTCATTCACAATGTCAACATCATATATTTGTGGGTAGTAATAATTGATAGCAAAAGTTTCATAGGATCTAAAATGCAAGCAATCAAAAATAACAATAAACACTCTAAACTTATCAAATTTAGTCTTCATACTTGCCATGTTTGAAATAAAAATAACTAGATAAACATTCTTGATCTAATATTCTCTTGATCAAAACTAGATTGAAACTATTCAACATAGATAGGATGAACCAAAAATTTGATGCGATGAAAATTTGAAGCTCTCTTACTTTCTCAAAGTTAACCCAATCTTCTTGAGAGCAACCATATATAATTCGATCATGCAAAGCATATTTAGAAATACATTCTTATAATAAAAGCATACTCTAACATCTTGTATGTTCATATTGACACATGATGCAAAGTGCCTTTGATGTGGATAAATATCTGTCTTGCTATCTCTCCAAATTTATGTCGACACAGATCTTTTTATAAATAAAATAGACTCTCTTACCCTTTCAATTATTGATTTCTTTATCATCTTGAACCATTAAGTTTAAAATATGAGTGGCACATCAACATGAAAGAAATCACCCATCAATAGAAAACATCTTCTAATGAATAAAGCTTTATTTCTGTACATCATTAGAATGCATTTCAAAGTTATGGTACTAACTTTGTTTTGTAGACCATTGCAACAAACTTTTGAAATTATCTCAAAAATCACACTATGAGGAGGATCCAAACGAAAACTAATTATCTTAGATTGTAATTTCCAATCAAATGTAATGCAAGACACATATAACCAATGGTTTGATTTGATGTCCATACTAGTAATCAAAACTCTCTCAACAACTTTCAAACTTTTTTTTTTTCTTTTTTTTCTTCATAAACTTTTAGACTCTCTTTTGGCCATCTTGAAATTTTATGATAATTTGATTCATCGATTTTGTCGAATATTGAACCATAAATGTTCAACTATCATAAAGGGATATTCATGAACAATAATCATCATAGCCACAATATTCTTTATTCTAGAATGATCATGTAAACACATAAACTAGATATTGAACTAGTTTCCTCTAAATCCTCTGCTACTGGATCAAATAGTTTTTGCTTTTTTCCTTTGTTATCAATCTTGCTATAGTGATTTGATTTGAAGTGTCTACTTAACGAGATGTGGTTCATTTTTTTGTTTCACATATGATTTGACTAATTACATTTAAACTTCACCATTTTTTTCTTTTCTGTTATAGTAATTTCACTAAAGTGTTGCCAAACTTTAGATCATTGTCTTTCACCCTTGATCTTATGGTTTCACCCACACTCTCATTTTGAGTTGTTGCATTATCATTAATAGGTAGCTTGATTCCTTGAACAACTAATAGATTTACTTTAAGGACTTGCCATTGTATCTATAAGAAATGAAATAAGCGATGCAATCACTCAAAAAAGCATAAATAAGGATGACTATTAATTTGAACAACAAATCATCTTTGGACCAATTAATTAAAGACTAAATTAGAAGAAAGATCAAAACCAACCAAGAAATTTGCTTAAAGACTAGATTATACATAAAGATCCCCATATATTTACAAATCTGCATCTATCAACATCTACCAACTAACAACCAAGTTACCAAAGCGGCAAGAAGGTGAACATCATAACATGTCGTGAATGTACAACAACACCAGAAATAAGTAAACAACATTTATAGCACCAAATAACCTCCAACAGGCATGAGGCAACATCAATCGGAAAGCAGTACCATAGCTGAAGGCGAGTGACATTCAAGGTGAGCGTTTGAGGTGAAACAATTAGGAAATGAAATAATGGCCAATGAAGTATTTCTAATCAATTATAAAGTTTTAGAACCAGGAGTGAGAGCCCATAGTGAGTAGTGCAAAACAAGTTATAACATTACGAGTTCTGAAGTAATGAGGTCAAAAATAATATCATCCATAGCAAGTTTGCAAACAAACATTCAATAGACAACAATCATTACAAACCAGACGGCTAAGATGGGCCAAAACAACCAACATGCTAACCTAAAATAGTGAAATAAGAGACAATTGAAACCATTGAATCAGTACCCCAAAAAAACATAGATACACATGAATGATTAAAGAATCGAAACATCCCCAAATTAATCACGAACATCCCCAAATCCATGGCAAATCTCAAATAATGGAATATTAAATAATTGAAATAACCAACATCTAGGCATGATTCCATGAAATACTTAATCAAATGAAAGCATCATGCACACTCAAAACTAGAGCACATCCAAGAAGTGAGAACGGAGAATCAGTGGAGAAGAGAAGTGAAAGTGAGAAGAGTCCCAAGTCAGTCGATGTATTAGAATAGATTTAGGGAATTAATCTAAGATCAAATTTGATGGTGATCACTTTTCTCATTGGCCTGTTTTGATCCACTTGCAAGCTACGAGTGAGCCACGGGTTTGGCTTGAAGTTGGCTTGAAATAAATTCGAGCCACATTTCTGGCTCAAAATTGGCTTGTTTGCTTTGAGTCGATCTCGATTCGAGCTCAAGTTCGAGTCAACTTTTGAGTGAGCCACGATCTTTAGGCTAATTTCTCAACCCTATTCTAGGGTGATTGTTGATCATGATATGAGACTTGGATGGCTTTGGTTCAATCAATTTGATTAGAATCAAAATTTCTTAGCCACTTTGGTCAAGTGTCCTAAATGGGTCAATTGATTTGGTTTTGGCTTGATTCAAGTTGAACGAGCCACGATCTTTGGGCTAATTTCTCAGCCCTATTCTAGGGTGATTGTTGATCATGATATGAGGCTTGGATGGCTTTGGTTCAATCTAATTTGGGTTGGATTAGAACTTGGCTCAAAAGGGTTCTTTAGGCCACTTTGGGTCAAGTGTCCTAAATGGGTCAATTGATTTGGTTTTGGCTTGATTCAAGTCTAGTTGAACTTATATATAAGCTTAAGATTGAAATATAAATCCAACTATAATCAATTTAGAGTCTAATGGATTTTGACTCAATTTAAGTTTTTAAGTTCAAAGGGCTAACTTGGGCTTGACTTGGGTTGACTTGAGTTTTGTTTGATAATTATAGTTTTTATTTATATTTGGCTAGATGATTGAAGGAATGATTGATTCAAGGTAGAAAATCCATTGATTTTAACTTGATTTAGGTGGATTTTGGTTGATTCCAAGAAATTAGCTTAAAGGGTATAAATTGAGTTTTGGTTTAATTTTGGGTTTGGTCTTGGCTATTTGGATTTATATTTCATTTATATTTAGGAATATAAATGAAGTTATAAATGATTCATGAGAAAATCACTTGAGTTTGGAGTGATTTAGAAGCAAATTTGACCAAGCTCATGGATGTAGGTCTAAAGGGTTAAGAAGGGAAACCAATTTAGTTTGATTTATTTTTAGTCATTAGAAGGTGGGTTTCATTTATATTTGTGAATATAAATGAATGAATAATTGATCTATAAAGGAATTAGTTGATTTTGGGTTGATTTGGGTTAAGATTTGGTTAAGTTTATGGAGGTAGGTCCATATGGCTTAATAAGAAAATTTGGACTTTGATTTGATTTTGGGTTCTAATCATTTGGAATTGATTATAAACTTGGAAGATTTGGTTTAGATTTAGCATGGATTTGAGATTTGGTTTGGGAAGGAAAGCATAGGTTGGGTTTAGGCTATAGCGTGGGCATGTCTCCCTACCTTAAGGCATAACCTATCCTTAGGGCTAACCCTTCTAAGTCTCTAGGCTTAGGTTAAGTGTTCTCCTAATCACTAGAAGTGTCTTAGGACTAAGGAGCTCTTAGTGTCTTGTGGTGTTTATTTTTGGATTCATTTCGTGTGGGGGGACACCACACAAATTTGAGGGTGTACTTATTGAGGTGATCGGGTATGACATTGAGGAATAGTGTACTATCTCAAAGATAGAAGTCTATACTACAATGACTAATCATCTAAGGACTCAGGCATGATGGGTCTTGAATATACATTTTTTTACTTTACATGGATGAATAAAGTAGAGTTTATTTAAACCGGGTAATAAAGTTCCCTATAGGGGAAATCCCCCATAGTTAATTACATCTTAAGAAAAATGAATCCTTTAATAATACTCTCGATTAAAGTAGGCGATTGTTGTCTCCAAAGATTTTAAAAAATCAAGTGAGAAAGATCAAAATGGGAGAGTTATTATCGAAACCAAAGGAGATGAGTAGGGAGTGCTCATGATACTAGGAAGCTAAGTGAGCACTCTAACCTATCCTATGGTTGGGCTTTACATATTTGAAATTGAAGAGATTTATTTATTTGAGTTGAAATTTTATTAGAAATCTAGGACTTCTAATTCCATAGTACAAGATTCTAGAAATGCCAAAGAGGTGAGGATTTATGCTTGTAGCCCCAAAGAGAAATAACAACCTCAAATCCTAAATCTAGGGAGCTTTGGCGAGAGCCAAAGCTTGACCTAAATCTAAGGCAAAAGTGGGTATACGATTTACCTCCATAAGAGAGGATAAACCACATTTCTGCTTATAACCACACAGGGTGGCCAACTAACTCCTATGCTTTAAATCCATGTAAGCAAGTCTTATACTTTTGCAAGATGGCTAGGTTGTTATTATTTAGAAAAGAAACTAAGTCCTTAAACCCACTCTATAGGAGACTAGAGCATGAGGGGTATGAATAATGACTTTAATATAATGCAAATTTTTTTCAAACTTTATTCAATTTTGGACATTTTATTTTGACATAAGCTATGAGATTTTGTATGCCTAAATGCATGAGATGTTAATTATGGGCCAAATCGAAAGAGAAAGAGGTGTTCTTCCATCATATGGATCTTAATGGTTAAGCCCATTCTATCTGGCACAGATGGAAGCCTTCTCTAATCACGAGTAAAATAATATGATATGCGTGCTGTTAAACATACAACATCCAGCTAAGGGGTTGTTAAATATTTTATTGTCTTGATTTAATACCTAAGATTTAGGTGAGGTTATGAATTATTTTAAAAGTTTTATTATGAGTTTGTTAGTGGGATAGAAATTTATTTTTATCAACCTAATCACATCTAGGCCATATAACAATCACCAATCAGAAACAAGCTATGAAAAGGCATGCTTTTTCTAATGCACAAGCTAAACAAAATATCAACCAATTTTATAAAGTTATCGCAAAAGAATAAAAGGCCGATGCGGTTGGGTATCACCGCACAACCTAGAACAAAATGTGGGTAGGTGAGCCCTACCATTATACAGCCCAAATTATAAAAGAATAATTACAAATGATGAATTCTATGGGGGTATTCATTCTTCATTCTTCATTTCTTCACTTCATTTCTTCATTTAAAATTGCTTCATTTCTTTCCTCCTTTTGGCTTGACTTGAATATGGTTGCTCCAAAGGCATCATATGGTACATAAGACTTGGTCTTATAATCAATGCTCATCCTAATCCCCCATAACAATCATCCTAATCCTAATGTAAAATTACATTAAAAATAGGAAAGTAAATCTAGCCACATCTGCAAAACAAATATTAGCTAAACACACCATACAACCCAAGCTATTTGAATAGTTTGTACTTAGAACCTACACATGGATAACCAAATCCACCTATCCTAACTTGGGATATGCTTAGGGGCTAAGCAACCTGCACAATAAAAAGTAATTTATATTTTTATTTAACAACCCCTTAAGCACAACCCCTTACGGAAAGCATAATTAGGCTAATATCGACATAACATCCAGACAATACATATACACCCTAACATCTAATCTACAATAATACATCACAAAATAAGCATACATCAAACCATGCACCACCTTAACATAAAGTTAGAAATGACATCTTAGTCTAATGAATGTGCATTAAAGTTTGTGTGGCATGTCCTAACTAGGCTTTATAGTTGTAATTTGCTAAGTGTGAGGGATTTAATTCATAAAGGGGTTGATTTCTCTTTAAGTGATTTAATTGATTTGAAGATTTTACTTAATATTTTTCTTTTGTTTCATATGGCCTACACTTAACATCTAAGTGTTATAAAGAGAAGAAAGAGAGGGAATTTCTCTTTCATCCCTACCTTTAGTCATTTCTAAATCAAGTTAAATAATTAATTTCCTTTAGTGAATGGCTTATTATATGTTTTAATTAATCCTAAGTTTAGGTTCACTCTAAATGACCTTATTCAATAAGAAAAGCATCTTAAGATTAATTAGAATGAATTACTATCACATAACACATATTCATTCATTTCTTTCCATTATGTATATCATGTATATGAATAATCCTAAGCATTCCTATACATGCAATATAAATCTTAGCACACTTTAATGATGAATGGAGCTAAGTATGTTTGGAATTCAAATATTTTATTAAATTGGATTATAAATGCATGCCTTTTTTGATAGAAAAGAGGGGTTTTTTATTCATTAGCTAAACACACATTCACATGTATAAAAGTTTTAAGTAAGTACGTCGCCATTATTTTCTGCACCAGGGGCATAAGATACAAGACCTACTTAGGGCTACTTAAAGCTTCGTAGCCCTAGGGTATCCAGACTAATATACCACTTTCTTAGATACATGTAGATGTATGAGCAACCATAAGGATTAGAAAAACACATGCAAAAGTTATGTTTGATTTATTTAATTTGTGATTCTTATTCATTGGCCACATCATACATGCATATGTATAAGAGTTTTAAGTGAGTACATCGTCATTATTTTCTACACTAAGGGCGTAAGGTACAAGATCTACTTAGGGCTACTTAAAGCCTCATAGCCCCAGGTTGCCAAACTAATATACCATTTTTCTCAAATACATATGAATGTACAAAAAAAACTACAAGAATAAAAAAAATCATGCAAGAAATTATGTTTGATTTGATTATGTGATTTATGATTCTTGTTCATAGGCCTCATCACACATACATATGTATAAGAGTTTTTAGTGAGTACAACACCATTATTTTCTGCACTAGGGGTATAAGGTACAAGACCTATTTAGGGTAACTTAAAGCCTTCAGGATGTCTAGACTAATATACCACTTTTCTCAAATACATATGAATGTACAAAAAGAACCATAAGGATAAGTAGTCATGCAAGAAATCATATTTGATTTGGTTATGTGATTTACATATGAGATATGAAATACTTCTTAAGTCTTAACATGGAAATGCATAGGAGTGAATTTAGGAAAATGTTGTGTTCTTTTCAAATGAACTATACATTTGTGAATCCTATATGAATCCATGTAAGGTAAGGAAAGATAATTTCACAATGCATATCTTATATTATCAACACATGCAAGCTTATAGCTATCTGTATTTAACATCGCTTCATTTATAATAATTCATTTATAGGCTTTTGAAAATAACATTTGATTTAGTAGTGATAATAGCCACACATATTTAATTTAAATCAGCATGCAATTTGGCATAAAAGAAACCATTTCATTTGATTAATTTAAAAAAAATGAATGCATGATTAAATATGACAAGCAACATTTAACATGAGTGGAAAGAAATAAAACAACACAAGCATGTGATTTCATTCAAATCCAATTAAGACCTAAGGACAATCATAATAAATAAAGCAACTTTAAATAAATCAAAGTTTCTTTAATGTCATTTCATTTTGAGTTTGATTTAAGTTAAGGGAAGTGAAAGAAGTTTGCCGGTCCTAATCCCATTCCCCATGTGTGAGTTAATTTTGGTTTAATTAAGAAATAATTAAGTTAATTTTATGATTTAATTAGGTTAGGATATGAATTAAATGGATTAATTAACCCTTACCTACATCACCTTAAATTAATTAACTAATTAATAATGAGCCAACATGATATGCAACCATATGGGAAGTAAATTTGTAATGCTCCTAAGAAATGAAAGGGGCTTAATGCAATTGGCTCATGATTAATAGTTAATTAGGCTTAAGGGATCTCACTTAATTACTTTTAAGGTTTTCTAACACATGTGAGCTAACCATAATTTTATTATCTCCCTCTTTGGGTTATTGAACACCCAAAGAGCTACCCAAAATTAAATTAGAGAAATAGATTCAATTGGATTTATTAAGTTCATTAATTAACTAATTAAACTTCACTTAAACTTAACCAACCAAAATGAAATGGGCTTAGAGAAAGAAGCAAAGAAGAGAGCTTAAGTCTCAATCTCTAAATCATTTCAATTAATTAATTAAGGTTCAGGTATGATTTGGATTTTGATTAATTTTGTTGATTAATTAATTAGTAATTAATTAATTACTTAAGAGGGATTATAGAAGAGTTAAAGAAAAGATTGGAAGAGGGAGCCCCAATCCATTTCCCTAGACTTCAGCATCATTAACAGAGGTTAATAAGATTGATTGATTGATTAATTTATAATTTATTTGCTTAATTATCACTAATTACATTAAGAAAGTCATTAAAACTTAATCCATTGATTTCCCTAATTAAGCAGCCAATAAAAACCCAAAAAAATAGGAAAGGCAAAAGTCATCCCCCTAAACATGAATAGGAAGGTTGAGATTAATTGGATGGTTAATTAGAGAGTAATTAGGCTAATTACATTTCCAATTAAACCTTAATTAAGCTAAATTCACTATTCAAAATCAAATAATAATAATTTGCCTAGATTCTACTTTAGAATATCTTTAAATTGAGCCTGAGTTTATATTTTTTGATTTTTATAGAATTAGTTATAAATTTAGGAAGTTTCAGGATTAAAATAAGATGATTAACTCTATTTAGAGCCTTAATCCCGTCGGGCCACGTGGCGGCTGACGTGACACACTTTTCACGTGGCGTGATGGGATTTGCTATTTAACTTGTCACATCCGAGTGTTAACTTGGATGACGGTGCATGCAGTATCTTTGTGGATTGTCCGATCTAAGATCGGACGCTCACTATCAAACTCACAGTTTCAAAGGATTAATCAGAGGCTCTAAGCATGATCTGATCAGGACCATCCATCCCAATCACACGGGATGGACGGTCGATGATCTATCTCCTCCCAAGTGATGAAGGATGGCTATCGTCCATCATTGGCCCCTCGATCTGAGCTCACCTAAGCTCATATGGAGATGAAAATGATCCTACACCTTCGGGGAAGCATGACAATCAAATCCAACGGTGGAAAATGCATGAAATGGAAATTTCTTTCACAAAAGACCAACCTATTTTTATTCAAGGTTCAGTTTCAATGGCATACCTCATAGGAGCTTATGACCTACGATTCCAACGATTGAGGAAGCTTCATTTGGTAGAAACAAAGCTCTGTTGAGCTGCATGAGCTTTGATTTGGTCTAGTTTGCTCGAAAGACCAATCCATTAGATGAAGGTGGTTGGGCATGATTGAACTCTACCCTCCGACTATCGAGAAGCTTGGGAAAGGACTCGTTCTTGCTCAATTTACTCCAAGGAAGGTGTGTGCAAAGTTAACTGCACTTTGGTTGCGAAATGGAGAAATGGGAATCACTATTTTGCTCCCCTATTTCAGTTTCATGTAAAACCAAAAATGGGGAATTTGGGGAGCTTGGAAAACCTCAGAAATGGATCTGGGATTCCTCTCTCTGGCTGCTAGGGTTCAATCGAGTGTGAGTGAGAATGAGGGGGGTATACCCCCACGTTCCTTGGATCAAACGATTATGGCTGATTTGGAATTTTTGATCAAGGGGTCACCATGGGAGCTCAATTTGTATAGGGAATCATGTTAGTTGGTTTCCCTTGAGTGGAGGAGGGTGTGAGAGTGGCTGCCAAGGGAGGAAATACTTATCCTTGGTGGTTTGGAAAGCTCCAATATTGATGGGGAGTTGATTTCATCTCCCCATGGATTATCGACCAACCACCTGGGAGTCGACCATGGTCCAATTGCCTAGGTGGACTTATGGTTGGGTGCCAAGTGGCTAGGAGGAGAAAATGATACAATGGGCATGTGTTTTATCTCATAGGATGCCCTAAACCCTAAGGCAAAATGGTCATTTGGCCATGGGTTTGATTTGGGCAGATTTAAAATAGGTCAAAAGTAGGTTATCCCAAATTTTAAGTGGTTTAGAGTTTATTTAATTTGATTTGACCTATTTAGGTCAAATTGGGTTAGGTTGGGTCAAGTTGACTAATTGGTCAAATTGGGTCAAATTAAGAGTTAGGTCGAGTTCACATGACCAATTGGAGTGTATTGGTGTCATTGATTTGGTTCAATTTGCTTTGGATTTGATTATGGTTCATTTGGATTCATATAGGTCTGTCAAGTTGATGAATTTGACCAATTTGACCAAATTGGGTTGGGTTAGCTGTCGAGTCAAGTTCAATTAGCTAATTGAAAATGATTGTAGGGTTTGGTTTAGTTTAATTTAGATTCAATTTGGATTTTGGCTAATTTAACCTTTTAGGTCAATTTGGGCTAGATTGGGTCAAGTTGACCAATTGGTCAACTTGAGCTCAATTATGGCTTGGGTCAAGTTCAACAAGTGATTTGGAATGAACTTGAGCCATTGGTTGCAATCAATTTGGATCAAATCAATTTGACCCATTTTGACTTTTTAGGCCAATTTGGGTCAACTTGGGTCAAATGTCCAATTAGGCTTGGTTTAGCTTAAGTGAATGTCTGGTCATATTCAATCATTGATTATGAGTTGGTTTGAACCAATGATTTCAATCATTTTGGCTTATGGTGGATTTTGGCTAGTTTAGGTTTCATTTAGGCTAAGTGTTGACTTAGTCAATGGGCTAGGTTGACTTGGTTTGACCTAATTCAAGACAATTGATTAACCTAGGATGATTGTTGATCAAGTTGCGAGTTTGGATGGGCTTAGTTCAATCCAATTTGGGTTGGATTAAAACTTGGCTCATAAAGTCTTTTAGGTCAGTTTGGGTCAAGTGAGCCTAAATTGATTAATTGACTCGATCATGGCTTGGTTCAAGTTTATTTGAACTCACACAAGAGCCTATGGTTGAAATATAAATCCAATTGCAAGTGATTTGAAGCCAAATGGGTGTTGGTTCATATGACAATTTCAAGTGAAAAGGGCTAACTTGGGTTTGATTTGGGGTAGCTTGGATTTGGTTTGATAATGGTGGTTTATGTTTATATTTAGGTCAATGATTGTAGGAATGACTGAATTGTGAAGGAATCCATGAGTTTTGAATTGGTTTGGGTATCATTTAGCCATGTACAAGGACTTGGCTAAAAGGGCTAAAATTGGGAATTTTGATTTGGGCTTCAATCATTTGGAGTTTGGAATTGATTTATGATTTATAATTTGACTTAAGATTGAATTTTATAATTGAGAAAATCAATTGGATTGAGGTTGGTTTGAATTTGGTTAAGGCTAAGTCCATAAGGTCAAGTCCTCCTAAATCCCTAAGGCACAAACTATTCCTATGGCTAACTCTTCTAAGTCTCTAGGGTTAGGTTAAGTGTTCACCTAATCACTAGAAGTGTCTTAAGACTAAGAAACTCTTAGTATCTATAAGAGTCCTAGATCTATGATGAGGAAGTTGAGAGATCACTCCAAAAGTGAGGTCAACATGTCTATAAGAGTTTTAGATCTATGATGAGGAAGTTGAGAACTCACTCCAAAAGTGAGGTCAACAAAGCCCTAGTAATCTAATAAAATTTCAACTCAAATGAATAAATTGCTTCACTATCGAATATATAAAGCCCAATCATAGGATAGATTGGAATGCTCACTAGGCTTCCTAGTATCATGAACATTTCTTACTTCCTCCCCTTGGATTCCAAAAGTAAGTCTTCTACTTAGTCTCTCCCACTTGATTTTCCAAACATAACCAACCCTTTGATAGTCTAGCCTTAAAGTCTTTGGATATAATAATTTTCTACTTTAATCGAGAGTATTCTTAGGGAATCTCATTCCCTAGGGTATAATTAACTATGGAGGCTTATTTCCATAGTGAACTTAAGAACCTGACTTAATATAAACCCTATTTTATTTGTCCATATAAAGTAGGGAAAAAATCTCTTATATATTCGAAGACCCACCATGCCTTAGGAGTCCTTATTAGGCGATTGGGTCCATTGTAGGGTGATGCATCTATCTTTTGAGATAGTACATCATACCTTAATGTCATACCCAATCATTTCATAATCTAAGATTAATGTCCACTCTACATCCAAAAATAAACACCATAGATTTTTCTGGCAACTCCGCTGGGGAGAGCTCCTCTCTCCATCTCTAATAGATAATTATCATCTCCAAGCATCGATAGTGGACTTATATTTTGTATAAGCTCAAGACTATCTTTCTTTTCATTGTCCCTTTACACATTTCATTCTTAAGCAAAGGTAGCCAGCATCCTTTAGGTTTTAGGACCTCACTCATGTGTAGTTATTGGAACCCCTATTGGGTCCCTCAATAGGAAATAATAAAATAATTAAAGAAAGGAGATGACCAAATATAAATCAAATGGAATTTAGATCCTCTTACCACTAGCTTGGTGAAGCAAGGTTCATTTCATATTTAACAAAACTTTAATAAAATTGAAAGTAAGATAAATAAAATATTTTGTAAAATTCTCAAAATATTTCCAAAGTAAAATCATGTGAGCTTCACTTAACATAATAAAATTTGCCAAGTGGAGGTTCTCTCTTAAAATTAAAGTCAAGTAAAACAAAATCAAAAATTTTCAAACCCCTTTTCTAAATGAAATTAAATGAACCTCACTCAGCATGCTTAAAATCACTAAGTGAGTGCTCCCCTTTTTAAAAATAAAAATTAAATAAAACAACAAACCTCTCTTCCAAAAATAAACATATTCAAACCCCCTTTCAAAAATTAACCAACTCCATTTAACATACTTAAATTGTTGAATGAGGGTCCCCTTTTCAAAATCAAAATCAAACATACCCAAAATAGTTTTAAGCCAACTCCATTTAACATACCCAAATTTATTAATTGAGAGTCTCATTTTCAAAATTTTGATAAAATCCAAGATAAATAACATATAATTAGACTTCACTTAGTATACCAAAATTTGTTAATTGAAGGTTTCCTTTTCTAAAATAAAAACAAAATCCAAGATAAACAACATATAATTGGACTTCACTTAGCATATCCAAATTTGTTAAGTGAAGGTTTCCTTTTTCAAAATTAAAACAAAACCCAAGATAAATAAATTGGACTTTACTTAGCATACTCAAATTTATTAAGTGAATGTTTCCTTTTAAAATTAAAATAAAATCCAAGATAAACAACATATAATTGGACTTCACTTAGCATACCCAAATTTATCATGTGAAGGTTTCTTTTTTCAAAATCAAGACAAAATCAAGATAAACAACATATAATTGAACTCCATTTAGCAAACCCAAATTTGTTAAATGAGAGTTCTATTTTTCAGAATCAAACTAAAATCAAAACATCCAACACACATTTGAACTCCATTTAACGTACCTAAATTTGTTAAATGAGAGTTGAATCCTTAAAAATCAAAACAAAACCACACATCAACAAACAAATAATCAAACATATAAGTGAGCTCTATTTAACATACCTAAATTTGTTAAGTATGGGTCTCATTTCTAAAACAAAATCAAACTCCAAAAACAAACATCAAATTTGTAATTGAACTCTATTTAACAAGCCTAAATTTGTTAAATAAGAGTTCTCGTTTTCAAAGATAAAATCAACAATAAATATCAAACCTATAAATGAACCCCATTTAACATACTTAAATTTGTTAAATGAGAGTTATTCTTTTCAAATCAAATCAAAACATCAAACAAACAACAATCAAATAATTAAAATAGAAAGCTTTCAAAATTTTTGAACATACAATCGAACCCCATTTAACATACCTAAATTTGATTAGTAAGGGTTCCAAAACTAAATTCCAATAAAAGAATATAGCAAATACATCTCCAAAAGTCCCTCCGAAACAAATTAACCCTATTCAACATAATTAAATTTGTTGGATATGAGTCTCAAAATCAAACTGAAATTCAAAATCAATGACTCATGGCAAAGTCACTCCTCCAAATTCTTAAATATCTCTAATATAATGATTAGCATACTGTGGACCTCACTTTTGGAGTGAGGATTCAATCTTCTCTTCTTAGATTTAGGAGTCTTATGGATACTAAGACTTCCTTAGTCATAAGACTCTTCAGAATTGGGTGAACACTTTGTCAGAGACTTAGAAGCTAATCATGATTAGGCATGCCATAGGACTTAGGAGATTTACACCCTATCTAAAGAAATGTACCTCTTTGGCCCAAACTAAACCTCAAATTCAATTCATACATTCACATACCAAATCCAAATTCAATTTCCAAACCAAATGATTGAAACAAATAAACCAAAATCTAAACCAAATTCAAACCTATCCTAAGCCCATAATTCAAACTTATGGACTTAGCCAAGACAAATTCAAGCTAAACCAAACTCAATTGATTTTTATCAGACTCAATTCAACTCTCCAATAAACCCATGCCAAATATATGATCAAATTAAAATCAACTAAAATCTAAACCAAATTCAAACTTATCCTAAGACATATAATTCAATCCCATGGACTTAGCCAAAATCCCCTTCAAACTAAATCAAACCCAATTGATTTTCTTATAAATTAATTATTTCTTCAATCATCTTCCCAAATATAAATCAAACCTACATTCAAATGACCAAAAACAAAATCCAAACCAAATCCAAACCAAATCCATCCTAAGCTATATAATTCAATCCCATGGACTTAGCCAAAATTTCATTCAAACCAAACCAAATCCAATTGATTTTCTCATGAATCAATCACTTCCCCAATCATCATCTCAAATATAAATCAAATCTACAATCATCAAGCCAAAATAAAATCAATCCAATTCAAACATATCCTAACCCATTTTACTTGAAATATTCAAATGAATTAAAACCCATTTGACCCAAATCAATTACAATCAAAGCTATATGTAAATCCTAAATCCATATATAAACTCAACTAAATCTAAATCAACCAAAAATTGACTCAACTAAACCCAATAGGCTCACTTGATCCAAAGTGACCTAAAGGACCTTTTTGAGCCAAATTTCAATCCAACCCAAATTTGATTGAACCAAGCCTACCAAAACCTCTTATGATGATCATTAGGTCAAACCAAGTCAACTTGGTAATTTGACCAAGTCAACACTCTTAACCTACATGAACCAAACTACCTAAATCTTAGCCCAAGACAAATTAATTGAAATCATTGATTCATACCAACCTATGATCAATGATTGAACATGACTTGACCATCAATTGAGCCAAACCTAACTATCTTTGGCCCAAGTTGACAATTTGACCTAAAAGACTAAATTAGATCAAATCATGATCTAACTCAAATTGATTGCAACCAATGGTTCAAGTTCATTCCTAATTGATTGTTGAACTTGACCAAAGCCATAACCCAATTTGGCCAAATGAACCCAATTGACCCATTTAGCCCAAATTGACCTAAAGGGTCAAAATGGCCTAAATTCAAATTAATTCAAACCAAAGCTTACAATCATCTCCAATTAACCAATTGAACATGAATCAACCCATAACCCAAGCCAATTTGGCCAATTTGGTCAAATTGGTCAACTTGGCCCATTTGACCTACATGAATCCAAATGAGTCAAAACCAAATCCAAGCCAAATCGACTCAAACCAATTGAACCAAAACATCCAAAATACTCATTTGAACATGACTCAAGTTTGGTTTGACCCAATTTGACCAATTGGTTAACCTAACCCAACCTAGTCCAATTTGACCTATAAGGGTCAAATTGAGCCAAACCAACCTGGACCAAGCCATTACCCTTTGCTACCTGACCCAACTCATCATAAACTAACCTTGGGTTAGCCCCAAAGTAGCCCAACCCAAAATGGGTCCAGTCCAAAGCCTTACCCTTTGGATTTTCCTCCCCACATGAGATCAAACCCAATTTTGGCAAGTCAACCCCCCATTGTCTCTCCTTGGCAGCCTTCCCTTACCCAAATAGGGACCTGAGCTACATGCCTAGCCCTAACCAAGTGGGCTGGGTCGGCCATGGACTGTAGGGAGGTGAGTTAACTCACACCGCCACACTATCCAAAACCTAATAGATCCCAACCTAGAGGTTGAGCCACCAACCAAGTCGACACTAGGATCGGTGACCACTTTCATGATGGCCAAAATCAAGGAGATTATCTCGTCTATCCGATCCAAGGGAGGGGGATATACCCCCCTAATTTTGATCTAATTTGACACCATTCACTCTTAGAAGCTTCTAGAGGTCATTTTGAAATCCCCAGAGCTTCCTTAAGCCTCCCAAGCTTCCCTTATGCCAAAAAACTCCAAACTAAAATAGCGCAAGCCCATTTCTGATCCAACTTTCCCAATTCTCCACCAAACTCAAATTTCTTTCACCCACACTTTCCTCGGCCTCCGTCGAGCAAGAATGAATTGCCTCCTGAGCATCTTGACCATTGGAGGTGCGAGTTCGATCAATGTCGACTTGCATAGTGGTTTTTTGTGACCCATAAAGCAAACGACAAGGAATCCTCATGTGTGCTACTCAAAAGTGCTTCATCTCTATTAGATGAAGCTTCCTTAGTCTATTTTACTATCGATTTTGAGCTCCGGTGAGGTAATTCCATTAAATTGAGCTTTTAATGAAAATTTATTTAGCCTTTTCGAAGAAAATTGGTATGTAATGCAAATCCAACTAGTAGATCCCTTTGGATCTACCTCGTGATGGTGTGGGTTGAAACCCAAATCTATCCGAGCTTGAATCGAGCGATAGAAGGTGGACGGTGTCCATATCTCATCACTCGAGAGATGATGGCTCGCACACCGTCTATTCCACGTGATCGGAATGGATAGTCGTGATTATTCGCTAGATAAAATCCAATTTAATCCCTTAAGAACTACGGGGTTAATCCTGGCCATCCGATCTTAGATTGGATGATGGATAAGAAAGCGCTTCCACCGCTGCGATGTAGGCGCAACGTTAGATGGCTTTAAGTAGCCGATCCCACGATGCCATGGGGAAAAGGTACCATATCAACGATCCGCTCGGCGTCGACGGGATTAGGCTTAATTACTTGATTTAATGGCTAAAACTTAAAAAATTCATAATAAATTATAGAAAAATAAAAAATACAACTAAATACTTATTTTGAAGGTATTTCAGAGAGATTTATTTAAAAATATTTTTAATTATGTTTTTGGTAGTGATTAAGTCTTAATTAAGTTTTGTTTAAAATTTTAATTAGCTTAATTAAGCCTTAATTTTCTATGCAATTGCTCCCAAATTTGATAGGGTGATATAATGGGATGACCTATGCCACTCATAATTTTCTTGGGAATTATTGCTTAGGTAGTTAGGGTAATTAATATTTATTAGTTTAATTACCTCTTAATGTGATTAATAAATTAATTAATTAATCAAACAATAAGATAATTACTTTTAAAGGTCATACAACATTAATCAACAATGAATGAATAGGAGAAAATGACAAGGCCTTCCCTTTAATCATTTCTCCTAATTCATCTTATTTAAAATGGATTTAATTAACATTAAGAATTAATGAAGTTAATTTAATTAAAATCAAATGAATTACATCAGATCTTAATCAATTAAATCAAGGGTAGATCTTTAGGTGTTTAATAACCTAAAGACACTTAGAGAAATTATGGCCAACTCACATTTGTGGGAAAACCATGAGATAACTTAATTAAGTTTCTTAATCTAATTAACTACTAATTATGAGCCAATTGCATTAGGCCCCTTTTATTTTTTAGGATCATTGCCAATTTATTTTTTCATCTATATGCATATCATGTTGGCTCATGATTATTTAGTTAATTACATTGAGGTAACATAGGAAAGGGTTAATTAATGTATTTGTTACACAATACAACTTAATTAACATATAAAATTAACCTAATTATATTTCATTAAACCAAATTAATTTACTAACATGGGAATGGGATAGGATCAGCAAACTATCCCTCACATCCTTAAATTAAATCAAAACATAAAGTTCAAAATGGTGTTAAGAAGCTTTGGGTTTTTTTTAAACAATTTTATTTGATATGATTGCCCTTAGGGATTAATATAATTGAATGAAATCATATGGTTATATTTGGTTATTTCTTTCCAAGTACATTAAATGTTGTATTTCATTTGAATTCATACACTTATATTTTCAAACTCAAATAAATCAAAAGAATTTCTTTATGTAAGCTTGCATGTGTTGGATTAACTTAAATATATGTGTGACTATTATCACTAATAAATTCAAAACTATTTTCCAAAGTTTTAAATCTATTATATTAATCTAGTGGCAGATAAGATTAGAGAGAGTCACCTTAGATGGTTTGGCCACTTAAAGTGTCGACCATCCGATGACCTGATTAGGAGAGTAGATGCATTAGATTTTTCTTATATTAAGAAAGGTAGAGGTAGACCTAAAAAGACTTGGTTAAGATGTATACAAAATAACTTTAGTATACTTGAATTAAATGAAAATTCAACACATAATAGGACACAATGGAGACAAAGGATTCATGTAGCTGACCCCACTTAGTGGGATAAAGGCTTGTTGTTATTATTGTATAAATCAATTACAATACAGAGTGTTGATTGTTATGAATATACGTAGGATTTGCATAGTTTATAACTTAGGCATATTAAATAAAGCTCTATTTCCTATAATTCATGTATAGACTTATATAAGTTTGAACAATAATGGGTATATAATTTGGACATCCCAGGAATACAAGAGTTTATAAGGAAGTCATTTCATTACCTCACTTACGTGGTTTAACAACATCACATACTCATTTGGTTTCATTCTTATGTATTTTGATATTTGAATTTAGATAGAGCTTTAATTCATATGCCTAAATGATTTAATTAAATAAAATACAATCTTTGCATGATTTTAATCTTTATAGTTGTGTATACATTCATATGTATTTAAGATAGCAAGTATTTAGTCTAGACATCTGAATGAGGCTTTAGCTAGCCAAGGAGGTCATTTGATTACCTCACTTCACTTAATAATGGCACATACACCTTGCATCTTTTTATACATGTGTATGTGTGTTTAATTAAAAGATGAAGATCCTCTTTTCCTATTAAAGATGCATGCATTCATATTCACCTAAGTCATTAGCATATGTTATATATAAATTAGTGCTCTCTTCTCTTTATTCATGTATAGATTTACATAGGTTTAGAATGTTAATAAGTATATAGTATGGGCATCCCCGGAATATGAGGCTTTAGTTACCCCCAAAGAGATCATTTGATTACGTCACTTTCCTGATTAACAAGGACACGTACTTATGTGATTCCATCCGTATGTATTTTGGTATTAGAATTTGGATAGAGCTTTAATTTATATGTTCAAATAATTCAATCAAATGAAATATAAACTTCAAACATACACATACATTCATCATTCAAGTGTGTTAAAACATGTTGTATGTATAGATACACTTAGGATTTGATCATATGCATGTTGCATGTGATGGAAAGGAATGACTTAGTATACTTCATGTGATAGTAATTCAATCAAATTAATCTTAAGAAGCCTTTCATACTAGATAAGGTCATTTAAAGTCAACCTAAACTTATGATTAATTAAAAAAATCATTTAATAAGGCATTCACTTAATATAACTAAATCAAATTAATATGCTTTAGAAAATGGCTTAACGTAGGGATAGAAGAGGGTAATCCTCTTCTTTCTCTTTACAACACTTAGTTGTTAAGTGTTGTGGTGTTTATTTTTGAATTATGTGTTTGGGGGACACCATGCAGATCTAAGGGTGTACTTATTGAGGTGATCGGGTACAACATCAAGAAGAATGGTGCACTATCTCAAGATAGAAATCACCTACAATGGACCTAATCACCTAATAAGGACTCCTAAGGCATGATGGGTCTTCGAATATACCAGAGATGTTTCACCTACTTTACATGGATGAATAAAGTAGGATTTATTTAAACTGATTTGAAGTTCCCTATGGGGGCAAGCCCCCATAGTTAATTACATCCTAAGGAAGGTGAGTTCCTTAAGAATACTCTCGATTAAAGTAGGTAATTATTGTCTTCAAAGATTTTAAAGATAGGACTATCAATAAATTGGCTATGTTAGAAAATCAAATGGGATAGATAAAAAATGAGAGACTTATTATTGAAGCCAAAGTCAGATGAGTAGGGAATGCTCATGATATTAGAAAATTTAGTGAGCATTCCAATCTATCCTATGATTTGGCTTTATATGTTTGAAATTGAAGGGATCAATTTTATTAAAGTTGGCATTTTATTAGAGATTTCAAAGATAGGACTATCAATAAATTGGTTATATTTGGAAAATCAATCGGGATAGATCAAAAAGGAGAGACTTATCATCAAAGCCAAAGGGAGATGAGTAGGGAATGCTCATGAAACTAGGAAACCTAGTGAGCATTATAATCTATCCTGTGGTTGGGATTAATATATTTGAAATTAAGAGGATTGATTTTATTAAAGTTGATATTTTATTAGAAAGCTAGGACTTAAAATTCCATAACACAAGGTTATGGAAATTCCTTTGAGGTGGGGATTCGTGCTAGTAGCCCAAAGGAAATAGCTACCTCAGATCTTAAATCTAGTGAGCTTTAGTGAGGGCCAAAGCACGTCCTAAATCTAAGTAAAGATGAGTAAATGGTTCACCACTATAAGAGGGGGTAAACCTCTTGACTGTTGGACTTATAATTTCTTGGAGTGGCAGTCAGCTAACTCCTCCTATGCTTTAAAACCATGTGGTCAAGTTGTATATTTTTTAGAAGATAATTATGTTATTATTATTTAGAAAGAGACTAAAGTCCTTAAACCCACTCCCTAAAAAGACTAGAGCATGAGTGGTATGATTAATGACTTAGTCTAATGTAAATATTTTCAAATTTTATTTGTATTTGACACTTCAATTTGACAAAGGCCGTAAGATTTTTTATATGTCTAAATGCATGTTGAAATGAGTTATGGGCTAAATGAAGAGAGAAGAGGGTGAAGCTCCATTAGTAGGAGTTGCTCTCACAGGTCAAGTGGTTCCCATATGTGCAAGAATGGAGGTCCTCATTTTACAAGAGTGATTCAAGATGATATGCATGATATTAAGCATACAACATCCAGCTAAAGGGTTTCTAAAATATTTTAGTTATCTTGATTTAATGCCTAGACTTTATGTGAGGTTAAAAGTTATTTAGAGATTTAATTATGAGTTGTAGTTGGGTAAAAGATTTATTTTTCTCTAAGAGCCTAATCGCATCGAGGCCATGCAACAAACACCGATCATAAAGAATCTATGAAAAGGCATGCCATTTATGTTGTGCAATTTAAACAAAACATCAATCAACTTTATAAAACTAGTGTAAAAGAATAAAAAGGCGGTCGGACCAATAACAAAAAAAGAAAAATATGAGCTCCCCCTTATACAACCCGGATTCAAAAGAATAATTATAATTAAGGATGAATACATGTTATGGGGGTCTTCCTCTTCATTCTGTCTTCTCTTTCCTCTTCTTTGATTTACTGCTTCAAAGGCATCACAAGGCCTCCTAAGACAATGCCTTCTAGTCACTGCTCATCCTAATCTCCCATAACACTAATCCTAATTCTTAATTACAAAATTATATTTAAATGAAAAGAATAAATCTAAATACACCTGCAAAATAGAGGTTAGCTAAACATACATTCCATAATATTTATAATTTGGACTTGGCACCTTGCACATGGGTAACCAAGCACACCTGTCCTAACTTGGATTATGCTTAGGGCCTAAGCAACCTACAAAAGAGAGCATTTATTATTATTTTTGAGCACCCCATAAGCACAATCTCTTATAGAAAATATAATTAGGTTAATCACTGCCTAACATCCAGTCTACAAAGTATACACCCTAACATCCAATCAAAAATAATACATTACAAAATAAAACATACAACAAACCATGCATCACCATAACATAAAGCTAGAAGTGGTGACTTAATTCTAATGTGTGTGTAAAGGTTTGTGTAGTATGTCCTAACTAGGCTTTCGAGTTAAAATTTTCTAAGTGTAGAAAGATTCAATTTAAAGGGTGGTTTCACCTTTAGTGGTTTAATTAATTTATAAATTTTACTTAATATTTTCTTTTGTCAAATTTTACCTACACCAAACAACTAAGTGTTATAGAGAGAGAGAAAAAGAGATTCACTCTCTTTTATCCCTACCTTAAGTCATTTCTAAAGTCAATTAATTAAATAATTCTCTTTAGTGAATGACTTATTATATATTTTAAATAATCCTAAGTTTTGTTTCATTTTAAATAATCTCATTCAATAAGAAAGGCCTCTTAAGATTAATTGGAATTAATTACTATCACATAATACATGTTTGTTCATTTCTTTCCATCATATGTATCATGCATATGATTAAGTCCTGAACATAACTATACATGCAATTTATATCTTAGCACACTTAAATGATGAATGTAAGTAAATGTATTTATAATTGATGTTTCACTTGGTTGAATTATTTTGTCATATTAATTTAAAGCTCTATTTAAATTCTTATACAAAAGCATAAGAAAAGAGCTCTAAATCATATGACTGATCAATCCAACCACTTGAACAAAATATGAATGCATGTCTTTTTAATAAAAAAAAAGGTGAGTTTTCATTCATTAGCTAAATACACATTCAAATGTATAAAAGTTTTAAACAAGTACATCACCATTGTTCTACATAAGGGGAACGAGGTAGGAACCTCCTTGGGGCTACTTAAAGTCGTGCATCCCTAGAATGTCTACATTAATATACCTGCTATTCTTAAATACATATGGATGTATAAACAATTATAAGAATAGAAAACTATGCAAAAGTAGAGTTTGATTTAATTGATTTATTTATGTGAATGAATTAAAGCTCTATCTAAATTCTAATATCAAAATGCATAAGAATAAAATTAATCAAGTACGTCGTAATTGTTTTGCACCAAGGGAGTGAGGTAAGAACCTCCTTAGGGCTACTTAAAGTCCTGCGTCCCTGGGATGTCCAAACTAATATACCCACTAACATTCTTACTTAAGCAAATCAACATATGAATGTAAGAAAGAAACTTCACTTCATACACTAAGCTTATATTCACATGCACCTCCTATGTATATATATGACTAAAGTCATAATGTGCTTATATTATTATTCATTAATAAGCTTTTGAAAATATATTTGAGATTTAATAGTGATAATAGCCACATATTTTTAATTAAGCAACACATGCAACTTGACATAAAGGAAATCATTTATTTTAATTAATTTTGAAAGAAATGAATGCATGAATCAAGTGGCATGAAATATTTAATATGATTGGAAAAGAAGAGACACAAGCATATAATTTCATTCAATCCAACTAATTCCTAAGGATAATCATATTAAATAAGCTTATTTAAAATAAACCAAAGCTTCTTATTACGTTATTTTTGGATGTTTGATTTGATCTAGAGAAAAGAGGAGATTCAATAATTTGCTGCTCCTAACTCATTCCCATATTGGTTAATAAATTTATTTCAATGAAAAAAAATTAAGTTAATTTTATGGATTAATTAGGTTGCAATATGAGTTAAGTTCATTAATTAACCCTTTACCTTAAAGTAATTAATTAAATAATTATGAGCCAACATGATATGAATGGAAAATAACTTGCATGGTCTTAAGAAATGAAAGGGCCTAATCCAATTAGCTCATAATTAATTAGGTTAAGGAACTTAATTAAGTACTTTTATAGCCTCTCCACAAATGTAGGTTAACCATAAATTTCTCAAATAGCTTTAGGTTATTAAACACCTAAATATCCACCCAAGAAACTTATTTAGATGAGTTCTAGAGTGATTTAAATTTTAATTTGGTTAATTAAGCCATTTTTAATTAATGAATTAAATAATTAATTAGTTTCAAGTCAAGTGAAGTTAACTTAGGGAAAAGAATGGGAAAGAGGTCTCAATATCATTCTCCAAGTCCATTCACTGCTATACGATGATTAGCAAGTTTAATTAATGGTTTCCTTTCTATTTAGAATGTTAATTAATCACCTAATTAATTAAGAGAGTAATTAGGGCTAAAACAAGTAATTTCCCTGATTAACCAAGCAATAAATCCCATGAAAATTATGGGAGGTAGGGGTCATCCCATTAAACAATCTTAGAAAGTTTGGAATTAATTACTTGAGTAATTGAAGAGTAATTAATCTAATTAAGTTTTCCATTCAACCCAAATTAAGCCTTAATTACTATTCAAAATCGATTGGAATTACTTTTAATGGATTTCTCTCTGAAATACTTTTAAAATGAGTATTTATTTATCTTTTTATGATTTTTCTATGATTTATTATGATTTTTTAAAGTTTCAATTGATTTAAGTGATTTTTCTAAAGTATGTTAATTTATTTTATTAAAATAAATTATTTGAATTTCAAAATTCAATATCTTTCAGTTCAGAAGCTATTTTGATTTGAAATTTTTATGGTAGGTGTATTTTAACTTCAATTTTAAACCCTCGAAATTTCAACTTAATCGGATGTATATTTTTAGTTTAATTAATGAAGTTTGATTTTTACTAAAACTTAAATTAAGCTCAAAATATTTCGTAAAGTTTGGGGATTTTTGATTCATTGTATTCCTTTTGAAAAGATGAATCAAACAAGCCCTTATTTGTAATTTTTGTTAAGTATTTTAGTTTATATGAATTTTTGAAGTATTAGGTGTTTTAAATAAATATTAAAATTAGAAAATACCCTAATTTCCCACTTAACCGAAGTCGACCGTCGCAATTGATGAACGCATGATGCATTGGATGCACAATTTCATGTGGCATGTGGCGCAACGCGATGCGCGATACACGCGGTGACGCACGCTGCAAGCGAAAGCTGCACAGGAAAGTAATGTGCAGATCAGATTTGACCATTCGATCATGGATCAGATGGTCCAGATTTGATCTGCAAGATTCAAAGGTGAAAACGTGCGATCGGTGCATGATCTGAGCTGCCCGATCGCGGATCGGATGGTCCAGATTCGATCCATGCGATATGAAGGGCCAAAATGAGATCACGCAGATGAGCCATCCGATCCCATAAATGGGGATCGATGACTATTAAAGGCCGAGAATAATAAATCGAGGGAAAAATGCAAAATATAAATGAAATTTCATCCGATCATCTCATTTTCATGGCGATTCACATCGGAAAGATTCTATTTCATTTTAGGATTGAATACAATAAAAAATGCAGGGGATTTCTAAGGATAAATTCCTAAAATTGAACAAAATCTATCACAAATAAGAAATCCTAAGGCCAGCTATAGGTTTTCTTGAATGTTACCTCGCCGGGGATGATTTTTGACGATGATGATGATCCGAGCATGCTCTTAAGTGGGGGAAGAAGTCTTGGAATGAGCCTAGACCTTCGCTTTCACTTTGGAATGATATATCTACTGGTGGTCACCACTTCCTCACTGAAATCCACTTGATTTGTTTATTTTTTGCTCAAAACTCAAGTGTAAATGATTGTCGATTGTTTTGGGAGCTATATGGGATGGAAATGAGGAGAATAGGATGAGTTTGCTCCATCTATTTTTTTGGTGTCAAATGTGGCCAAAAATCACCTCATTTTGTAATTTTTTGCTCCAAAAATGGGTGTCCTTGGCTTAAGGTGGTTGGAAATGGAGGGGAATCATCATACGTGGCTTATTTTGGTTGGCTAAGGCATGGGAGGTGGCTGCCATGAAGGACAAGTGGGTGTCCTAGCAAGGGGAGGTGGAAGTCCTTCATTCCAAGTGTTCCAATGGAAAATGTGAAGTGAATTCACCTCACCATGAGTCATGGCTGCCCTAACCACCTCTTGGGTCAGATGATCAATGTCTTGGTGCCTAGGTGGACTAATGGTATGTTCTAAGTGGCCAAGGAAGAGAAATGACTATTTGGGCAAGTGTCTTTTCTCATGGGATGCCTTTGACCCAAGGGCAAAGTGGTCATTTGGTATTGAATTTGATTTGAGTAGATTAAAAATGAGTCAAAAGTGAGTTGAACCAAATTTTATGTCATTTTGAGTTCATTTGATTTAATTTGGGGCAATTTGACCCATTTGGGCCAAATTGGGTCAAAATAGGTTAGGTTGACCAATTGGTTAAATTGGGTCACACAAAGGGTTGGATCAAGTTCAAATGATCATTTGGAGTATATTGCTTCAATTCATTTCAATAAATATGGTTTAATTTGGATTTAATTTAGATTTTTACCAATTTGATCCTTTAGATCAATTTGGGCTAAGTTGACCAATTTGACCCAATTGACCAAATTGGCTTAAATTATGGCTTGGTTTGGGTTTGGTTGATCATTTGGAATATATTGTAGGCTTTGGTTAAGTTCAATTTTGATTTGATTAGGTTTTAGGTTGATTTGACCCTTAATATCAATTTGGGCTAAGTTGGGTTAGGTTGACCAATTAGTCAAATTAGGCTTAATTAAGGCTTTGGTCAAGTCCAATAATCAATTTGTAATAAACTTGAGCCATTGGTTGCAATCAATTTGGTTTAGGTTACAATTTGGCTAGTTTGGGTTCATATGAGTTAATGGGTTGATTTGGTCAACGGGCTAGGTTGACTTGGTTTGACCTAATTCATGACAATTGATTAACCTAGGATGTTCAATAATATGACATGAAGTTTGGATTGGCTTAATTCACTTTGATTTGAATTGAATTGGATATTGGTTCATGTTGGTCAAATTGGCCACTTTGGGTCAAGTGAGCCAATTGGGTTTAGTTGGCTTAATTTTGAGTTAAGTTTGATTTTATTGAGTTTATATATGGATTTAAGATTGACATATAAATTTAATTGCAATTGGTTTGGGTTCAAATGAGTTTTGGTTCATTTGAATATTTCAAGTCAAATGGGCTTGGTTGGGTTTGACTTGAGTTGATTTTTATTTGGCTTGATGATTGTAGATTTCATTTATATTTGGATAGATGATTGAAGAAATGATTGATTCTAGAGAAAATCCATTGGTTTTCATTTGATTTGGATAGTATTTGGCCAAGTTCAAAGAATTAGCTTAAAGGGTATAAATTGGATTTTGGTTTGATTTTGGATTTGGTTTTGGCTATTTGAATTTATATTTCATTTATATTTGGGAATAAAAATGATGATATAAATGATTCATGAGAAAATCACTTGAGTTTGGAGTGATTTAGAAGCAAATTTGACTAAGCTGATGGAGGTAAGTCAAAAGGGCTTAAGTAGGAAATTTTGTTGAGTTTGGATTTAGTTTTGATCATTAGGATTGAATCATTTGAAGCTGGGTTTGAATTGAATTTTGATAGTTTGATTGAAAGATTAAATTTATATTTGAGAAAATTAAATGAATTGAGATTGATTTGAATTTGGTTAAGGCTAAGTCCTTAAGATGAAATCAAAGGGCTTAGGAAGGGTTTTGAATTTCAGTTTGATCATGGGGTTGAATCATTTGAAGTTGGGTTTGAATTGAATTTTGATAGTTTGATTGAAAGATTAAATTGATATTTAAGAAATTTAAATGAATTGAGATTGATTTAGATTTGGTTAAGGTTAAGTGCATAAGTGAAATCAAAGGGCTTAGGAAGGGTTTTGAATTTGAGTTTGATCATGGATTTCGACCAAATGATTTGGACTTCAGATTTAGATTTGGTATTTGAGTTAAATTTGAGGTTTGGTTTGAGAAAGAAAGCATGGATTGGGTTTAGGCTATAGGGTAGGCAAGTTTTCCTAAGTCTCTAAGGCATAACCTATTCATATGGCTAACCCTTCTAAGTCTCTAGGCTTAGCTTAAGTGTTCATCTAATCACTAGAAGTGTCTTAGGACTAAGGAGTTCTTAGTGTCTATAAGAGTCCTAGATCTTTGTTGAGGAAGTTGAGAACTCACTCCAAAAGTGAGGTCAATAAGTGTAAATCACATAAAAAAAATAAAATATAAGTTAAAATTCACAAATTAATTAACCAACTTCCAATGAAACCCATCATCATGTTAACTTGAACAAGTTCTAAATGTACAAAATTATAACTCTAATGCTTAGTTAAGACACACCACATAAAGCCTTAACACACGCATTAGAATTAAGTCACTATTTTTAGCTCTATGTTTGGACAGTGTATGATGTGGTGTATAATTTGTTTTATGATGTAATATTTTAGACTAGATGTTAAGGTGTATGCTTCATAGACTGGATGTTAGGCAGCTCTTAGCCTAATCATATTTTCTATAGGGGATTGTGTTTAAGGGGATGCTTAAAAAATGAATGCTCTATTTGTAGATTTCTTAAACCCCTAAGCATAATCCAAGATAGAACAAGTGAGCTTGGTTACCCATGTGCAAGGTGCTAAGTCTAAATTATATATATAACTGCTTGAGATTGCATGTATGTTTAGCTAACCTCTATCTGGCATGTGTAGTTAGATTTACTTTTCCATATATAAATATAATTTTATAATAGAAATTAGTATTAGTGTTATGAGGGGTTAGGATGAGCAGTGACTAGAAGGCTTTGTCTTGGGAGGCCCTATGATGCCTTTGAAGCACAACTAAATCAGAAATGAAGATTAGGAGACATGAAGAATAAAGACCCCCCCATAGAATGTATTCATTCTTAATTATAATTATTCTTTTATATTCTAGGTTATATAAGGGTAGAGCTCAACTACCCATCTTTTCTTTTTCAAGTTGTACGGTGGTACCTGACCTCACCAGCCTCTTATTCTTTTACATTAGTTTATAAAATTGATTGACATTATGTTTAAATTGTACATTAGGATGGCATGCTTTTCATAGTTTCTTCATGATTGATGCTTTAATTTGTGGCTTGGATGAGGTAGGCTCTTAGAATAAACCAAATTTTCTACCCAACTAATCACTCATAACTAAATTTTAAGCTACTCATAACCTCACCATAAAGCCTAAGACATAAATAAGAGAATTAAAAGATTTAACAACCCCTTAGTTGTATGATTGTATGTCTCACATCATGCCTGTATATTTCTTCTCTCTTGAATATGGGGGATCTCCATCTTTGCACGATAGGGGAATGTTTGGCCTGTGAGGGCATCCCTTGTGGTGGAGAACACCATCTTCCCACTGATTTAGCCAATAATCAATTTTCATCATACATTTAAGCATAAAAGAATCCCAAAGCCTTTGTCTAAATGATGTGTCAAAAATGAAATAAAAATTTAAAAAGATTTTACATTTGTAGATTAAGTCATATGTTCATACTACTCATGCTCTAGTCTCTTAGGGAGTGTGTTTAGAACTTTAGTCTCTTTCAAATTAAATAACTACACTAGCTATATTGCAATTCATAAGACCAAATCACTGATTTTAAAATCGTAGGATGAGTTAGTTTGAGGACACTCTAGGTGGTTATAAGTCTAGAAGTTGAACGATTTATTATCTCTTGTCGAGGTAAACCCTTATGACCATCTGTCACTTAGATTTAGATCGTGCTTTAGCTCATACTAAAGCTCCCTAGATTTAGGATATGAGGTAGTTATTTTCTTTGGGCTACAAGCATAAATCCTCACCTCTTAGGCATTTCTACAACCTTGTGTTGATGGATTATAAGCCCTAACAATCTAATAAAAATTCAACTCAAATGAATAAAATTTTCTCATTTTCAAATATATAAACCCCAATCATATGATAGATTGTAATGCTCACTAGGCTTCATAGTATCATAAGAATTTTCCACTTCCTCCCATTGGACTCCAAAAATAAGTCTTCTCCTTGAACTTTCCCATTTTATTTTCTAAACATAACCAATCCTTTGATATTTTAAACTTGAAATCTTTGGAGATGATAATTATTTACTTTAGTCGAGAGTATTCTTAGGGAACTTCATTCCATAGGATGTAATTAACTATGGAGGCTTGCCTCCATAGATAACTTAAGAACCCGATTTAATATAAACCTTGCTTTATTCAGACATGTAAAGTAGGGGGAAAATCTATAATATATTTGAATACCCGTCATGCTTTATGAGTCCTTATTAGGTGATTAGGTCCATTAAAGGGTGATGCTTCTATCTTTTGAGATAGTGCATCATATCTCAATATCATACTCGATCACTTCAATAAGTACCCCCTATAATCTGCATGGTGTCTGCCCACATCCAAAAATAAATACTTCACATACTTAAATTTGTTAAGTGTGGGTTCAAGTTCATAAATTAAATCAAAAGCAACAATTTAAGTTAAGCAAGGGTCTAATCTGATTCTTTTTTAACAATGCAAAGATATCAGTCCAGTTCTTCCCTTTCTTCATTCAGTCAGCTTCCCCCATGTCTTCTAGAAAGTTGATCTTTTCCTTTGCCTCAGGTGTGGATTTGGCCTTGGATCAGGCATACTTATATAGTTTAGACTTGGCTTTGAGAACTTTAAAGTACATGTGAGGGACCACCCCTCACCACTGTTAACAAGGAGGAGGTGGTAGACAAGAAGCCACTTCTTTGCTTTGATGTGTAGTCAGGTTCTGAGTTTCCCTCTTTGAAGAGGAATGCCATTGTGGTTCCTACACCCCTATCAATGTCAGTGCCAGCATCAACATCAGTGTTAGTACAGTTTGTTGCCCCTGTTGTAGCTCTAGTGATGGCTAGTACTACCTCTATTGTCTCCCCTACTCTGAAGGGGAAGGTTATCTTAACTTCTCAGATAGTCTCTTCCACCTTCGAGATTGGTGCTAACTCCTTTTGCCACTCAAGACTCAACATTGCATAATCAGAAAGGTTAGCGAATCTGGCGTGAGACAAGGTAGATAGACGATGCCTCTCATGTTGCTGAGGAGGGTTCCCCATGTGAGACCTCTCCATTCCTAAGTGGTAGTAGGTTTCACCCCCTCTCAACTTGAGAAGGAGAGGAGGATTACTACAAGATTATTGCATCACCCCTACCATCTGTAGAGTTAAAGACACCGGCTAGGGACAGGAGGAACCCTTATGCCGGTCTATGATCCGGTCTTTGTAGAGTCGGTGGAGCCCACGGACGCTCGGAGTCTGACATGTTACATGACTTATGGAGCCTGATCCCTAGGAGTGTTAAGGGTCAAATACAGAGAGAGAGAGAGAGAGAGAGAGAGAGAGAGAGAGAGATCCATTGAGGATAGAGTCACTGCCTAAGCGGGCAAGCAAGAAAGGAGGAGGTATGCCAAGCAGTCGGTGGTCTCTGCCTTGATGGAATTTTTTGATCTATGAACTATTAGAGCCGATCATTCTTATCACATAGTTCTCACTGGCACCTTTAGTAGCAGGAGGAGATCTCCAGTAGAAAGGTAGCCAGTCTCTCCACCATCACACCGTTCCACTCGACGTCCACCTTCACCAGTCTATGTTCCAGCATCCACAATCTTTACCAAGCTGTGCAAGCCCTAGTATGGAGAGAGGCCCTCTCTTTTGCTGATCCGGCTATGACTGAAGCATCCCACTCTATCTATTCCACCCATTGAAGTGAGGTTGAGCTCCTCTACTCGACCTTCCACTTCAACTATGGTAAAGAAGGGGTGGTGACTGAAAGGCATCATGGTTGCTCCACCTTCGTGGTAGTAGGAGGAAGACAGGGTAGAGGATACTGACATAGTCCCCATGATAGTTAAGCTAGCTAAGGAGTGCACCCCATTAACTTAGAGTATTCTGCATAGTCATAGTTTAGTCCAGGTGGTGTCGTTGCCCTATGTTTGATGGTAGAATAGATGGCCGCTCTTTAGAGGTCATCTTAGAATACTACTGTACTATAGTTAAAGAGATTGTTGAGAGTGACCATTCTGGTTAGGAAGAGGATTGAGTTGACTTCGACCTCGATGAGGATGACATATTGAATGACTTGGCAGAATTCTTTGAGAATCCTGGGAGGTAACAACATGAAGGTGTTGTAGTTGAAGATGACAACTCCTCAACACCTCCTCACCAACTCAGCGATGACGGATAGATAGATTAGAGAAGAGGGTAGAGGAGTTGATGATAGTAGTTCTAGCTCAGAACTCCCTCTCACTGACCTTCCCCTATGGTGGTAGGCCACCGAGTTGGCACATACCTTAAATCATTCTAAGTGCACCCCTATGGATGATGATGCTGGTAGCTTGTATAGGAAGGTCATGGATAACACCTCCATGCATGAAAAGGATATCAAACTGATGGAAGAGCAGTAGGTAAAGGAAGCATTGGCGCAAGCCCGGGGGAGCTCATCCATTCTAAAGGGTAGGCCTTACCTAGAGGAATTCAATGTAGTTCAATACCCCAAGGGTTTTGTGCCACCATCCTTCAAGATTTTTGATGGTAGTGGGAACCCACAAGATATTACACATTTGAGCCGGTTATTTTGCGGTGGTAGTGACACACTTCTCTTCCATCTCTTAGTCAGTAGCCTGTCAGGTGTTGCATTTGATTAGTACGCTGAACTACCCAAAAGTTAGGTGAAAACTGTTGAGTTAGAGCATCTCTTCATCTAGAGATTCACAAGAGCTCAGTAAAGGGTAACTACAGGTGACCTCATTATGGAGAAATAAAAATCTAATGAGTCTCTTATTATTTATATTCTTAGTTGGCGCATCATGAGTATGAAATGCGAACCACAGCTGTCTGAATATCATGCCATTGAAATTCTACCTAACAATATTCATGACCTGGTCGCCTTCATGCTTAAGGGATTCACTATTAAAACATTCGAGAAGTTAATCAACAAGAAGGCTATCCTACAAGAGGAAGCCAAACAGTTGCCCTTCTTGGACCAATCATCTAAGCCTAAGTTGTAGAAGGTTAGAAGAAGCGGGGCTTAATTGACAAGGGAAATAACTGTGTAGTATGAAGGCCACGAGCTTAGTAGCCTCCTTTGCCACCTCCTCTTCCATCACCTCGGCCACTATACAGGCCACCACAGCTACCATAATGACCACCACTGCCGTCATAATAGCCTACCCAACAACGATATCCATATCCACCATCAGGTATCTATTTTTCACCTACTCTTATTGAAAGATTAAGCAAGCCATATTCATTCAAGAGGGAGGTAGTCTGGAAAATCTTCAAGAATCTTTTGAAGAAACTTGATTTTCAATTACTAGAGCCTAAGAGGCTGGAGGAAGTGGGCAAGAGTGACGATCCTAGCTATTTACCCTACCACTGCATGTTTGGACATGTCTTAGAGGATTGTATCACTTTTAAGGACTGACTTGAGCATAGCTACAAGTCAGGAGCCATAGTCATCCCTAAGAATTCTTATTAGAACAACCATCCAGTTATGTTAAAGTAATCCTTGGGGATACTTCCGATCTTCTTAAGACCAAAGAATGTTAGGATATTTCCTTATCCTATACCTCTAAGAAAATCATCTCTAAGATCAAGAAACTTTCTTTACAGGTGCTTAAAGTGGCTCAAACCACCAATACTAAGGAAGGTTTGCTAGTTGCAAAGGATAACTCGAGGAGGGTGGAAGCCCAGCAGTAGCAGCAGCCTACCACACTTGCGTGGGATAGATCTGTAGCACAACCACCATTCGAGTCTAACACTCCTCCCACTTCTTTAGCTACTACCTTCTCTACTAGCTCCTCTTTTACCCACAGGACCACTATATCTGTGGATGAGGCACCAAACCCCTCACTCTTCTTACTTTACTTGATTTTTATCATGTACCTCCACCCAAATTAAAGATGCCAATGAAGAAAGCTGATTCCACTTACATTCTTTCTATTTCTGATGCTTTTTATTTCATTATCATAGAAAGATCCTCAAGTCTAAATAATAATAATTCAAATAGTTCTAGTCTATTCCTTTCTGATTCAGAGCCAGATTTTTCTTTTCTGAATTAATCGGGTTCACCTCATGATATTGACTTGGAGTCATCCGACTCTGAGGATCCCGTAGGAGAAGCTATAGGTATACCCGATGAGCTAGCAGAACTTTTCATAAACCCATCATTCCAAGAAGTCACTGAAGTCAACCTATGTAGTGGCAAAGTTCTACCTTCTAGAGTAGCACCTCAGGATAAGGGTAAATAGGCCATTGATTCTAGTGAGCATATAGCCCCTCCACAAGATGCTTCACCTATGGATATGCTTATGGAGAATCAACCCAAAGTTGATTATAATGTCCAAGCACATCTTACAAAGTTTTCAGGTAAGTTAAGCATATATGACACCCATATCTTATTCAAAGTGATGAAGGAATCTCTAGTCGATGTACTTCGTTCCAGTTACGTATTGCTATTTTTTCGAATGAGGACACACTACTTGAAGGACATCTTTAGAGTTACAATTAGTGATGAAGACCTACTTCTAGGGACGATCAAGCACAACCATCCTCTTTACATTATAGTGGATGTTGGCAGATACAGGCTATCCAGAGTTCTGGTTAACCTGGGTGCATCAGTCAATATTATGAGTCTAAGAACCCTTATCTACTCGAGGATTGACATCTTTAAACTCTAAAAGGAGAGGATGATGTTGAAAGGATTCAATGAACAAGGCGAGAGCGCCTTAGGCTCTATAGTGTTGCCACTAGAGATAGATGATTAGAAGACTGAAGCCAAGTTTTACATAATATACTCGGATACATCTTTCAATGCTTTGCTTAGGAGACTATGGATATATGAGAATAATATGATTCCATTCTCTCTACATCAGTGCATCAAGTTCTTGAGAGGTAGGATCGAATATTATGCCAAAGGAGATCTCAAACCATTTACAGTTCACAAGATTGGGATATACGAGGATGCGGCGTACTACCTCCCCCAAAACCAAAATGTCTATTCTTGCAAACTTAGTCAAAATCCCCATGTGTGAGAAAAATAAAAAGAAAGAAAAGAAAAAGAAGAAGAAAAAGGAATTGAAAAGAAAAAGGAGTGAGAAATAGACTCAGGGGATGAAGTAGAGCCTAAGATTAGGTTGCACTCACAGTTTGTTACTCCATTCAAACAAGTGGGGAGGATGACCTTACCTCCACCAGGATGAGGAAGAGGCAGGTCCAGAGACAATCTTAGGGGTGGAAGACCTCCATACCTACCACCCACCAAGAGATTTATCCCAGCTACCAAGAGTACACCTGTTATCCATATAGACTTGGAATTTAGTTTGGAGGATGAGTCCTATATGGTTAGCACACTGTCCATCCCTTCTTAATAGTAGATCCCATTGGAGGTGACAACTCGACAGACAAATGAAAGCATCCCAAAGCATAAGTGTATCCAAGTCCTATCCATATGAAACTATTAGACATAAGTTGGGAACCTTAGCTCTATCCTCACTTTCCTTACTAAAAGTTGATGGTTTGGTAGTTAAGGAGGCCCCTAAAGCACCCACAAATGTGAAGATTTAGAGGTTCTTTTCTGGAGCATCATCCTCAAGTCAAGAAGTTGATTTAGAATTTGAGGATAATTCATATAAAATTAATAGAAATACCTTTTGATTGATACTCACCTTGTGTTCATAATTTAGCAAAGAATGGGTTAATCTCACATACATGGTCCAAGCATAGGTCGGATTAGTTTTAAAGGATATGAAACAACAAATGCAAGAACTTCCCAGGCCGTGAGCTTTGGCACGATATCGATGATGATGATTGTCGCTAGTCATCACCAATCATTTGGAATCGATAGGGTTCTTCTCAAATCACATTAACTCATATGAGGAGTTGCTTACGATGACCTAGATGATTTCAAAGTCAAGGATGCACCACCGGAGTTCGAAGAAGAAATCAAGGCAACCATCGATGAGCTCAAAGAAATCAACCTAGGAACTGAAGAAGATCCACGTCTGACATACATTAGTTTCTTGTTGAATGAAACTGAAACTAATGACTTAGTTAGGCTACTCGTTGAGTTTAAAGACTACTTTGCTTGGAGTTATGAATAAGATGCTCGGATTGGCTCCTGACATAGCGAACCATAAACTAACAATACAGCCTTATGCTAACCCTATCAAGCAAGCTCCTAGACGCATGCGATTAAACATTGAACAACAGACTATTTCTAAAGTCAAGAAACTGATCAATGCTGGCTTCATTCAAGAGAAAAAAATACCCCACCTGGTTGGCTAGTTTTTTCCCAGTTAAGAAAAAAAGGCCAAATTTACATATGCGTCAATTTTAGGGATCTAAATATGGTATGTCCAATAGACAAATTTCCACTACCAATACTAGAAATGATAGTGGATATTGCCCCATCTCATGCAGTCTTCTCTTTCATGGAAGGTTCATCTGGATATAACCAAATAAAGATGGTCCCTGAAGATGAAAGGAACACTGCCTTTAGAACCCCGACCAGAATATGTTGCTACAAGACCATGCTTTTTGGCCTTAAAATGTTGGCGCCACATATCAATGGGCCATGACTCGAATCTTTGACAAACTCATTCATCACCAAGTTGAATGCTACATCGATGATCTCATGGTCAAAAGCAAAGAAAAGGAATACCATCTCTTTGACTTGAGAGTAGTTTTTGAACGGTTAATACAATTTCACCTCAAAATGAACCCCTGAAGTGTGCATTTAGAGTAGCTTTAGGAAAACTTTTTAGGTTTATTGTCTGACATGATGGAATCAAAATTAATCTTGAGAAGATCAAAGCGATATTAGAAATGCCACCCCCTAATAGTTTAACTCAAATCAGATCATTCCAATGGCGGTTGGCATATCAAAGATGTGTTATATCCAACATATAAGGAAGATGCCAATCAATCTCAACACTTATCAAAAAGGATGTTAAGTTTAAGTGGGATGACAAGTGCCAATGAGCCTTTGAATATGTCAAGCAGTACTTGATGATGTCGCTAGATCTAGTAGCCCTTATCCCAGGCAAGCCTTTGATACTTTATATTGCTCATTAGATAACTCCCTTGATGCTTTGTTGGCCCAAGAAAATGATGAAGGGAAGGATAACATGCTCTACTACCTCAACTGCCATCTAATCCCTACTGAAGCAAACTATCTACCTATTGAGAAGCATTGCCTAGCTTTAATCTTTGCATCCCAAAAGCTATGACATTATAGGCAATCTCATAAAGTGAACTTCACTTCTAGAATCAATCCACTATAATATCTCATGACATGGTTGATGCTATCTAGACGGTTGGCATGTTGGCCCATGATCCTATCATAGTTTGACATTACTTTCGTACCCCTCTGTGCAATGAAAGGGCAAGCACTCACAGATTTCTTAGCGCCCTTCGTTCAGTTGTATTGCTTCCTCACGTTAGGTCACAGGAAAAGCATGGGTATGAATAGTTCTCCTAACTTTCGGTTGCGATATGATGAGATTCTCATATCTATCGATCTTTGCACAATGAAGCTAAATATGAGGAATTCAGTGCAGTGCAGGTTAGCCATCTGCTATAAACATAGAACATCAACATCTTTAGGGATTCCCAATCAGTGGTCAACCAAATCACTGGGTCCTACAAGGTTCTACAGCCTAGGCTCCATCATTACCATAAGTATACAATGGAGTTGTTGGCCTAAATTGTAGAAGTGACCATCTATAAGATCCCTCGAAGAGAAAACATCATATTAAATACTTTAGCTGAGCTCGCCAAAGAGTTGACATGTTCGAAAGATAAGTTCATATCAATAGAGGTCCAAAATAGGCAAGTCCTACCTCTTATTGATATTGAACTCGTCAAAAAATATCTTCTTGAAGGGGAGGTTGTCGTTGCCAAAAAGGATGAGGAGCTGGATTGGAGGAAACCATTCATGGATTACTTGAACAAAGAAAAACTACCACAAGAGAAGTCATAAACACATCAGATGAAACAAATGGCACTTTCTTATGCCCTAGTGGATGATGTCTTATACCGACGGTCTTTCGATCATATGTGGTTACATTATTTAGACAAGCACGAAGCCTGTAAGATCGTAACCAATGTGCTATTGGCCATCGGTGATCATGGATTGAATGGATGTAGCTAGGTGATGTCGTTAGTGTCAAGTACATGGAGTAGTCTTACACCAACCACCCAACATTCTTCATCCAATATTAGCCTCATGGCCATTCGAGTATTGGGGTACTGACATAGTGGGTCTGATCAATCCTCCTTCTTCCAAGGGTCATCGATTTATCCTAGCTGCTATTGACTACTTTTTCAAATGGGTGAAAGCAATTCCACTCAGAAAGGTCACAACTCAGCATGTGCTCTAGTTTTTCAAGAACCATATCATATATAGATTCAGGGTACCTCATCAAATTATATCTAATAATAGTACAACATTCAAAAAGTACCAAAATCAACAATTTTGCTCGGAGACACATCATTGATTGGAGATACTCTACCATCTATTATCCAAGAGAAAATGACTTAATAGAAGTCTTCAAAAAAACTCTCATCCAAATACTCAAGAAGATACTTGATGAAAACAAATGACAGTGGCATAAGCAGTTAATTGAAGCTTTGTGGACCTACTGCACTACCTACAGAACTCCAACTCATTTTACTCCTTTCCTCTTAGTGTATGGGTCCATACCATTGGAAGTCCAACTTTCATCACTAAGGATAATCGTGGGTAGCAAGATCACAATGTAGCAGAATGCCAAGTTGTAATTAGAAGAGCTCAAAAGTTTGGAGGAGAGATTCCTATGGGCATGCTAAAACCTCGAGTTATGCAATAAGATGATTTAACCTCACAATAAGTTGGTTCACCGTGGTGTTAATTTTTGGGAAGTGGGACACCATGCAGATCTTAGGGGGTACTTATTGAAGTGATCAGGTATGACATTAAAGAATGTTGTACTGTCTCGAAAGATAGAAATCATCACCCTATAATGGACCTAATCACCTAATAAGGACTCATAAGGCATGACGGGTCTTTGAATATACCAGAGATCTTTCCCCTACTTTATATGAAAAAATAAAGTAGGGTTTATTTTATGCCAAGTTCGTTAAGTTTCCTATGGAGGCAAGCCCTCATAGTTAATTACATCATAAGTAATGGGAATTTCTTAAGAATACTCTTGATTAAAGTAGATAATTAGGGTCTCCAAAGATTTCAAGGTTAAGACTATCAAAGGATTGGCTATTTTAGAAAATTAAATGGGATAGAAAAGAAGACTTATTTTTTGGAATCCAAAGGGAGAAAGTAGGAAATGCTCATGATACTAGGAAGCCTAGTGAGCATTCCAATCTACCTATAATTGGGCTTTATATTTTTTAAAATTGAAGAGTTAATTATTTGAGTTGACATTTTATTAGATTCTGGGGCTTATAATTCCACATAAGATTGTGAAAATGCCTAAGAGGTGAGGATTTATGATTATAGCCCAAAGGAAACATCTACCTCAGTTCTAAACTAAGGAGCCTTGGTACAAAATAAAGGCACGACTAAATCTAAGGCAAAATGGGTATATGGTTTACCTCCACAAGAGAATAAACCACTACTTTGGACTTATTACCAGTGGCTGACTAACTCCTCTATGCTTTAAATCATGTAGGCAAGTCTTATGCTTTGCAAGATGGCTAGGCTATTATTATTTATTTAGAAGGAAGACTAAGTCCTTAAACTCACTCCCAAGAGACTAGAGCATGAGTGGTATGAATTCATGACTTAATGCAAATCAAATTTTATCAAATTTTTATTTGATTCTTTTGGACTCTTATTTTGACACTAGCTATGGGATTTTGTATGCCTAAATGCATGAGAATTTGATTATGGGCAAATCAAGAGAGAAAGGGTGTTCTTCCACCAAAGGCTCTCATAGGTTAAGCCTTGATTCTCGGCAAGATGGAAGCCCCTCTTAATAGAGTGGAATAATATGACATGCATGATATTATACATTCATCATTTAGCTAAGGGTTGCTAAAAATTTTATTATCTTGATTTAATTCCTAGGCTTTATGTGAGGTTATGAGTTATTTTAAAATTTTAGTTATGAGTTATTAATTGGGTAGAAAAATTAATTTATCCAAGAGCCTACGCATCAGCCACACATTCAAGCATCATAAAGAAACTATGAAAAGCATATTGTTATAATGCAATCTAAACACAACATCAAACAATTTTATAGACTACCGTAAAAGAATAAAAGGCTAGTGTGGTTGGGTTTCACCGTACACCCCAAAAATAGAACAAAAGATGGGTAGCTGAGCTCTACCCTTATACAACCGAGATTATAAAAATAAAATAAAATAATACATGCTATGGGGGTCTTTTTTTTTCATTTCTTCATTCTCTTTCTTTTTATTTGATTTGCACCAAATGCATCACAGGCACCCAGGACTAAGCCTTTCCACTACTCATCTAATCCCCATAACACTAATCCTAATTCTAATGCAAAATAATCAAAAATAGGAAAATTAAATCTACACCAAAATAAATGTTAGCTAAACACACCTTAAGCAGTTATATGAATAATTTGGACTTAGCACCCACATGGGTAACCAAGCCCACATATCTAACATAGGTTATGCTTAGGGGCTAAGTAACACACCTGATAAAGCATTTATATTTTATTACAATGACCCCCCAACCCATAGAAAATATGATTAGGGTAATAATAGTCATCAATCTACTGAAACATACACCCTAACATCCAGTCTAAAATATTACATCACAAAACAAAACACAACATCATACATACAACGCCTAACTTTGCACTAGAAGTGGTGACTTAGTATTCTAATGTGTGTGAAGGCTTGTGTGGACTTTACTAGGCTTCTTTAGTTTAAGTTTCAATTTGGAGTTTCAATTTTTTTTAAATTTTACCTTTGGGTAATTTCAATTTAAATGATTTAATGATTTATTTTTCATTTTTATTTCACTTTTTTTTTTGGTTAAAATGATGTTTAGGTTTTCAAGAATGAAGAGTACAATGAATTCCATTTATAGATGGAATTCATCTATATATCCTAACTCTAGACTAACCAATGTCCTTAAGTATCTTAATTAGCCCATTTGAATTTGTGTAATTCATTTGATTTGATTTAGAGCTTAGAATTTGAGTTAGTTTAATTATTTGATTGATTGATTTTGATTTAGATATTTTGGTTTAATTACATCTTGATAATTTAATATCCTTGATATCTAATGAAGTTTAAGTTTATTTAAGTTCATGTATTTTTGATTGATTGATTTCATATTAGATGTTTTGGTTTAATTAAATCTTGATAATTCAATATCCTTTAAATTAATATTTAATTCTTTTCTTTGATTATGGTTATGTGACTTGACTTTATGTTTATTTGATTTGATTATGGTTCATTCATTTATATTTTGATCAGATTAGATTAATTGAGATTTTATTTTGATTTTAATTGAGTTTGATTCTTTGTAATTAGGATTTTATTTTTAATTACATCCATTTGTCATGTTCATCAATGTTTGATTTGTATTTTGATTTCATACATTGGATACTTAATTAGTTTATCTTATTTAAGTAGGTTGAATAAGATTTGATTTTATTACATATTAAATTGATGAGAGACTTTCTTAATTTAACTTAATTTGATTTAATTTGATTTTATTAGCCTTATTGGTCTATGTGTTTGCTTAGGTTCAATGTGATTAGTTTAATTAAGAAGTGTAGTTATGTTAATTATAAAGGTTTGTTTAATTTTCAATTTGATTTCATATTTACTTAGATTAATGATGTAATTAATGACTTAATAATTTATGTTTAATTTATGTTTTGTTTAGTATTTAATTGCATTTATGTTTGATTAAGCTTAGGTTTAATATGATTAATTTAATTAACTTAATTAGTTTATTTAAGAGGTATAATTAACTACTAAATTAAATAAAGATTTGTTTAATTTTAATTTGATTTCATATTTATTTAGGTTAATGATGTAATTAGTGAGTTAATGATTTAAGTTTAAATTAGGATTTGATTAGCATTTAATTGCATTGTATGTTTGATTAAGTTTAAGTTTAATATGATTAATTTAATTGACTTTAGTTTTTAAGATGTGATCAAATTAGTAGATTAGTTAAGTGTTTGATTTGAATTAATTTTAATGTGATTTATAAAATTAATTTGGTTTATTAAGATGGTGGATTAATTTATTAAGTTTGCATTGATTAGATGTTTGGTTAATTAAGTTTAATTAAGGGTAATTAAAATTTGAAATCATTAGATTAATTAAAGGTTTGTTTAATTAGAGATTAATGACTTTTCCCATATGTGAGTGATTTGATTTAGTTAAGTATTTTACTTAAGTTTGATTTGATTAAAAGATTATTGTTATTACCATCATTATTATTAAGTGAATTAATTGCTTATTTCATTTCAATTAAGTTTGATTATTCATGATTAGAGTTTTATTTGATTTGACTCATTTATTATGTTTTTTTTGATTTCATTAACATGTTTGAATTAGTTATTAGGTTGAAATATTTAATGGTCAATTAACTATCTTATTCCAATGGATGTGATTTAATCATATGTTAATTAAGTTTACTTTAATTTTATTTGGTTTAATTATTAGTATTAAATGATTAGGTTTCTAAATTTGTTGAATTTTGAGTTTGATTTAAGATTTAATCATTTAATTGAGTTTTGTTATTAAATAGGTTTAATCATATTTAATTTAATTTTCTCTAATGATATTTTTTGATTTGAGATTTGATTAATGATTGCTTAAGTTTATTTCATTTTTGATTTTGATTTGATATTTAAATTATTTTTAGATTATATTTTAAATAACTCCTTAATTGATTAATCTCTAATCATAAGTGTTTGTTTGGGGTTCATTAAGATTAAAGATCACATTAATTTTTTAAGAGTCTTGTCAATTGAAGTGATTTAAGCCATTTTGAAGATTTTTGTAAATTTCAATTTTATTTAATTTATTTTATTAAAATGGATAATCGAACTTCAAAATTTAATTTCTCCAAATCAACCTTTTCTTGAAATTTTTATGGTAGGTGTCTTTTAACTTTAGTTTATATCTAAAATTTCAACTTAATCGATATATATATATATATATATATATATATGGTTTAATTAATGAAATATGATTTTCACTAAAATTTAAATTAAGCTCAAAATACTCAGTAAAATTTGGGGATTTTAGATTTGTTAGATTCCTCTCGGAAAGATGAATCCAATGAGCCATTGTTTGCAATTGTTGGTTAAGTATTTTATTTTATTTATAAATTTTTGAAGTTTCACATGATTTAAATTAATTTTTTCTTATAAAAAGGAAATACGCGTAGCATTGACATCATCTTTGGGCGGGAAGAAAAAAATGACGTGCTCTTTCTGGACCATCCGATCATAGATAGATGGTCGGTCAAATCACGATCGAGGCGAGATTACATCGGCATATGATCTGAGCCGTCCGATCATGCGAACCGCACGATCAGATGGTCCAGATCGCATCAGGTTATCCAAAGGCTTAGATCGCGTGATCCGCATGATCCAAAGCGTCGCCTCCGCGGATGGCCGAATAACATCAGTAATCGAAGGCACGGATCGTCGATCACGATCCGACGTCCGATCCGATGCGATTGGATGGTGAAGCAGATGAACAATGTTTTCAGGCTTTTTTTGGAAAAAAAAAAAGATTTTCTAAGCCAAAACTTGTCCAAATGGTCCCACTTTCATGCCGATTCGCATCAAAAAAATTCTATTTCCTAATTTGGATGATTTAAAGTAAAAAAAATGCTTCTAGGAAAACTTCCAAATTGAAAATTAATACAAAATACACAAAATCTAAGGACTCTGGGTTTAGCAGTTTACCTCATGGGATGATGTTGATGGCGGTGAAGATCGAGCGAACTCAGGTATGTGAGAAAGCTTTGGAATGATCTTTAGCCTTTCTCCTTGATGTTGCCTTCTCCATGTTGTCACCTCACGAGAAGAGCAATTATTTGTGTTTTTGAGCTCAAAAATGGCTCAAAGAGGTGGGGGATGGGTTCCTTTTTTCTTTGGGGAGATTTTGGGGGTTGAATGATGGTGGGAGGAAGAGAGCTAAGGCTCATCTCCTTCTCCTTTTATAATGGCCAAAAATTCATTATTTTTTGAATTTTTTGGCTCCAAATTGATTGTCATCTTGCTTGGGGTGGTTGGGGTGGATGATAGATTGATTGAAGACTTTGGATTTTTGCCCTAAAGTCCTCTCATGCTGCCATATGATCAGTCTTATTCAATGCAAATGTTAGGGAGGAGTTTAGTGCATGTGATGGGAGAGAATTAAATGAGGTTGGGTGGAATCCTATGTGAGGGAGGATTCATGAGGGGTTTAAATGGGTTGGGTTTATTTTGGGCTCATCCCAAATGGGTTTGGGTCAAGTTTAATCAGCCCCCAATGGATTTTTCTTGGTTTCAAGGGATTTGTCCCAATTTGGGTCATATGAGTCATTTTGGGTCAAATTGACCCATTTGACCAAAAATTGGCCAAATTAGCTTGGGTTATGCATTGATTCATATTCAATTAGTTAATTGAAGATGAATGTGGTCTTTGGTTTGAATTAATTTGGATTTAATTTGGATTTAGGCCAATTTGGGCTAGGTTGGCTCAAGTGGACCAATTGGGCATGATTGATCAAATTGGATTTAATTATGGCTTTGGTTAAGTTCAATAATCAATTTGGAATGAATTTGAGCCATTGGTTGCAATCAATTTGGGTTAGATCATGATTTGACCGATTTGGTCCTTTAGGCAAATTTGGGTCAATTTGGATCAAATGACCAATTGGGCTTAGTTTGGCCCAATTGATTGCAATTGATTATCCTAGGGTGATCAAAAATCATGGTGGAAGATTTTAGTGAGCTTGGTTCAATCCAATTTGGGTTGGATTAGAAGTTGGCTCAAATTGGTCCTTTAGGTCAAGTGGACCTATGTGGGTCAATTGGCTTGGTTTTGATTTGATTTGAGTTTAGTTGAACTTATATATGAGTAGATTGGAATATAAATTCAATAATCGATTTGGAGTCTAAGGATTTTGGCTCATTTGAAATTTTAAGTCAAAAGGCTGGTTGGGTTTGACTTGGGTTGGTTTTGATTCGATTTGATGATTATAGGTTTCATTTATATTTGTAGATAATTGAATGAATGATTGATTCAAGAGAAAATTCATTAGTTTTGACTTGATCTGGATAGAATTTGGCTAAGTCCAAGAAAATTTAGGAGTTTGGATTTAATTTTTGATATAGTTTTGGTCGTTTGAATTTGGATTTTTTTTATATTTGTGAATATAAATGAAGGAATAATTGATTTATAAAGAGATCAATTGAGTTTGATTTAACTTAAAGGGAGTTTTGGCAAAGCTTATGAATGTGGTTCATATGGCTTAGGAAGGGGTTTTTGGATTTAAATTTGATTTTTGATTTCAATCATTTGGAGTAAAATTTTGAAATTAGATTTGGAATTTGAATTTGAATTTGAGATTTGGTTTGAGAATTATGTCTAGGTTTAATTTTAGAAAGTGTATCTAGATTGAGTTTAGGCTATGGGATAGGTAATTTCCTTAAACACTAAGGCATAACCTAATCTTATGATTAACACTTCTAAGTCTCTATATTTGGGTTAAAATTGTTCACCTAATCACTAAGTGTCTTATGACTGAGTTCTTAGTGTCTAGAAAAGTCCTAAGTCTAAGAAGGAGGTTAAGAGCTCACTCCAAAAGTGAGGTCAACATCCTCTTTAGAGCTTTCAAGTGGGAGCTTATTTTAGTTCTAAGGAGACCAATTTGCCCATGAAGATAGGCAAGTTGAATCCACTTGGGAAGACCCTTTTGCCATGAGAAAGCCTCTAAGGAGGATCATATCAACTTATCAATCATAGGAGAAATGCTTCCTTACCTACTTAGAAATCTACTATAAATTCATGTTTGAAAGGAATCATCAATGAAAATCCCCTGTCAAAGTCAATCTCTTCAAATTGAAAATGTCTTTGTTTACGAATCCACCACGATGTGTTTAGGGTAGGGCTAAGAAAACCCAAGCGGCATTCTATTTTCTTTAACACAACACAATACAAACTACACACAAACACATAAAACAAACACATATCTCTTGTCTCGGGCTACTTTGAGTTGATATAATGCCCACTCTCGATATTTGTTGTAGGTTGGGCCAATTCTTAGCATTTCACCCGGTGTTATTTCTTTCTTAGGAGGATGTAAGTCTCCCAAGATTTCTTCTGGCAACGCTGAGAAGTACTAGTTGTTGCCTTCTTTGGGTTTAGCTATCATGTTGGCCATGTTTAAGAATATGTAAGTCTCATACACTTTCTTATTGGACTAGCCTTCGTGCACTGACTGGGTCGAGTATGCTTGATGTTTAAGGTAAGTCCCCTGAACGACCCCATTCCTCTTGACTACTTCAAGTGAGTTAGTCCTTCTGACTCCACTTAATAGTGTTATGATATCATGTCTGATGATAGACTATCGATGATCATTTCCATATGAAGATGTAAGTCTCTGCTTTCTTTTGATTATTGTCGATGGGTACCTTAGGTTGGTTGATGTTATGGTGATGTGACCCACCCGATGGATACACCACTCATGGCAGATGTAAGCCCATAGCATTCTCCTTGAGTTGGCCACTATACACCTATAGGCTTTCTTTTCAAGGATCAGGATAACGCTCCTAGTGACACCTCCCCTGTGGTCACTCTATTTGGATCATGCCCTTATGACCCCATCTAGACACTTGCAGGGTTATTATAATTGGGAGTTCCTCTTTCTTGTAGCCTTGTGGTGAAAGGTTTATCTTTGTGAGTCTCCCTTTGGATTAGTAAATCTGAGATAGGCTAATGCCAACATAGCCCCTTCTCAGTAAGGTCCATCGCACACCAATAGGGTCCACACAAAGATATAAATAAACTATATATATATATATATATATATATATATATATATATATATATATATATATATTCACTTGTGGATCGGAGGACACTGTACTTTTCCCAAGGACATCATCTTTAGCAATGTCAAAACTTCTATATGAATCAGACTACTCTAGTTGACATAAGTCCCAGTATCACTCAGTGATCAGTGGTCTAATTTGTTATGCATCCACATCATTAGCTTTGGAGGATCTAAGTCTCTATATTTTCTTTTGAGTCATTCCATTGAAAGGCAACCTTTGGGTTGGTTAGTTTCATTTGGCAGACTACCCCTTTAGATCATGACTCTTCGACATGTCCCTCTTGGGTCCATCGTGCAATAGGCCCATAAATTAAATCAAACTAAGATAAATTCAATCTACCAAATCAAATCAAATGAAATGAAATCAATTAACTCTTGAATGAGGATCTCAATACTCACTTATAGCTCGTTGATTTATTGTTTACCAAGTGCCGCTTTGGAAGATTTAAGTGCTCGCTTTCTTCTTATCACAACCCTTGACATCAAAGGCAACACTTAGTTTGTCTCAAGTGGTAGATTACTTTAGATTTGTAAATCAGATAGGCAAACTTGAATGGGTTTATTGCAGTAGGTCCATAAATCAAATCCAAAATAAGTCAATCAAATTCAACCAAGCAAATATCTCCAACATATATGCCATCAAACTAAATCAAATTAAATCCAAATCGATCTCCCTAATGGAGTTACATCATACCCTTCTCCCTAGTGGATCCCAAATCATACAAACAAATTAAATAAATAAATTAAATTCAAAACCAATCTCCCTAGTGGAGCCATAACAAATTAAAAATTGATTGACCCCAATGGATTTAGGCTCATATATATCACATTTACACAAATTAAAAAGCATATCCCAATGATTCAAGCATGTATCCTCAGTGGATCTCCCTTCCATAAATTAAATCAAATGAATTAGAATGAATCCAATCAAATCTCAATCCCTAGTGGATTTCTTCCTTATGCCCAAGCATAAGTTTATTTCACATCCAATTCATGTGTGATTCCCCAGTGAATTCTTCTTCATGTCTTTGACATGAGACGATCATCAAATCATCTTGACTCTCTTATGCCCTTGGCATGAGGGCATTACACTAAGATCGTGTCCTACCCTCAAGTTTGTATAGATCATTTCTATTAGTGCTTGCAATCTTCTACGTTGTTGATCCTCGATCAAGCGATGTGTGCCCTTGATTTACCTATCTTTGTTGACGACACAGGACTCATATCTTAGAATTAGGAGTCTTATAGACACTAGATTCTCCTTGGTCACAAGACATTTCTAGCAATTAGGTGAACACTTAACCTAAGCCTAAAGACTTAGAAAGGTTAATCATAGGATTAGAGAAACTTACCTTCCCTATAGCTTAACCAAATCCATACTTACCTTCTTATGTCAAACCAAACTTCAAACTCAATACATCCCAAATACAAATCAAATTCATAATTCAAACTTAATACATTCCCAAATGCAAATCAAATCCATATTTAAATTCCAAATCAAATCAAATTAACAAACCTAAGATGACTCAATCCATGGACTTGGCCAAATTCTTCCTTATATTGATTGATTTTCCCAAAATCATAATTCTTAATCATCCCAAATCAAATCTATATTCAAATTCAAATCAACCAAACTAAATCAAATCAAATCAATCATTTCTAAGCCACATGATTTAATGTCATGAACTTAGCCAAAATTCCTTCACTCTAAATCAAACTCAATTGATTTTCTCATGAATCAATTATTTCCCCAATTATCATCCCAAATATAAATGAAATCTATAATCAAAGAAACCCAAGCCAAAATCATTTCAATCAAACCAAACCAAACCCATCTTACCAAAAATACCCAAATGAGCCTGTTGACCTCATTTTTGGAATGAGATCTCAACTTCTCCATCATAGATCTAGGACTCTTGCAGCCACTAAGAGTTCCTTCATCTTAAGACACTTCTAATGATTAGGTGAACACTTAACCTAACCCTAGAGACTTAGAAGGATTTGTCATAGCACTAGGTTATGCATTAGAGATGTAAGGAAACCACTACTCTACAGCCCAAATCCAGCCCATGTACACTCCTTCAAACCAATCCAAATCAAATCTCAAAATCAAAACCCCCCTTTTCCAAACTTTTTGACCTACCTTAGCCAAATTCACAAACCAAATCACTCCTAACTCATATGATTCTCTCATGGATCATTTATATTCTCATTTATATTCAAATGGCCAAAATCAAATCAATATAAATTCAAAACTCAAATCTAAACTCAATTTATATCCTTTAAGCCAATTTCTTGGATTTAGCCAAATCATTATCAAATCAATCCAAGCCCTTGGATTTTCTCTTCAAACAATCACTCCTTCAATCACATGCCCAAATATAAACATAAACTACAATCACCAAGCCAAAATCAAACTAACCCAAGTCAAACCCATGTTCATCCTTTTGACTTGAAATTGCCAAATGAACCAAAACCCATTTGACTCCAAATCACTTGCAATTGGATTTATATTTCCATCATAAGTCCTTGATGAAGCCAATTGACCCATTTAGGTCCACTTGACCCAAAGTGAGTTAAAAGACCTTTTTGAGCTAAGTTCTAATCCAACCCAAATTGGATTGTACTAAGCCCATCCAAGCCTCACATTATGACCAACAATCATCTTAGAAAGATCAATCACTCAAATTGGGTCAAACCTAGCCTTTGACCAAGTCAACACTTAGCCCAAATGAGACCTAAACAAGCCAAAATCTACTATATGCCAAATTGATTAAAGCCATTGACTCAAACCCATTCATAATCAATGATTGAACATGACCAAATCATCAATTGAGCCAAACCAAACCCAATTGGCCATTTGACCTAAGTTGACCCAAATTGGCCTAAAAAGCCAAAATGGGTCAAATCTTGATTTAAACCAAATTGATTGCAACCAATGGATCAAATTCATTCCAAATTGATTGTTGAACTTGACCAAAGCTTCAATTGACTAAATTGGACCTAACCTAGCCCAATTGACCATGAACCCAACTTGACCTAAAAGGTCAAACCAACTTGAAATCAAACCAAATCAAAATTAATTGAAACCAAAGCTTGAAATTCATTTCAAATGATAAAGCAAGCCTAAACCAACCTATGACCTAACCCAATTGGGTCAAATGGGTCAAATTGGTCAACTTGACTCATTTGACCTAAATGAACCTAAAAGAACCAAAACCAAATTTAAACCAAATTGAATCAAACCAATAATACCCATAAGCCCCAAATGATCATTTGAACTTGACCTAACCTATGGTTTGACCCAACTTGACTAATTGGTCAACTTAACCCAATTGGACCCAAGTTGACCTAAATAGGTCAAATTGAGCCAAATCAAATCAAATGAACTCCAAAATCACTTGAAATTTGGCCCAACCAACTTTTTCATCATTTCAAACTGCACAAATCAAACTTATAGCCAAATGATCACTTTTCCCTTAGGTCAAAGGGTATCCCATGACTTAATTCACTTAGAATTTGGCCATTTCTTTCCCAAGGCCACTTGACACCTATCTATTGGTCCACATGGGCACCAAGAAGGGTGGTGAACATGACCCAAGGTAAGGCCAAACTGACCTCCCCAATCATCTTTGAACACTTGGCTCACCAAATCCACTCACCAAGCACATGGGCATCCAGTCTCCCTCACTCCTCTACCCAAAATGACCCATGTGGGATGTTTTGCAACTCAAACTGATCAGCCAATCCAACTCATTGAGCTAAAATGGTAAATCAACCGTTCATCATCCGATCCAAGGAGGGGAAGATATACCCCCCCTCATTCTTACTCAAACCATAATCCATTCATTCCTTAGAGCTCTAGGAGTCGAAGCTAAGCATCCAGAGCTTTCCTCATCCATTTCCAAGCACCCTTGCTTCCCGACTCTTAGTTTTACTCAAAGCCGAAATAGGGGAGGGGATTTTCGAATCCAATTTACTCAATTCTCAACCAAAGTGAAATTAATCTCACACGCACCATCCTTAGACCAAGGTGAGTTGAAATGAATCAAATCCCAAGCTTCCCCGTGGCCGGAGCAAGGAGTTCGATCAATATTGATCACCATTGAAGAGGAGCTTGGTCAACCTAGCAAATCACTTCAAATTAAGACTGGATTTCTTCAACATGGATTCATCTCTACTAGACGAAGCTACCTCAATCATCCGAGGCACCAGTGATAGCCTCCAATGAGGTATGCCATTGAAACTGATCTTAGCTTAAAAATTACTTGGTCCTTTATGAAGGAAATCATTATGTCACATGATCTCCACCATTAGATGCATTGCTTGTGCTTCCTTGAAGGTGTGGGATGAATTTAAGCTCCATTCGAGCTTGGGTGAGTTTGGATCGAGCGACGATTGATGGACGGCATCGTTTTATCAGCCGGAGGAGAGGATCAACACCGCTTCCACATGATTGATTGGATGTCGATCAAACTACACTTTAGATCCTTCTAATTTCCTCATAAACTGTGGGATTGATCCCGACCATCCGATCTTAGATTGGATGACCTGTGGAGAAAAGCTCCGCTTAATGACCCAAACGATAATGTGACAACTTAACCAATCCCATCTGCGCGTGGAAAGCGCAGCACCACACATGCGCGGGATTAGGGTTTATTTAGGCTTAATTAATCTAATTTTAATGATGAAACTTCCTAAAATCATAACTAATTATAGAAAAATTTGAAAAATACAAACTTAAACTCATTTTGAAGATATTTTAGAGGAGAATCTATGAAAATTATACTTAATTGATTTTGAATGGTGACTTTGGCTTAATTAGGATTTTATTACAAATTTAATTAGCTTATTTATACCTTATTTAAGCATTCAATTAATCTCAAATTTTCTATCGATGTTTGGGGGGATGACCTCTACCTCCCCTATTTTTGTGGAATTTTATTGATTGCTTAATTAGGAAAATCATTTGAGTAATACCTAATCGCTCTCTTAATCAAATTAATTGTAATTAAGGGATGAACATCTGATTAATCACTTGAACATAATTATCCTGTTAAAGATCATTTAGAGAATATGGTTGGGGACATTTTTCCTAATTTATTTCCTAAGTATTCTTTACCTTTGAAATTAAATTAATTAATGGGTTAATGGAATGATTAGTTGATTAATCAAGTAATTAGATCTTCAAAATGAGGGAACCAAAACCTAGTGGAATGATTGAATGATTTAGGGATTTGGTTTGAGGCCTTGCCCTTGATCCTTTCCCCTAAGTTAATTTCATCATTGAAATCAAAGCATAACTAAAGCATTTAATTAATTTATTAATGGCCTAATGAAATCAAAATTAAAAACCAATTCACCCAACCTAAATAACCTTTAATTGATCTTGGGTAGCTCCTTGGGTGTCCAATAATCCAAGGTGAGAGATAATAAAATTGTGATTGGCTCACATATGTGAGAAAATCATAAGAGTAATTAAGCGAGATCCCTTAAGTTTAATTAATTGTTAATCATAAGCCAATTGCATTAGGCCCTTTTCATTTCTTCGGAGCATTGCAAATTTACTTTTCATGTGGTTGCATATCATATTGCTTATTATTAATTAGTTAATTAACTTAAGTGGTATAGGTAAAGGATAAGGAATCCATTTAATTCGTACCTTAACCTAAGCAAAACAAAAAATCAACTTAATTGTTTTTAAATTAAACCAAAACAATTCACACATGGGGGAATGGGTTAGGACTAGCAAACCCTTCTCATATTTCCTAAGTCAAATCAAATTCAAAGATAAAAATCTCCTTAAAGAATTTTGATTCATTTTAAATGATCTTATTTTATATGATTGTCCTTAAGAATTAATTAGGGTGAATGAAGTCATGTGCTTACATTCCTTTATTTCTTTCCAATCATGCTAAATATTGTTTGCCATATGAAATCATGCATTCATTTATTTTGAAAATTAATTAATAAATTATTACCTTTTATGTTAAATTGCATGTGTTGACTAAAATTAAGAATATGAGTGGCTATTATCACTATTAAATCAAAAATTATTTTCAAAACTAATAAACCAAAGATTATAAATGAAGTGATACTAGTTATAAATATTTATAAGCTTGCATGATAATAGCATAATATGTATTATGAAGTTCTCTTTCTTCTCTTAATATGGATTCATAGGATTTGCAAAGTGTATAGTTCATTTGAAAAGAACATAACACTTGCCTAAATCTATTCCTATGCATCTCTTTAAGACTTAAAGGATCTTCATATTACACATGTAAATCATACAACCAAATAAATGAAACATAAATTTTTGCATGGGTATTCTCATCCTTGTAGTCCTGTACATCTACATTTATCTAAGAAAAGTGATATATCAGTCTGGAAATCCATGGGCTATAAGGCTTTAAGTAGCCCTAAGTAGGTCTTGTACCTTACACCTCTAGTGAAGAAAATAATGATGCCGTACTTACTTATAACCTTTATACATGTGGATGTACATTTAGCTAATGGATGAAAAATCTCTCTTTTCTACATAACAAAGATATGCATTAATGATTCAATCAATAAATGGGATATCCAAAATTTTCAAATCAGATCTCTTTGCATTCATCATCAAAGTGTGCTAAGATTTACATTGTATGTATAGATATGCTTAGAATTATTCATATGCATGATATACATGGTGGGAAGAAATGAATGGGTGTGTGTTATGTGATAATAATCCACCCTAACTAATCCTAAGATGCCTTTATTATTGAATAAGGCTATTTAGAATGAATCTAAACTTAAGGTTAATTGAAACACATAATAAACCATTCACCAAAGGAAATTAATTAACCAATTTACCTTAGAAATAACTTACGATAGGGAGAAAAGAGATACTCTCCCTCTCTTTCTTCTCTTTATAACACTTAGTTGCTAAGTGTAAGTTACATGAAACAAGAAAACATTAAATAAAATTCCCCAAATCAACTAAACTACTTAAAAAGAAATCAACCCTTTATAAATTAAACCTCTCACACTTAAAAAATCATAACCCTAAAGCCTAGCTAGGACATACCACACAAGCTCTAACACATGCATATTATACTAAGTCACCATTTCTAGCTTTAAGTTAGGACAGTGCATGGTTTGATGAATGTTTAGTTTTATGATGTATTATTTTTAGACTAGATGTTAGGGTGTACGTGCATAGTCTGAATGTTAGAACGATATTAGTCTAATCATATTTTTTATAAGGGGTTGTGCTTAAGGGGCACTGTAATAAAAATATAATTATTTTTTGCTGTGTAGGTTGCTTATACCCCCAAGCATAACCCAAATTAGGACAGGTGGGCTTGGTTACCCATTTGTGGGGTACTAAGTCCAAATTATTCCTATAACTTCTTGGGATGTATAGTGTGTTTAGCTAACATTTGTTTTGCAAGTGTAGCTATATTTACTTTCCTTTCTTTTAATGTTATTTTTGCATTAGGATTAGGATAAGTGTTATGGGGATTAAGGTGAACATTGGTTATGAGACCATGTATTATATACCATATGAGGCTTTGGAGCAAACTACATCCCAAGTTAAACCAAAAAAATAAAGAAATGGAGTAAACCAAGATGAAGGAATGAATGACAAGGAGTGAAGAATGAAGACACCCATAACACTTATCACTTCATGATTGTAATTTATTCTTTCATTATACCAGGATGTATAAGGGTAGAGCTCGGCTACCCACATTTAATTTTGGGTTGTACGACGATTCTTGACCGCACCGGCCTCTTATTCTTTTACGATAGCTTTATAAAATTGTTTGAAGTTTGTTTAGCTTGTGCATTAGAAATAGCATGTCTTTTCATAGTTTCTTTATGATTGGTGATTGTTGTGTGACCTGGATGTGATTAGGCTCTTAAGAAAAAATAAATTTTCTATCCAATTAATCAATTCAAAATTAAACTAAATAATTCATAACCTAACCTAAAGCCTAGAACATAAATCAAGATAGTAAAAGATTTAGCAACCCCTTAACTGGATGTTGTATAACTCATATCATGCATAAATCATATTATCTTACTCTTGCCAATGGAGGGCTTCCACCTTTGCTAGAGAAAATAGCTTGACTTTTGAGAGCCATTGTGGAAACACACCTCCTTCTTTCTGATTTTGGCCCATAATTAATTTTCTCATGCATTAGGCATATAAAATCTCATGGCCTGTGTCAAATTCAAATGTCCAAAAATCAAAATAAAATTTGACAAATTTTGCATTAGATTTAGGTCATTATTCATTCCCTTCATGATCTAGTCTCTCAGGGAGTGAGTTTAAGGACTTAGCCTCCTTTCTAAGTAAATAATAGTCTAACCGTCTTACAAAGTATATGACTTGCCTACATATATTTAAAATCATAGGAGGAGTTAGTTGGTGGCCACCCCAGACAGTTGTAAGTCCAATAGTCAGGTGGTTTATTCTCTCTTTCGGAGGTAAACCATACACCCATTTTTCACGTTAGATTTAGGTCATATTTTAGCCCTCACCAAAGCTCCCTAGATTTAGGATCTGAGGTTGTTATTTTCTTTTATGGGCTACAAGTATAAATCCTCACCTCTTAGGTATCTCTATAATCTTGTATTGTGGAATGGTAAGCCCTAGATTTCTACTAAAAAAAATTCAACTCAAACATATAATTCTCCTTAATTTCAAAAATATAAAGCCCAACCATAGGATAGTTTGGGATGCTCACTAGGTTTCCTTGTATCATGAGCATCCCCTACTCATCTCCCTTTGGTTTTGATAATAACTCTCTCCTTTTGAGCAATCCCACTTGATTTTCTAAAAATAACCAATTGATTGATAGTCCTATCTTTGAAATCTTCGGAGACAACGATCATTTACCTTAATCAAGAGTATTACTAAGGAATCTCATTCCTTATGATGTAATTAACTATGGGGGCTTGCCCCCATAGGGAACTTAATGAACCCGATTTAAATAAATCATGATTTACTTTTTCATATAAATATGGGGAAAGATCTCTGGTACATTCGAAGACCCTTCATACCCTAGGAGTCCTTATTAGGTGATAAGATCCACTATAGGATAGTGACTTATATCTCTCAATATAGTATATTATTCCTTAATGTCCTACCTAATCACCCTAATGAGTACATCTACGGATTTATGTAGTGTCCCCTCACATAAACACACACAATACATCAATCTCAAAAATAAAACACCACGGAGCCAAAATCCATTTCAACCCAAATCAATTGCAATAAAAGCTATAAATCAATCCTGAATTTATATATAATCCAACTAAACTCAATTCGACCTAAAATCGATTCAACTAGCCCAATTGGTCCACTTGACCCAAAGTGACCAATTTGACCTATTTGAATCAAATTTCAATCGTACCCAAATTGGATTGAGCCAAATCCATCAAAATCCCCTATGATGATTATCAATCATCCTTGATTAATCACTAATCATCAATTGGGTCAAACTAAGTCAACTTGATCATTTGAACAAGTCAACCCACTTAACCTACATAAATCAAACTAGCCAAACTAATTGAAACATATGGTAGATCACCCGCCATCCATTACGCATGATTGGAATGGACGATTGTGATTAATCCACTAGATTTGATTTGATTTAATTCTTAAGAACCGCAGGTTTAATCTCTGCCAATCGATCTTAAATCGGACGACGAGGATGAAATCGCATTTTCCACCAACCACATGAGCGCTGACTCGGACACGTTTAAATAACCAATCCCGTGGTGCCACGTCGAAAGCATGCCAAGTTAGCGCTCCGCATGGTGCCTACGGGATTAGGCTTAATTAAGACTTAATTAATTATTTTAATGGCTGAAACTTTGAAAAATCATAACTAATTACAAAAAACCTAAAAAATACAAATAAATACTCATTTAAAAGGTAAAATAGATAAAAATTAATAAAAAATAATTCTAATTAATTTTGAAAAGTAATTAAGGCTTAATTTAGGTTTAAGTGTAAACTTAATTAGCTTAATTAAGCCCTAATTACTTAGGTAATTAATTCTAAACTTTCCTTATTGATTTAATTGGATGATCTCTACCTCCCATAATTTTCTTGGAATTTATTGCTTGATTAATTAGAAAATTTGATCATTTGAACCCTAATTACTCCCTTAACCAATTTAATGATTAATTAACATCCTAAATAATAAGAAATTAATTAATTAAACTTATTAATCACTATTCAACAGTGAATGGATAAGGGAGTGGGATTAGGACCTTTTTCCTAATCTATTTTCCCAACTCTATTCCATCTTAAAGAGGGTTAATTAATATGGAAGTTAATTAAGGGTTTAATTAGTTGATTAAGTGGCTTAATTAATCAAATTAAAACCATAATCACATTAGATAAGTAACAATGAAATTAAGGGTTCCTCTTTATGTGTTTAATGACATAAAGACCCCTGAGAAAATTATGATTAACCGATGAGTGTGGGAAAATCATAAAAGTACTTAATTAACCTTTAATCATGAGCCATTTGCATTAGGCCCCTTTAGGAGCATTGCAATTTTATTTTCTCATATGTTCATGCCATTTGTGGCTCATAATTAAGTGGTTAATCAAATTTAAAAAGCAAATGTAAGGGTAATTAATTGATTTAATTAGTGATTCAACTAAATTAATTCATAAAATCTACTTAATTACCTCAACTTAAACTAATTAAGTTCACCAACATGGGAATTTGGTTAAAATAGCATGTAATTCTTCTCCTCTTTAAAATTAGTCAAAATCTTAAATCAAATTAATAATAAACTTTGGTTTTCTTTATATGAATTTATTTGATGGGATTGTCTTTAGGAATTAATTTAGTTGAATGAACTATGTGTTTATGTTTAATCATTCCTTTCCAATCATTTCTAAACGTTGTACTTCATATGAATTCATGCATTCATTCTTTCAAATTCAAATGAATCAAATGAAAGTTATTTATGTAAGCTTGCATGTGTTGACTTAATCTAATTATATGTGTGGCTACTATCACTATTAAATCCAAAACTACTTTACAAACTTTATAAGTTGTTGATAATATGTGGAGTGATGATATTCATGAATACATATAGGATTTTCATGTGCTCATAGCTTAAGTATGTGAAAATGGATTTACATAGATTTGAATAATAATGGGTATATAGTCTGGACATCTTAGGAATACGAGGCTTTAAGTAGCCCCAAGGAGGTCATTTAATTACCTCCTTAGTTTAACAATGACACATACTTATTCAATTTCATTTCTATGTATTTTTTATATTAGAATTTGGATAGAGTTTTAATTCATACACATAAATAATTCAACTAAATAAATATTTTTTTTTGCATGACTTTTCGTTCTTATAGTTACTTATACATTCTTATGTATTTGAGATAGCAAGTGTTTAGTATGGAAATCCCGTGAATAAGTTTTAAGTAGCCCCAAGGAGGTTATTTGATTACCTCATTTCCCTAGTTTAATAACAACACGTACTTGCTTACATCTTGTACACATTTGCATGTGTAGTAGATTAGAGAATGGTCCCTTTTTCTACTAAAAATGCATGCATCCATGATCACCTAAGTCATTAAAATACATTACATATAAATTAGCGCTCTCCTTCCTATGTTTGTATATGGATTTACATAGATTTGAATAATAATGGGTATATAGTCTGGACATCCCAGGAATACAAGGCTTTAAGTAGCCCCAAGGAGGTCATTTGATTACCTCACTTCCCTAGTTTAACAATGGCACATACTCATTTAATTTCTTTCATATGTATATTTGTATTAGAATTTGGATAAAACTTTAATTTACATGTGTAAATAATTCAATCAAGTAAAATATAACTTTCAAACATATGCATCCATCACCATTTAAGTGTGCCAAAGATATATTGCATGTACATATATGCTAAGTGTTAAAGTCATATGCATGTTACATGTGATGAAAAGGAATGGTTTGATATATGCCATGTGATAATAATTTAATCATATTAATCTTAAGATGCATTTCATATTGAATAGGATTATTTAGAGTTAACCCAAACTTAGGATTAATAAAATTTTTAATAAGCCATTCACTAAAGAAAACTAAATCATAAAATATACTTTAGAAAGTGGCTTAAGGTAGGGTTGAAAGAAGGCAATCCTCTTTCTTTTCTTTATAACACTCAGATGTTAAGTGTAAATGAAGTGAAACTAAATAAATTATAAATTAAAATTCACAAATCAATTAAATAACTTGAAATGAAACCCACCTTTATGTTAAATTAAATCCATTCCATACTTAGAAAATCATAACTCTAATGCTTAGTGAGACACACTAAGCAAAGCCTTAGCACACACTATAGAACTAAGTCACCATATATAGTCCTAAGTTAGGATGGTGTATGTGTGATGTATATTTTGTTTTATGATTTAATATTTTAGACTTGATGTTATGGTGTATGTTTCATAGACTAGATGTTAGACCACTCTTAGCCTAATCATATTTTTTACATGAGATTATGCTTAAGAGATTGCTTAAAAATAAATCTAAATACCCTCTTTGAAGGTTGTTTAAACCCCTAAGCATAATCCAAGTTAGAACATGTGGGCTTGGTTACCTACGTGTAGGGTGCTAAGTCCAAAAAATATATATATATAACTGCTTAGAATTGTATGTATATTTAGCTAACCTATATTTTGCAGGTGTAGTTAGATTCACTTTTTCTAATGTGAATGTAATTTTTGCAATAGGGATTAGGATTAGTGTTATGAGGGAGTTAGGATGAGCAATGTCTTGAAGGCTTAGTCCTGTGATATCTTGTGATGCCTTTGGAGCACAATCAAACCAAAGAAAGAGGAGAAGGAAGTGAAGAAATGAAGAATGAAGACCCCCATTGCATGTATTCATTCTAATTGTAATTATTCATTCATATTTCGGGTTGTATAAGGGTAGAGCTTGACTACCCACTTTTTTTTTTGTGTTTACAGTGGTACCCGACCGCACCTGCCTATTATTCTTTTGCATTAGATTATAAATTGTTTGATGGTTTGTTTAAACTTGTGCATTAAAAACTGCATTCTTTTATTAGTTTCTTAATGACAGATGCTTTAATGTGTGGCCTGGATGCGGTAGGCTCTTAAGGTAAAAATAATTTTTTTACCCAACTAATCACTCATAACTAAGCTTTAAAATAACTCATAACCTCACCATAAAGCATAGACTTGAAATAAAATAAATAAAAGATTTAGCAACCCCTCAGCTGAATGTTGTATGTCTCATATCATGCATGCATCTTCTATCATTCTTGCAAAAATAAGGGCCTCTATCCTTACATAATAGGGACCGCTTGACCCATGTGAGCAACCCTTGATGATGGAGCTTCACCCTCTCTCTTTTGATTTAGCAAATAATCTTTTTCATCATGTATTTAGACAAAGAAATCCTAAAGCCTTTGTCTAAAATATTGAGTCAAAAAATGAAATAAAATTTGAAAAGATTTTTGCACTTGTAGATTATGCTATATGCTCATACCACTCATGCTCTAGTCTCTTAGGGAGTGGGTTTAGGACTTTAGTCTCTTTCAAGTTAAATAACAAGCCTAACCATCTTGCAAATTCATAATACCGGACTACATGGATTTAAAATGTAGGAGGTGTTAGCTGGCGGCCACTCTAGATGGCTGTAAGTCTAGAAGTTGGATGGGTTTACTCTCTCTTATGGAGATAAACCCTTATGTCCACCTGTCGCTTAGATTTAAGCCTTGCTTTAGCTCATACTAAATATCTTTAGATTTAGGATTCAAGGTAGTTATTTTCTTTAGACTACAAGCATAAATCCTCACCTCTTAGGCATTTCCAAAATCTTGTGTTGATGGATCATAAGCCCTAGCAATCTAATAAAATTTCAACTCAAATGAATAAAACCTCTTCACTATCGAATATATAAAGCACAGTCACAGGATAGATTGGAATGTTCACTAGGCTTCCAAGTATCATAAACATTTCCTACTTCCTCCCCTTGCATTCTAAAAATAAGTCTTCTACTTGGTCTCTCGCACTTGATTTTTCAAACATAACCAACCCTTTGATAGTCTAGCCTTGAAGTCTTTGGAGATAATAATTGTCTACTTTAATCGATAGTATTGTTACGGAATCCCATTCCCTCAGGTGTAATTAATTTTGAAGGCTTACCTCCATAAGGAACTTAAGAACTTGATTTAATATAAACTCTAGTATATTTGAAGACCCACCATGCCTTGGGAGTCCTTATTAGGTGATTGAGTCCATTGTGGGGTGATGTCTCTACCTTTCGAGATAATACATCATACCTCAATGTCTTACCCGATCACTTTAATAAGTACCTCTTAAGAACTGTGTGGTGTCCACCCCACATCCAAAAATAAACACCATAATGACCTTTTTTATTAGAATTAAATGAGAATTTGACACTATTTACCTCAATTTTGAGAGTGAGGATTATTCATTTCAACCTTAGGTCTAAGATTCTTCTAGACATATATGTTTTCTTAGTGCTAGGACACTTCTAGTGATTAAGGTAACACTAAACCTAGGCCTAAAGACTTGTAGGGAATAACCTTAAGACTAAAGCTTATCTTTGGATGAGTAGGCTTCGCTTACCCTAAGGCCTAAATCGACACTCATACCCATCAATTTATTTGAACCTAAACTAAATGATTGAAACCTCAATCTCAACTCATCAATTCACCATGATTAAGTTTGATTTAATCCAATCTCTAAGCTAAATTGATTTGAACCTTAACCCAAGCTAACTCAATTCAAATCTTATAATTCCATTTAAATTAGTCCAAGCAAACCAAACTCAATCCAATTCTTATAATTGTTCTAATTATTCAATGGAATGTTTCAAACTATTCCAACACTTGCAATCAAACCAATTAAATTGATTAGATTTAGCTAACTCAAGTTGACCCATGGTTCAAATGAGTCAAAATTCAATCAAAGCTAAATCAATTACAGGAAAAGCCACCAATCAACTTCAAATTCATCATAGAATTTACTCCAACCATCTATAGCCTCAATTAATTTAAATTGACTTGACTAAACCACTTAACTTAAAGTGACCTAAAAGGTCCAATTAGACCAAACTTTAATCAAACCCCCATTTAATCAAATCAAGCTATTCAATCTCTTCATTAGTGATTATAGGTCACTATTGAACACTCTAGTATAATTAATTGAACCTAACAAAGCTAATTTGGCCCCCTTAACCAAGTTGACCCAAAGCATCCTAAAAGGCCAAATTGGACCAAATAATGTTCTAAGCTAAATTAATTATAGCCAATGAATCTTATCAAACACAATTTGAATATTGAACATGACTCAACCACCAAATTAAAGCCAATTGAGCCTAACCAAGCTAATTTGGCTCTTGACTCAAGTTGACCCAATTTGACCTAAAAGACCAAATTGGGACAAATTAAATCTTAAGCCAAATTGGTTGAAACCAATGCTTCTCATCAATCACCAATTGAATATTAAAAGATCCAACCTTCAATTGGGCCCAATTTGGTCAACCCAACCCAATTGGCCTACTTAGTCTAATTTGACCTAAAGGGTCAAATTAAATTAAATCACTCTATAATCCAAATCAATTCAATAATCTCTTCCAATCAATCACAAATGATTAATTGAACATACACCTAACCCATGCTCATGCCAATTAGGCTAATTTGATCAAATTGATCAACTTGACCCATTTGACCCAAATTGAATCCATATGAACCAAATCCAAATCTAGTCCAAATTGAATCAAATAAATTACACTAATTCATTCCAAATGACCAATTATACTTAAACAAATTTACACTTTGACCTAATTTGATCAAAATGGTGAACTTAGCCCTGGTGAACTTAGCCCAACATGACCCATTTTACCTACATGAGTTAAATTGAGCCAAACCCAACCAAACTTGGCATGACTCATTCATGGGTCACCATGGGTCTGCCCAAGTGGGCCCAACCCATGGTGAATATGGGTTAAGTCAAACCCAATGAACCAAGCCCCCCAAATGGAACAAAATTTATATTTGGAAGGGATATCCAACTCCCACCCCATCAGCCACCTTTGGCCTTTCTTGGACAAAGGATCACTGACCCAACCTAACCCAAGACTATTGGGTTTAGCCTTTGGCCAAGAGAGGGTAAGTTCACCCATGGGAAACCATTGGTCCACTTAAAGAGGAGTGTACACTCTGTACTACACTCCTTCAACCTCTCACACACATCCACCGCAACAGTCCCCTATCACCTCTGGCCGGACGACTACCAAAGGCTGAGTCGATCTAAGCCCTTAGTTCAAGTGTGAGGATAGTATACTCCTCCTCATCCATTGAAACTCATCAAACACCTTTTTGAAAGCATTCTGAGTAGTCTCAAAGCATTCCCCGAGCTCCCCGTGCACCTAATCGCTGGCGAGACCAAGTTCCCTTCAAACCCGAAAGCCCCATCCATCCAACCTCACATAATATTCACCAAAGCCAAATTAACTTTCCCCACACCTTCACCAATCTTTGACGATCCAAAATGAATCGATTCTCGATTAATTCGACCATCAAAAGGCATCCCTAGACCAACTCTAGACCACACTCCAACAATCCAAAATGAATCAATTCTCGTTGATTTGACCATCGAAAGGCATCCCTAGACCAACTCTAGTGACTTTAGCATTAGTGTTTGGTCCACAAACTGATCGGTGGGGAGACAACTCAAAATCTTCTCAACAAGGCTTCATCTCTTTAAGATGAAGCTACCTCCATTGATGGGCCACCGATCTTTAGCTCTAGCTAGGTTAAAATCCAGTAACTATAGTTTCAGCCTTTACGTGTTGGTGTTTTATGAAACAAATTTCATTTTCGTGTGATTTTTATCATAGAATTTCCCTAGAATTTTCTCTCAATTATTTTGGAGTTATTTTTCCATCAAACAAGCTCTGAAGAGCTTGATCGAGCAGTGGAAGTCGGGTGGTGTTTGCCTTCAAGCGCTCGTGGGATGATGGATTACTAGTTGTCCATTATGTGTGATTAGAATGGACGATCGTGATTAATCACACTAAAATCTCAATTTAATTCTTTCATAGTCATTCTGCCACTACAGAGTCAGTAGCCACATCGGACGATTTATGTGGAAAGTGATGTCACATTAGCGTCCATGTGGTGCCGATGATTTAAATTGATTAATTAAGTTTAAAATTTTAATTTAAATGGTAGAACTTTAAAAATATAACTAATTATAGAAAAATCTAAAAAATACAAATAAATCCATTTTGGAAAGCTTAGAGAGGATAATTTAATAAAAATAAAACTCCTAATTAATACATAATGAATAATGTTTAATTAAGGTTTGAAGTTTAGGCTAATTATACTAATTAAAGCTAAATTACTTGGCTAATTAATTCTAAAATTGGCATGTTGATTTTATGCGATGTCCTCTCCCTCCCATATTTTTCTTGGAATTATTTACCATGTAATTTGGAAATCCCAAATTTTTAATCATAATTATCTCTTTTAAATAATTTAATAATTATTAAAAATTAATGAATAGTGAAATTGGGTAATAAAGATGATTAATTGAAAACAATGAGGATAACTTAAGAATTAATTAGGATCCCTTTTCCTAATTAATTCTAAATGTAGTCCTTTAATGAATCTAATTAATATGTTTTGTAATTAAGGATAAATTAAAAAAAAATAATGATGAAATTCAAGTGAAATTGATTTAAATAACTCAAGTGCAACCCATTAATCCATTTATGTGTTTAATAGCATTAAGTCATTGAAGAAATTATGATTACCCTATTGGTGTGGGGAAATCATAAGTATTTAGCTTATATTTTTTTCTTTCTTCTTTAATTTAATTAATTCTTAAGCATGAGCCTAATTACATTAGAATCTTTAGGTGCATTGCTGATTTTATTTTCTCAAAGCATATCATTGAAAGGTTCATCATCAAGTGGTTAATTAAATTAAAGAAGCTTGGGGAAAGGTAATCAAATTGATGTAATTCATGGATTGAACCTAATTAATTCATAAAACATACTTAATTTCTTCCCTTAAACATATCATATAACCAATGTGGGATGCAATGAACCTTAAGTATCATCTCTCCTCTTTAGATTTTAATAACTTGAATATTAGTGTTTAGAAATGTTTATTTAACTTGATGATCTTTAGGATTCAATGAAATTAGGTATGTTATGTGGTAACATTTTATTACTCCATTTCAGTTATTATAAATGTGCTTATCATTTGTTTCATGTATTCATGTTTTAAAAGAAGATTAATAGAATATGATTGCATTCAAATTGCATGAGTTGGATAAATGATATTATATGGTGTTGTTATTATCACCAATAAATCTCAAATTATTTTATAAGTTAATGATGAATCAAATAGTTTGAAAATTTAAATCAATGTTTATTGTAAATACTTAATGAAGTTTTTATTTGGTTGTAACTTAAATATGGCAATGGATTATTTTATCTTTACATTTTATGCTTATGATTACATGTATTTGAATTAACAAGTATATAGTCTGGACATCCCGAGAACACGAGGCTTTAAGTAGCCCCAAGGAGGTCTTAGATAATCTCACTTCCCTGATTTAACAATCGTACATACTTGCTTAATTTCATTTATGTGTATGCATATGCAAGAATATAGAGTAAAACTTCTTTCTTCACGCCATTAAACTTTACATAAATAAAAGATTATTATATAACCTTTGCATGACTTTGTTTTAATGCATATATCGAGGCTTTAAGTAGCCCCAAGGATCTCTTAGAAAATCTCACTTCATTAGTTTAACAACGACACATACTTGCTTAAATTTAAAATACATATTTGCAGTTTCTTAGTTATGAGATGAAATCTCTCTTTTCTATCAGATTCATGCATTAAAATTCATTAAGTGTGAAAAAGTGTGAGTATGTTACATGTATATGTATGTATTAAATCAAATATTAAAATAAATTTGAAATAAAAGAATGTGAATATTATTGATAATGAAAGGAAATAGTTGAATATTACTCATGATGGTGATTTAATTTCATTAATACTAAGATGACTTTTATTTGAATAAGATTCCTTAAAACTAATATAAACTTAGGCTCAATAAAATTCATAAGTGATTCATTAAGAAAATCAAAGCTATAATAATCTGCCTTTAGAAAATAACTTAGATTAGGGATGAAGGGGCTAAACCACTTTCTTCTCTTTATAATAATTAGATGCTAAGAAAGTATTGAATGAAATAAAAACATGTATGTTAAAAATCCAATCAAGCTACTAAAAGATTTAAAGTGAAACCATCTTTAATTATTAATTTAAACAATTTTAAAACTTTAGATAATCATAATTCTAAAGATCAACCAATACATACTACACTAAGCCTTAGCACACATCAGAATGCTAAGTCATCGATTCTAGTATTAAGTTAGGATGATGTATGTTATCATGATATGTTTTATTTTATGATGTAATATTTTAGACTGGATGTTAGAATTATTTATAAGTAGATTGAATGTTAGGTCATTATTACCCTAATGATGTCTTATGTAGGAGATTATGATTGAGGGGTCACAATAACATAAATGAATATAAATATTCTTGCTTGTAGGTGCTTATTATGCCCTAAGTATAATCCAATTAGGATAGGTGAGCTTGACTACCCAAGTGTAGGGTGTTAAGTCCAAATATGTGAAATATAATTGATTGGCTTGTATGTTTGTTTAACTAACGTCTATTTTACAAGTGTAGTTATATTTTATTTTTTATAAATATGTAATTTTTATAATAGGATTAAGATTAGTGCTATAGGGTTTAGGATGAGCAGTGGCTAGAAGGCAAAGACCTGGGAGGCCCTGTGAAGCTTGGAGTATTCAAATCCAAGAAGAAAAAAAGAATGAAGATTGAAGACCTCCATAGCATTTATTTTAATTATAACATTAAATTGTAATCTGGGTTGTATAAGGGTAGAGCTAAACTGCCTAACTTTTTCTCTTTTCTAGGGTGGATAGCGATACCCGACTGCACCAGCCTTTTATTCTTTATAAAATTCAAATGTTTGATTATCATGTTTAGATTGTGTAATATAAATGACATGCTTTTTATAGGTTTCTTAAAGTGTGTATATTTGATGTGTGGCCTGGATGCGATAGGCTCTTTAGAATAAAATTAAATTTTCTATTCTTATTAAATAACTCATAACTAAATTCTAATGCAATTCATAACCTCACCATATAGCCTAGGTATATAAACAAGATAATAAAATATTTAGAAATCCCCTAGTTGAATAGTTGTATTTTATAATAACATGCATATCATATTGTCTCACTCTTGAATAGAGAGGATCTCCACTCTTGCATAACAGGGGACAAGCTTGACCTTTGAGAGCAATTTTTGTAGTAGAAAGCACCTCTTCTCACAGATTTAGCCCATAACTCAATTTTATCATGCATTTAGGCATAATTATTCTAAGCCTTGGTCTAAAATAAATGTGTCAAAAATAATCAAAGACTTAAAATTTTTTAACATTAGTGTAAGTCATATTTGCATATCAAATATTATTTTGTTTCTTAGGGAGTGAGTTTAAGATTCTAGCTTCCTTCCTACTTAAATAACAACCTAACTATCTTACATCTATAGAAGACTGGCCTACATGATTTTAAAATGTAGGAGGTATTAGTTGGTGGCCACTATAGACACCTGTAAGTTCAAAAGAGTTGGGATGTGTTCACTCTCTCTTATGGAGGTGGACCATTATATCCCATTTTTTTGAGCATTAGGTCAAGCTCTTAGCTTGTGCTAGAGCACTCTAAATTTAGGTTCCAAGATAACTTGTTTCTCTCTTGCTACGAGTATAAGTCCTCACCTCTTAGGCATTCCTACAATCTTATGTTATTGAGTTATATGTCTTAGCATTCTAATAAGCTTTTAACTTAAACAAAAAATAATTTTATCTCTTTCAAAAATGTAAAACCTTACTATATAGTAGATTGAAGCACTCATTAGGCTTTTTAGTATCACGTATGCTTCTACTTTCCTTTGAAATTCATAAATAAGTCTTTATATTTAAACTCTTCCCACTTGATTTCTGATAACAACCAATCCTTTGATAGCCTAGCCTTGAAATCTTTGGAGATATTTATTGACTACTTTAATCGAGAGTATTCTTATAAAATTCTCATTTCCTATGATAAAATTAATTGTGAAAGCTTGCTTCCATAGGGAACTAAAGAACTGGTATAAAATAAACCCTACTTTACTTTATCCATGTAAAGTGGGGAAAGATCTCAGGTATATATGAAGACTCATCTGCCTTAGGAGCCCTTATTAAGTGATTAAGTCCATTATAGGATGATGTTTCTATCTTTTGAGGTAGTTGTTAACCTCACTTTTGGAGTGAGATTTCATCCTCCATATCTTTAGACTTAGGAGTCTTCTAGACACTAGAATCTTCTTAGCCATAGGACATTTCTAGTGGTTAGGTAAACACTAAACCTAAGCCTAGAGACCTAGGGAGGTGTACCATAGGTCTAAGCTATGTCTTACGACCAATAGGGAACCTACCTATCCTATGGCCTAACCCATGACCTATACCTATCCACTCATGCAAAACCAACCTCCAAGCAATACAATCAAACCCAATTGGATTTCATTTCATATCCAAGCTCCAAGCCAAAATGATTTGAACCCAAGCCCATCTTAACCCCATAATCCAATCTTAGGGATCCAACCTGAGCTCTTTCAATTGAACCAAACCCAATTTATTTTCACAAAAGCAATCTAATCATTCAAAGCATCATTTCAAACTCTTCCAATACCTACAATCAAGCCAATCAAACCAAATCAATCCAACCAACTTAACTTAGCCCATTTGACCTAAAGGGCCTACATGAGCCAAAATCTAATTGAATCCAAATTAATTGCAATCAAGGCCATCAATCAATCCTAAATAAATTATCAAACTCAATTCAACCCAATTCAACATAATCCAACTCAAATTGGCCCATTTAGTTCACTTGACCCAAAGTGATTTAAAGGACTCATTTGATCTAAACTCCAATACAACCCAAATTGGATTGAACTGACCTATCCAATCTCTTCAACAATGATTGTTGATCACCATTGATTGTTCAATTACAATCAATTGGGACAAACCAAGCTAATTTGATCACTTGACCCAATTTGACCCAATTAGCCCATATGAACCAAATTGAACAAAACTTCATTCTAAACCCAATCAATTGAAAATTAATGATTCATACCAATCATAAATTCATCCTTGAATATGATTCAACCACTAATCAAGCCAAACCAAGAACAATTGGCCCTTTGACCCAACGTTGACCCAATTTAACCTAAAGGGCCAAATTGGGCCAAACCTCAATCCAATCCAAATTGATTGAAACCAATGCTTCCAATCAATCATGAATTGATTATTGAACATGATCAAACCTTTGATTGAATCTAATTTGACCAAGTCAACCCAATTGATCCATTTAGCCCAAATTAATCTAAATGGTCAAATTTATCTAAATCATTCTCAAATCCATATTAATTAAAATCAACACCTACAATCACCCTCAAATCATCAATTGAACCTGATCCAACCCTAACCCAAGCCAATTTGGTCAATTTGACCAAATTGGTCAACTTAGCCCATTTGACCCATATGAACCCATATGAGTCAAATCCAAATCCACTTCAAATCAAATCAAACCAATTGAACCAAAACATCCCAAATCATCATTTAAACATGATCCACCCTTGGTTTGACCCAGTTTGACTAGCTGATCAACCTAACCCAACTTGACCCAATTTGACCTACATGGGTTAAATTAAGGCAAACCTATTCCAACTAAGCCCAAACCCAACCAAACTTGGCATGACCCATCCTTGGGTCAGCATGGGTCATCCCATATCAAATCCAACCCACTTAGGACCCAAATTAGATGAAAACCCATTGGTTTAACCCCTCCAAATGAGACAAAATCTTCATTTGGATGGTCAAACTCACTCACCTCCCCTTGGCAGGCACCCTAAGCTCAAATTAGACATGAGGACCACTGGCTCACGACCCAAAGTTGATTGGGTCAGCCATGAGCCAAGTGGAGGTGAGCTAACCCAAGCCACCCCATTGGAGCACTTGGAAGAGAAGGACACTCCACCTCAGCCCTTGCCAGCGCACTTCCCTCACTTAGGCAGTCAAGGAGCTCCACCTCATCCATTCACTTCCATCTCTGACCAAGTGTGTTGGTCAGATGCCTGTGCTAGTCGGATGCTTGCCAAAGGATGGTTCAATCTGAGCCATCTGATTTGAGGGGGAGGAGAGTATACTCCTCTCCCATCTCATTCCATTCAAGACCAAGGCATCTAAAGAGCTTCAGAGTGAGGAGAGAAACTTCCTAGAGATTTTCCAACCTCCTTTAAGCTCCCCAACGCTGGCGACACTAAACTCGAGCAAAATATAGCTTATACTCTGTCCAACCCCTCTTAAACTCAACCAAATTTAAATTAACTTCACCCACACATTCCCCAAGCTCTGGCAAGGTGAAATGAATTGATTCTTAATCGATTCGAGCACCAGAGACCATCCCTAGACCAACTCCGGTGACATTTTTAGCGATGCTTGGCCCACAGAGCCACTGGCAGGGAGGCAAGGTGCGAGCTTCTCAACAGGGTTTTGTCTCTTCAAGATGAAGCTACTTCTGTTGTTAGACCATCAATCTTGAGCTCTAATAAGGTAAACTCTAGCAAACCATATAAATACACTAAGTTGTTGGTCTTTTATGAAAGAAATCATGATTCCATGTGTTTCCCACTGTAGGATCCCCTTAGATCTTTTCCTTAAGGCTTTTGGAGTTGATCCCGATGCCTCACAAGCTTCGGTGAGCTCGGATCAAGTGGAGGAGGGCGGACGGTGTCCGTCTTCCATCCCTTGGGGGATGAAGGATCAACCACCATCTATTCCATGTGATTGGAACATACGGCTGTGATTAATCTGATTAGATTATTTAATTTTAATCCTATAGAAACCATCAGATTAGTCCCCACCATCCTATCCGAGATCGGACGGCGGGGATGAAAGCGCATCCACCGTCGCTGACTCAGCATGCTACGTCAGATGATTTAAGTGACCAATCCCACGATGCCACATGGAAAGTGCTGTCATGTCAGTTCTCGCATGGTGCCAATGAGATTAGGGATTAATTAGGCTAAAAATATCATTTAATCACCATTAACTTCAAAAATTTATAGCTACTTATAGAAAAATTCAAAAAATACAAATAAACTCATGTTGAAATGGTGAAATAGAGGAAAATTTAATAGAAATAATTTTATTAAGTTTTGAATAGTGAATAGAGATTAATTAGGGTTTGAATATTTTTTTAATTTGCTTAATTAAGCCATAATCACTTGGGCAATTAATGTCAAACTTGACATGTTAATTTAATGGGATGTCCTCTTCCTCTTATAATTTTCTAGGGATTCATTAGCTAGGTAATTAAGAGAATTTGAAATCCAAACCCTAATCACCCCCATTAAGTGATTTAATAATTATTTAAAATCCAAAATAGTAAAAATTTATTAATTAAACTTCATTAATCACTGATTAATAGTGAGATGATAAGGGAAAGTGATTAGGACTCCTTTCCTATTTATTTTTCCAAATCAATCTCATTAAGAAGGTTAATTAATGCATGGATTAATTAAGAAATTAATTAAGTAATTAATAATAAAATCAAATCAAATTGAAATGATAATTACTTCAGATAATTAACATTCAATTTATGGGTTCCTCTTTATGTGTTCAATAACATAAAGACCCTTTAAGGAAATTATGATTAACCCATGTGTGGGAAAATCATAAGAGTACTTAGCTTAGTTATTTCCTTAATCTAATTAGCACTTAAGCATGAGCCTATTATATTAGGTCCTTTAGTAGCATTACAATTTTAATTTCTCATTTGCACATCATTTGAGGCTTATGAATAAGTGTTTAATTAAATTAAAGAAGTATAAGAAAGGGTAATCAAATAGATTGCTTGATGATTCAAATTTAATTAATTCATAAAATCCACATAATTACTTCTCTTTAAACACACTAAATTACCAACATGGGAAGGGATAAGAAACACCAAATGTTTCTCCTCTTTAAGATTAATAACTCAAATCCAAAAATCAAAATTAATAAGAAGATTTGGTTTTCCTTAATTGATTTTATTTAATGTGATTGTCCTTAATAATTAGAGTAGTTGGAAGAATTATATGGAGTTATTCAATTATTCCTTTTCAATCATTCTAAATGTTGTGTCATTTGCATCATGTAATCATGGCTTTTCAAATCAAATAATCAAATGAATATACTTATGTATGTATAAGTTGCATATGTTGACTTAATCCTATTTTATATGTGGCTATTATCACTAATAGATTTCAAAATTATTTTCAAAACTATAAAATTAACAATGAAGATTTAGAGTGGTGATTGGTTATAAATAATTTATATGATTTGCATGTGTTTATAGCTTAAACATGTTATTGTATTATTTTATCTTTATGATTCATGTATGGGTTTACATATATTTGAATGATAATAAGTATAGAGTCTGGACATCCTAGGAATATGAAGCTTTAAGTAGCCCCACAGTGGTCATTAATTATTTCACTGTCCTAGTAATAAAGGCATGTACTTATTTAATTTCATTCATATGTGTACTTGTACTAGAATTTAGATAGAACTTTATTTTACATGTATAAATAATTCAACGAAAATGCAATCTCTTGCAATATTTTTAATCTCATGATTTTGTATACATTCATATGTATTTAAGAATAGCAAGTATATGATTTCGACATCCCAAGAATACAAGACTTTAAGTAGCCCCACGGAGGTCATTGACTATCTCACTTTCCTAGTTTAAATGACATGTACTTGCTTAAAACTCTATACATGTGTATATGAATTTAACTAAAGAATGAGGATCCCTCTTTCATACCAAAATATATGCATTCATAATCATGTAAGTGTGCCAAAAATATATTCATGTGCAGGTATATTAAGCCTTAAATCATATGCATGTTATGGGTGATGAAAATGAATGGTTCAACATATTCTACGTGATGGTAATTCAATTGCATTAGTCTTAAGATGCCTTTCATGTTGAACAAAATTTTTTAAGGTTAACCCAAACTTAGGATTAATAAAATACTTAATAAATCATTCACTAAGATAAATTAAATAAAAATATGCCCTTGAAAATAACTTAAGGTAAGGATGAAAGAGATTAAGTCTCTTTCTTCTCTTTATAATACTTAGGGGATATTTGGTTGCCTACATTTGGAATGCAGTGTAAAATGAATATAGTGTAAAAGGAATTCAGTGTAAAAAGATTACTTTATAGTTATTTGGTTGAGAGCTTTACAAATTCATGACTTTGCTTTTTTTTGTTTGGTTGACAAAATGTAATGTAAAGTAAACTGAAGGTTTTGACATTCGGTAAGCGGTGGTACATATACATATGAGGTCCGTCCATCTTGGCATTAAAGCTACTGGCAGAGCGTGGTAGCATCACTATATTGGTAGATGTATTTGAAATTCACCTAAATTTGGCGAATTCCAAATACACGTAAACTAGCCTTTCTGGTGTATTTTAAATGTATTACATTATATTAGAATTTTACTTGACTTGCAACCAAACGCTTGAAATATTCAAAAGTGTGCATTTGGAATAGTTATTAAATGTAGGCTCAACATTATAGTTGCTAAGTGAATATGAAACAAATAAAATACAAAATTAAAACTTGCAAATCCTCTAAACAACTTAAAATGAAATAATCCTTCATGTTTAACTTGAATAATTCCAAACCTTAGCCAATCAAAATTCTAAAGCCTAGCTAAGACATATTACATTAAGCCTAAGCATACACATTAGTATGCTAAGTCACTACCTCTAGCTTTAAGTTAGGACGGTGTATGTAATGATGTTGTGTTTTATTTTATGATATATTATTTTAGACTAGATGTTAGGAATGTGATGCATAGATTAGATGTTAGGTCGTTATTAGCCTAATATTATTTTTAATAGGGGATTATGCTAAAGGGGCCGCTAAAATGATAAATGATTATAAATACTTTTGCTTGCAGGTTGTTTATGCCCCTTTGCATAATCCATATTAGGACAGGTGGGCTTGGTTACTCATGTGTAGGGTGCTAAGTCCAAATCTATAGAATATAAATGCTTGATTTGAATGGATGTTTAACTAACATATGTTTTGCAAGTGTAGTTATATTTCATTTTTTTTTAAATATGTTATTTTGCGATATGAGTTATGATTAGTGCTATGGGGTTTAGGATGAGCAGTGGCTAGAAGGCAAAGTCCTGGGAGGTCCTGTGAAGCCTCGGAGTAAAACTAAATCAAAAGAAGGAAAGAAAAGATGAAGAATGAAGATCCTCATGATTTATTTACTTATAATTATAATATTATTTTGTAATTCGAGTTGTATAAGGGTAGAGCTCGGCTACCCAATTTCTCTCTTTTTTGGGGTATACGGCGGGACCCGGCCGGATCGACCTTTTATTCTTTCACGAGATCTATAAATATTTGATTGTTGTGTTTTTCTTGTGTAATAAAAATTGCATATTATCCATAGGTTTCATAAGCTTGATGATTGAATGTGTGTCCTAGAAGTGAAAGGCTTTTAGGATAAAACTAATATTTTTACCAAATTAACAACTCATAATTAAATCTTAAAACAAATCTCAACCTCATTCTAAAGCCTAGGATATAATCAAAATAATTAAAAGATTTACCAACCCCTTAGTTTAATGTTGAATATCTAACAACATGCATACCATAGTATTTCACTCTTGAAGTAATGAGGGCCTTCATTCTTGCACTTTAGGGAACACTTGACATATGAGAGCACCCCCCTCGTGATAGAGATCCCACTCTTTTTTTTTTGATTTAGCCAATAACTCAATTTCATCATGCATTTATGCATAAAATATCCCAGGCCTTTGTCCAAAATATTATGTCAAAATGATATAAGAATTTATAAAATTTTTCATTTAGACTAAGTCATATACTCATACTAGTTATGATCTAAGTCTCTTAAGGAGTGAGTTTAGAATTCTAGCCTCTTTCCAAATTAAACAGCAAGCCTAGCTATCTTGCAATTTTATAAGATTAGTCTACATGGTTTTGAATCATAAGAGGTGTTAGCTGGGGGCCACTCTAGGTGGTTGTAAGTCTAGAAGAGTTGGACGAGTTTATCCTCTCTTGTGGAGATAAACTCTTATGTCCCCCTTTTGCTTAGATTTATGTCATACTTCTTGCTTGTGCTAAAGCTCCATAGATTTAAGATATGAGGTTTTTTGTTTCCTTTGGGCTACGAGTATAAATCCTCACCTCTTAGATATTTTCATAATCTTGTGTTGATAGATTATAAGCCATAACATTCTAATAAAATTTTAATTCAAATTAAAACAAACTTTCTCTTTCAAACATATAAAGCCTCACCATAGGATAGATTGGAGTGCTCACTAGGCTTCCCAGTATTATGAGTACTTACTTATCTTCCTTCGGATTCAAAATAAGTCTCTCTAATTGAACATTCCCACTTGATGTTTTCAAAAATAACCAATTCATTGATAGCCTAATCTTAAAATCTTTGGAGATAATTAATTGAATAATTTAATCAAGAGTATTCTTAGGAAATCCTATTTCTTATGATGTAATTAACTATGGAGGCTTGCTTCCATAAGGAACTAAAGAATCCGGCATAAAATAAAGCCCGCTTTACTTTTCCATTTAAAGTAGGGGAAAGATCTCTAGTACATACGAAGACCCATCATGCCTTAGGAGTCCTTATTAGGTGATTAAGTTTATTGTAGGGAGGTGTTTCTATCTTTCGAGATGGTGCATCATACCTTAATGTCATTCCTGATCACTTCAATAAGTATCCCCTAAGATTTACGTGGTGTCCACATGGCATTTGAAATAAAACACCACAGTAGTATATCATACCTTAATATCGTACTCGATCACTTTAATAAGTACCCCCTAAGATCTATGTGGTGTCCCTATGACTCCAAATTAAAACACCACAGACACATAATAGAACACAATGGAAAAAAAGGATTCATGTAGCTGACCCTACATGGTAGGATAAAGACTTGTTGTTGTTGTCTCCTTGTCAAGCATAATTGATGAGTAACAAAATATAGGAGGGGAGATAAGATACTTCTTTTGTTTACATGGAACTCAATCTCAGTAGTTATGATTACATGGTGATAGATGGCAAGATTTTATAAAAAAAAGGTTAGCTTATGATTTATTATCATAAAGAGTCTTGTAATCACTTAAGAATGAGGTTATAGGTATTGACCACCTATCCTAGTGATGTAGGAGGTCTATGCCACATATGTTAATGATGTGTGACCCTTTGCATTATTTTCATGATTATTACTTTCTTATGAAAGACATGTGGAGTTTGTCAATGGACTTTGAACATAATGTAGTATGACTAAACAATTAATAAGTGGCAGCTTTTCAAAGGTCTATGAAACATCTTAGACTAGCTCCACTAGAGCAGTTTAGAAGTTTTTCTTGGCAAAGTCCATTAAGTGGGGAGTCAAAAATTGAATAAGTAAAAATATTAGCCACATCTACTTAGTATTGACTTTAAAGGAATCATTAGTTGTAGAGCACTTATGCTTTGCTAGAGATATTATTCAATAGGGAAGATGCTTTTAAAGTTGTCTGATAAGATAATAACTAATTGGGGTAAATAATAAAAGCAATTGGTTTTTGAAAGCTTGTTAATGATGATTTAATACTGTAATGCAATAATGTTGGTAAAAAAATATATGTTTTGATAAGGACAAATTAGCAAGATGTTAACCATGACCCTATATATATAATATCATCTATCTTCCAAGGAAGATGATAAAAATTTAATAGAGCCGATCAATAAGTGATAGAAAATGTCATGGAAGAAGTTGACTATCATTAAACCAAGGCACTAGTAAGAGATGCTGGGAATAAATTATGTAAGTTGGGAGAGTCAATGGTTAGGGCAATCTACCTAAATCCAAGCAATTTGAGGATGGCTTCAAAATAAAACGAGATGGATGTCAGTAAAAGAGCTACCAACCAAAGCTCAGGTTAATAAGAAAGAATTTAAAAGTTGATGTTTCAAAAAAAGTATTAGAATTAGTCTTATATTGAACCAAATTCCAACAAGTCTAATAAGTCAATCCAAAAGGCTATTTTTCATAGGAATCTAATCTTGATAATTTTCTACTAAGTGAATGATTCTAATTATGTGTGAAAATTAACTATTTCATAACATGATATATATTTGGTAGCATTTACATTTAAAATATCTATGATATTTTTTTGTGTATAAAATAAAGAATCATACTCTAATGATGGAGTCAATGAAAAAGTTTATCATAGTTTCTCACATTCAAATATCTACTTTAGGTAATTAGTCAAATGCAAAAATGCAACCAATCTCTTGTATTTTTTAAAAAATTTTATCACATTACATCACCTACTTTTGCCATATGTTCATGTAGTTTGATTTATGATTTTTGTGAACCAAACTGATAATGTGATTTAGTTCTATATTTCATAAAATTGAATCATATTGTTCATGCCCCATGCAAATTTATTTTTTCTTGTTGTCATCATGAGAGAATGCATCCCCTTTATTATTAAAGTGCCTACAACCTTTATGAGTTAATTTTTTACAATAAATTTTAAACTAAACTGAGTTAAAGGAGAGATTCATTCAGAACTATGAATCTATTAGTAAAATTGGACTAGAGGATGAGCTTAAAGCCAACAACCAATTGCCTAAATATTCATGTGGGATTAATAACTGTTAATGGCCGAGTGGCTTATTTTCAATTCCAAATGGCAAACTGATGGCAATTGTTAATTGATCAATCCTCCTAATTTGTGGCGACTGATGATTTGTAACTAATGATTAGAATATGAAAAAATTTTTAACCTAAATTAAACACAAAAAATTCAAGTCCAGATTAACTCTTGTAACATTCTGATCAGATTCAGATTTGCTTAAATTTCGGATCAACCCAAATAAAAGATTTCACTTTTTTTGATGAAAAACTCGACAGAAGCTATAAATTTTTGCTATTTTTTCTAAGTTGTCATGCCTAATTTCGATAATCTTATTCATTTCAAACAGGTTGATGTTAACCCATCATAATTTAAATATTTATTGTATCATATCATGTCGTGTTTGGTTTAGATTTAAAAAATGAGTTAGGTTTGAGTTGCCTATTTGTGTGGGGTATTTTTTGTTTGGACCAAAATAGGTCCCATAAATCAAATTAACCCCGAAAAAATTGAGTAGTATATTTTAATTTAATTTTTATTAGGATAAGCTTCTAAATTGACATAAGATATTTTCATTCCATTGAAAAAAACATGAAATTATGTTATTCTTTCTCACAATCAAGAATAATATTGTTGTAAAAATTATTACAAAACAATAAAATATTAATACATTTTTATGTAATTAGTAGAAAAATATTATAGAAACTGAAATAGAAAATCCTTCCTATGCAAATATTAATTTTCAGATAATATAAATTTGTCAAGATATCTATTGTCAAATTTTAAACAAAATGTAGAACATGAAAACAACTTAAGCAGTTGAATAGTTGTGTCGTTATAAACGGATAATTTTAAGTTTCAAAACAATTACTCTCTCTCTCTCTCTCTCTCTCTCTCTCTCTCTCTCTCTCTCTCTCTCTATATATATATATATATATATATATTTCTTAGCTAATATCATTGAATTTTCTTATATTCAAAAAGGTTTTTCATAAATTCTAATGGATTTTTTAAATTTTCTTACAAAAGATATTTTATTTAATATTTGTGAGATGTATCAGAATTTCAATCTCATCAAGATATATTTTTCGAGAATTTGACTTTTCAAATTTCTATTTTGTTTATTTTTGTAATAATTATTTTCTAATAAAATTATTTTTAAAATATCAATATATGGGATAGGGTTTACTTGTACTCCCAGAGGTCGAACCTGATAGATGCTCAAACATTTCTTTTCCATTCAATATAATCATCTCTCAAGTAATATCTTTCTTTAACTTCAAGTAATCTCTTACATCTTATAAATTCTAATGTATTTACAAAATAATATATAATATATTTATATCTACTTATTCCCCTAAATCTTTAAATCAAATAAAAATATCATTAATAGTAACTTAATTAAGCAAAATACATATTTTCTTTTCATATATATATACAACCTTAACTTAAATCTTCACTATAAGCTGTGTAAAAGTCTTTTTAGAGCATTTAATGGCCCATCACACGTGTTTTTTTTTTTTTTTTTATGTTTTGACTAACTTTTAACATTTTTAGCACTGTAAAGATAATTTTGAGCTAGTTTTTTAGTATTTTTTTTATCTAGAAAGCTGTGTAAAAGTTATCAAAAGATAAAATTATAATTTAGGAGAAATCAACTTATTTCTCATCTCATAGAATGAGTCCATATTAACATTTATAGAGCGGTCACATCTTAACTTTTTTTCTAAAATTATATTTTTACATCTCAATTTTTTTATGACTGAGGCTAAATTTGGGATAACTTTATGCTTATAATGCAGTCAAAATTGTATCATATGTGACATTTAGAAAATTATATTTTGAATGTATTTTAAAGAAGATATGGTGGAAAAATTATAATTTTCAACCCAATAATAAGTCGATTGTTCATAAAAAATTTATAATCTATTTTAAAATAAATAATATCCATTTCTATATTGCACTTTTTTTAAATAGCTTACATAGTTTAATCATTATTTTTTTTTGAATATTTGTAGCAAGCAGACTCTTAGAGTATTTTGGGATTTATTATTTTTAAAATTTAAAATTTTGAGAGCAATTAATGTCATAAAAATATATCTAATTAAGCATAACTTTTGATATAATTTTTAGATATCAAAATGCCCAAATATATCAATAAAAATTTTCAAGAATAGAATCTAAGATTATTTGAACTATATTTTCAATAAACTTATAGTTGAGATAGGGTAACTTAATAATACCAAGAAAGCTTGGATCCAAATCTAAGTGGGCCTAATTTAAGCACTTATTGGAATAATTAGAAACTTCATGGGGTCATTTGGAGGGGTCAAACTTCTCTAAATGGGCGTGCGTGTCATCAAAATAAGTGTTTGATGAGACACATTCAACTAGTCAAAACATGAGTTGTTTTAACACTAAAATGCTTAAAAAATATAATATGATCAAAGGGGAACTATTAGACTATTTGATGGTGTTTAATTCTTTGAAGTAAATAAACAAAATGACTCTTTAAATATATATAAAAATGACATTTTGTATTCATTCAATATACAATTATTAGCATATATAAATCCAAAATTCTTAAGGAATTGGATATATGAATTAGAATATTATGTGGTGTCTAATGATCGACATTTGTATCTCCATCAACATTTTTGTGTGACTAATCTCTTCGTTATAATTTAAACGCACCAAAAGCCCCTCCTAATGCCACCATAAGAGATATTTTCTATAGTTCATAGCTATTATATTGTATTTGTATGTTCTTGAGTTTTAATAATTGCATTATGCTATTATAATTATCTCAACTGTGTTATATGTGTATTTGTCTCTTATTTTAATTTTTTTTACATATAAATTCTATCTAACGTTGTCTTATATGCTATTCTCAACATATCTATATGAGTGCAAAATTTCATATGATAATAAGGTGATAATCACAAAAATTATCATTATTTTAATACTTATATATAGATTAAGACACAAAAAAATTAATTTCATTCATAATTTTCCAATTACAAATATTATATTTTAAAACAAATTATTCATCTAGTTTAAAATTAAAAAAGGATTCTTGTAAAAATCAAAATTTTGTACGTAAAAATATAATTAATAAATTATTTGGGTAAGAATTATGAGTAGTCAGCCAAAAACTATCTACAAAATCAAAATCAAAGCTCATGTATGATTCCATTGCACTCCATAAGAAGATAAGGGAGCCAGAGTCGATGGAGAAGACAAGCTAAGGGCAAATAAAATCAAACTAATCCAAATGCATTAAAAAAAAAAAAAACTAAATATTCCAACCTACAAAAAATTCATTGGTTCCTATCCAACCTAAATCACAGCCTAACAAAACGAAAATAAAGTCGCTCAAAAAATAAAAATAATAAAATATTAATAATTTTCACATATTTTATAATTTATTGCTGATCATTTTATTTAAAAAAAAAAAAAAAAAAGAAAAAAAAGAAGAAGCTTCATGCCCTTTTCTTCAAAGGAACATTTTTATTCATTCCAAATCCCCCAAACCCTGTCGCCAATGAAGCTCATAAATCTCCTTACCGTGCTAGGAGAATTAACGCCGGCAACGGCCTCCGCGTCGTTGTTCTTCTCTTCCTCCTCCTCTATCTCTCTGTAATCCTCCTCCTCAAAGCCCTCAACTTTCCCATCTTCCTCAGCAGAACGCGCCTTCTCCTCCGCGGAAAGGAAGCCTTCTTCCTTGAAATCCTTGTTGCAGTTGAAGCGGCGGCGGCGGCGACGGCTGGAGGGATGTGGTACGGGCTCAACGGATTCCTCCACAGCGTCGAGGATGTGGTGTATGAGATGGCGATTAGGGGATTTGTCCCAGCGAGCCCAAAAGCTCTTGTAACATCCGAAGCAACCGCAGCCGAGTTCCGGCGGGTGGTGGTGGGCGTTCTTCTTCACGGCGACTTTGCCCTGCCCGGCCATGGCCCCGCCGGAAAGAAGGTAGGCGAGGACCTCTTTCTCCTCCGCAGAGAGTGCCGCCGCCAGGGTGAGGATCGCGGCGGGGAGGACGGCGAGGAGGAGCTCGCATGGCGAGGAAGGTGCGGGCGAAGGGTGAATCTTCTTTCCTTTTCCGCTGTAGAGCTTCTTCATATCTCTCCCTTTCTTGTTCGCTTATATTCTGCGGTGTGGAATCAGAAAAGAGGAAGAAGAAGACGATGGATTTATATGTAATTGCTGCTGCGGCTTCGATAGGAAAGCATCCCAATTCTTTGAATGATTTCGAGAATCTAAGAAACAATATATGCTCAAATTTGTAAAGCCATTAATTTTTTTGTTTAAATAGGAATTGTTCAAACACCGAGTCAAATAGAATAGATTGGAGGACCGGAGAACGCTCGGTCAGAGGAGATACGTGTGTGATTTTTAGATTTCGAAATAATTATTTAAGTAGCAAATAAAATAAATAAATCTTCCCTTAATACGTCATTAATAATTTTTGGAAAATAGAGAAAATACTGCACATATTTATCAATAGAGAAAACAATGGATGTATGGCTTACAGTTGTAATCACGCAATTAGAGTAATGAAACTCACAGCTAAGAGGCTGAATATTAGGAAGTTAATTAGCTTTACAAAAGGAAAGTGAATGATAAGAATTTAATTGAGATAATTTCATTTAGGATTTCCTTTATCAAAAATTTTAATTAAATATTATTTTTAATTATAACCCCTAAGATTGAGAATATAATAAAAAAATTTATCAAAATATTTTAACTTTTTTTTAGTCTAGTCTTCTTATTGAGAATATATTATTTTTAATTATAACCTATTATCCTCAATTTACATTTTTTTTCTCATTCCCCACTAAAAAAATGTCCAACTTAATTTCTTATACACGATAAATTAAATAATTAATTAAAATAAAAGTCCATAATTTTTTCATTCTTATATATATATATATATTTTCTTTTGTCAATATGATGGTATTATTTTATTGATTATTTGTGTTTTTTAGATTTATTGATTTTAAATTTTTATTTATCTAATTATTATTATTATTAATTATTTAAAATTTATCCACCTTAAAATAAAGAGTTGGTTCTTCCAAGTAGTAACAAAGATAAATACCATGATTTAGGGCCCCAACATTGATAGCATAATAGGTTCATCTCTTTCTCAATGATGAAGGTATTAGCATGACCAAGGAAGAAGCTTGTAGGAGAAGTCATCGGAGAAGACTTGCTTGTGGAAGAAGAAAAAGGAAGGAGATTTTTTTTTAGAAAAATGTGAAGGGGACTTGAAAAGATAAGGCATGTAAGCATTAAATAAAATATAAAATAATAATATTTTATAAGTAATATTAAATGCAATAACTTAATGCATTTTTTTTGTTTTTAATAGAGTGATAGTGGTTTTAATAAATTGAGCTTGAAGTTGACCAAAGCTCACGAGCCAACAAGCCAAGCTAGTTCAAGCTTGAGCTTGTATAATATACGAGTAGTAATTTGAGCTTGAGCTTGTGATTCGATAAACTTGATTTGTAAACTCGTTAATGAGTCAAGCTAAAGCTGGCAAGTCAGCTAAAGTGAATCACACAAAAAGTGTTATTTTGAATTTATTTTTGAATAAAATGCTAATCAAAAGCATGCTTCATAAAGTGAAATTATGAATTGAAATACATTCAAAGCACTAACTTTATTACAATAGATCATCATTTGTATAGAAAGAGAAATACCAAGTTCACTAAGAAGAGAGCATATCTAATAAAGCTAAAGTGTAATGATTGTAAAAGAGCAATACTTAGACTAGTGATTCATAGTTTGCTGCATCTTAGAGCTCCAAAAAAGAAGATTTTAGTCAAGGAAAATAAGATAGTGCTAGTCAGTATAAAATCATTTTTTGCATTAGAGAACTCATTAAAGGAGAATGACTAACATAACAAGAAAATAAAATACTATAATTAAGGGTCTTACAAATATATCATAGTAGGTGCTGAACAACAGTCCAATAGTCATTAGTATGGTGCATGCATTAGTATAACTTATTTATCGTGTAGGCCAATGGGTGGCGTGTAAGCAATAGATGCTAAAGGTTGCCAATAATGGTGAGATACTCTTAAGGGATTAGAAAACATTATACCTAAATAAAAGGTAAGTGTATAACTAATGAAGAGGGGTAGCAATAAGTTATGCTTCTAACAAGTTTGCTTGGGCAAGTAGAACCATTATGTATTAGCATTGCGTGAATGACTTCTTATAGTTTAAATCCTACAAAAAATATAGTGAGCAAGGATTTGGATGATAGTATAATCATTGTTAACTATAATAAAAATATGATTATCAACATAAATTAAAATATTGATCATAATATCATAACTATTGAAGACAAATGAATTTACATGATGAATGGTGAGCTTTTATGATATCAAGATCAAGAATCCAATTTAATGTCATAATTCGACCCAATATAAACTGTCATATTATGGTGGATTATATCGTATTAACATCATAACAATTAATTAAATAACCAAGATCTATTTAGAAGAAACTTTTCTTATTTTTCGGTTTCACAAACACAGAGCCACTATTATCATAAAAATATCATAAAATAAAAGTAGTCAACATTAGATCATATTACTACTATATAATAAAAATATGTACACAAAAATTATGGTATAATTCTTCCACCAACTAAACATGTATATTACCATGACTATCAAAAGAATATATATCTAAAGTAGAAATATACCTAAAATCAAGTTCTCAACACTAACAAAAAGTTTTATTCTTTCCTAAAATAACACATGTGAATATAATAAAGGTAAGCAACCACAACTCAATATGCTACTTGAAATCTATTATAGTTTTTATATAAATAATAGATATTTATTAAAAAAATACTATTTTTTTAAATAATAAAATGTACCTTAAATAAATAAAAATAGCTTTTCAATAGTCTATCAAGTACAGTGTCAATATAAAAATTAATATCTATCGTATGTATACATCAAGCAACTGTGGTGTTTTAATTTGGAGTTAGGTGGAAAGAAAAGATTATTTTGGTAACTGTCAACATATTATGTCTATCAAGTACAATATCAATATAAAAGTAGAGAGCACTCATGATACTAGGAAGCCTACTGAGCACTCTAGCCTATCCTATGGAGGCATTATATATTTGAAAGAGAAGATTTATATTAATTTGAGTTAAAATTTTATTAGAAAGCTAAGGTTTATAATCCATCAAAGAAAGATTGTAGAAATGTCTAAGTCATGAGGACTTATACTCGTAGCCCAAAAGAAATAAGTAGCCTCGGATCTTAAATCTATGATGCTTTAGCACAATCCAAAAGCACGACCTTAATCTAAATAGAAAAATGGGATATAATGGTTTACCTCCACAAGAGAGGGTAAACCCATCCCGATTCTTTTGAACTTACAACTTCCTTGAGTGGAAGCCAGCTAACACCTCCTACGGTTTAAAATCATGTAGGCTGATCTTATGTATGTGCAAGATAGTTAGGCTATTGTTTAAGTAGGAAGGAGACTAGAGCCCTAAACTCACTCCCTAAGAGACTAAATTATGAATGGCATGGGGTCATGACTTAGACTAAAATGCAAAATTTTACAAATTCTTTATATCATTTTGACACATTCATTTTGATAAAGGCTTGGGCCAATTATGCCTAAATGTATGATACAATTAGTTTATTGGCTAAATCAGCAGGAGGAGGTGTTCTTCACTATAAGGGATGCCCTCACAAGTCAAGCATTCCCCTATCGTGCAAGAGTGAAGACCCTCCATGTTCAAGAGTGAAGCAAGATGCTATGCATGATTGTTGTCACATACATCATTCAGCTAAAGGGTTGATAAATCTTTTAATTATCTTGATAATAAACCTAAGCTTTAAAGTAAAGTTATGAGTTATTTTAAATTATAGTTATGAGTTATTAGTGGGGGTAGAAAAATTAGTTTTATCCTAAAGAGCCTACCGTATCCAGGCCACACATTCAATCATCAAGCTTAAGAAACTTATAAAAAACATACAATTTCTATTACGCAATATAAACACAACAATCGAACATTTATAGATCATCATGAAAGAATAAAATGCCATTGCGGCCAAGTACCGCCATACACCCCAGAAAATAGAAATTGGGTAACCAAGCTCTACCCTTATACAATCTGATTACAAAAGAATATTATAATTATAATTGAATAAATTTTATGGGGGTCTTCATCCTTCGTCTTCTTTCTTCCTCTTTGATTTGATTTTTATTCTAATGCTTCACAGGGCCTCCCAAGACTTTGCCTTCTAGCCACTACTCATCCTAAACACCATAGCACTAATCCTAATTCCTATTGCAAAATTGCATATTTTTTGAAGGAGAATGAAATCTAACTACACCTAGAAAACATATGTTAGCTAAACCAACCATACAAACCCAAGCAGTTATATTTTACAAATTTAGACTTAACACCTTGCACATGGGTAATCAAGCTCACCTATCATAATGTGGATTATGTAAAGGAGTATAAGCAATCCTGCAAGAAAAAATATTTATATTCATCTTTATTTCAGCAACCCCTTTAGCATAATCCCCTGCAAAAAATATCATTAGGCTAATAGTGGCCTAACGTCCAGTCTATGCATAAATAATTCTAATATAAAGTACAAAACATTACATCACAAAATAAAATACAACATCATATCATGCACCATCCTAACTTAAAGCTAGAAGTGGTGACTTAATATTCTAGTGTGTATGCTAAGGCTTAGTGTGGTATGTCTTAACTAAGCTTTAGGATTAAAATATCTATAATTTGTAATGTTCAAGTTACACATGAGGGTTATTTCATTTTAAGTCATTAAGAGGATTTGCAAATTTTACTTTATATTTTATTTTGTTTCATTTGATATCTACTTAGTATCTAATTGTTATAAAGAGATGAAGGAGATTTAATCTCCTTCATCCTACTAAATTACTTTCTAAGGAGTATATTATTATAATTTTGGTTTCTTTTAGTTAATGGTTTATTAAATATTTTTATTAATCCTATATTTGGGTTAATCTTAGGGAATTCTATTCAACATGAAAGACATCTTAAGATTAATGAAATTGAATTGCCATCACATAGATAATATTGCACCATTCTTTTTCATCATTAATAACATGCATATGTTTTTGAACTTAGAATACCTATACATGCAATATATTTTAGCACACTTAAATGATTATGAATGCATATACTTTTGGTAGAAAAGTGGGATTTCATTCTTTAACTAAATACACATACACATGTATTAAAGATTTAAGCAAGTACATGCCTTTGTTTAAACCAAGGAAGTGAGATAATCTAAGACCTCCTTGAGGCTACCTAAAGCCTCATATTCCTGAAATATCCAGACTATATACTTGCTATCTTAAATACATATGAATTGTGGTGTTTATTTTTGGATGTGTATGGGGGGAGACCATGTAGATCGTAGGGGGTACTTGTTGAAGTAATCGAGTATGACATTGATGTATGATGTACTATCTCGAAAGATAGAGGCATCATCCTTCAATGGACTTAATCACCTAATAAGGACTCCTAAGGCTTGATGAGTCTTCGAATATACTAGAGATTTTTCCCCTACTTTATATGGATGAATAAAGTAGAGTTTATATTAAACAAAGTTCTAAAGTTTCCTATAGAGGCAAGCCTCCATAGTTAATTACATCCTAAGAAATGTGAATTCCTTAGGAATACTCTTGAATAAAGTAGATAGTTAGGGTCTCTAAAGATTTTAAAGTTAAGATTATCAAAGGATTGGTTGTATTTGGAAAATAAATTGGGAAAGTTTAAGGATAAGACTTATTTTTGGAAGTCAAAGAAAATATGTAGGAAATGCTCATGATACTAGAAAGCCTAGTGAGCATTCCAATATATCCTATGATTGGGCTTTATATATTTGAAATTGAAGAGAATTATAAGTTCGAGCTAAATTTTATTAAATTTTTATGACTTATAATCTACCAACACAAGGTTGTGGAAATGCCTAAGAGGTGAGGATTTATACTTATAGCCCGAAGAAAACAGCAACCTCGGATCCTAAATCTAGGGGGCTGTAGCACAAGCTAAAGCACGACCTAAATCTAAATGACAGGTGAACATAAAAGTTCACCTCCACAAGAGAGGATGACCTTTTCTACTTCTAGACTTATAACTGCCTAGAGTGGCTGCTTGCAAACTCCTCCTACAATTTTAAAATCATGTAGTCTAGTCATATCAAATTTTAAGATAGTTGAGCTATTATTTATTTAGAAAGAGACTAAAGTCCTTAAACCCACTCCCTAAGAGACTAGAGCATGAGTGGTATGAGTAAAGGCTTAGCCTAATGTAAAATATTTTTAAATTTTATTTAATTTTGGCACATCATTTTGACAATGACTTTAGGATTTTGATGCCTACATGCATGATGAAATAAATTTATTGGCCAAATCAAAAGAGAAAGAGGGTGAAGCTCTATCAGTAGGGGTTGTTCTCACAGGTCAAGCAGTTTCTATACGTGTAAGGATGGAGGCCCTCATTTTGCAAATGGGCTCATTTACTTTCATTGCTATGCATGATATGAGACATACAACCCTAAACCCTAAACCCTAAAAAATATGAAACAAAAGAGCAGATGGAAGGGGGTTAGATAATGCCATTCAACCCATTCATGGGTGATGTCAGATAAGATTTTCTCTAAGTCAAGCAAAGGAGCGGTAGCCACAATCGCCTAAAAGGTTGCTTTTTCGAGGTGATCAATTCCATTAGAAATAAAAATTTTCAAAATGAAGATTGGGTGCGCCATATATATCAAAGAGTCTAAAAAAATGATGAGTGATTCAAGATGCATGCATGATATGAGACATGCAACCATACAACTAAGGGGTTACTAAATATTTTAATTATTTTGATTTATGTCATAGGCTTTATGGTGAGGTTATGAGTTATTTAGAATTTAATTATGAGTGATTAATTGGGGTAGAAAAATTAATTTTTCTCTATGAGCTTAATTGCATCCAGGCCACACATTAATGCATCAATCATAAAACACTATGAAAAGCATGCCATTTCTAATGCACAAACTAAACAAAATATCAAACAATTTTATAACTATCACAAAAGAATAACAGTACCGTATCTCAAAAAAAAGAGAAAAGATTTTACCCTTATACAACCCATAATATAAAAGGATGGTCACAATTTTATAAATTCTATGGGAGTCTTCCTTCCTTCATTTCTTCATATCTTCTTTTCTTTCCTCCTTGCTTCTTTGATTTGGTGGATTTCAGGACATCACATGACACACCAAGGCAAAGCCTTCTAGCCAATGCTTATTCTAATCCCTCATAGTACCAATCCTAATTTCTAATGCAAAATTACATTAAATATAGGAAAAGAAAATCTAACTACACTTGCAAAACATAGGTTAGATAAAAACACATACATTCTGAGCAGTTATATTTATGGTTTGGACTTAGCACACTGCACATGGGTAACCAAGCCCACCTGTCCAAACTTGGATTATGCTTAGGAGGTTAAGCAACCTGCAAAAAGAGCATTGATATTTATTTTTAGGCATCCCTTAAGCATAATCCCCTACAGAAAATATGATTACGCTAATCTCGATATAACATCCAGTCTACAAAATATACACCCTAACATCTAGTCTAAAATAATATATCATAAAATAAAATACACATCACATCATACACCTCCCTAACATAGAGCTAGAAGTGTTGACTTAATTCTAATATGTGTGATAAGGCTTCTGTGGTGTGTCTTACTAAGCATTAGAGTTACACTTTCTAAGTTTGGAAAGGTTCAATTTAACATGAAAGGATAGTCTCACTTGAAGTTTTTTAATTGATTTGAGATTTTTTAATTTATATTTTATTTTATTTCATTTGATTACACTTAGCAACTAAGTGTTATAAAGAGAAGAAAAGAGGATTTCCCTCTTTCATCCCTACCTTAAGTCACTTTCTAAAGCATGTTAGTTTAATTTAGTTTTATTTAGTGAATGGTTTATTACACATTTTAAATTAATCCTAAGTTTAGGTTCACTTTAAATAATCATATATAATATGAAAGGCATCTTAAGATTAATCTAATTGAATTACTATCACATGACATATGCTAAATCATTCCATTCCATCACATGTAACATGCATATGATTCAATCCTAAGTGTATCTATACATGCAATATGTTTTGGCACACTTATATGATGAATACATACATGTATTTGAAGCTTATATCATTTTATGTGATTGAGTTATTTAATCAATATTAGTTTAAATCTCTATCTAAATTCTTATGCAAAAATACATAGGAATGAAATTAAATAGGCATGTGTCATTGTTAACCAGGGAAGTGGGGTAATCAAATGACCTCCGTGGGGCTAACTAAAGCCTCGTATTCCTAAGTTGTCCAAACTATATACCCATTTGCATTCAAATATATGTAAATTTGTATGCATGAATGTAAAAAAAGAAAGGTCCAAATCACGTGACCAACTAATTCAATCGCCTAGTCAATTGTGAATACATGTATCTTTGATAAAAGAAAAGAGGTTCTAATTCCATAATTAAATACACACACGCATGTATAAGAGATATAAGCTAGTACATGCCATTGTTAACCAGGGAAGTGAGGTAATCAAATAACCCCCTCGGGGATACTTAAAGCCTCGTATTCTCAGAATATCCAGACTAAACAATTGCTTTCCTCAAATACATATGGATGTATACATAAATAAAGGAACAAAAATGATACAAATATTGTATATTTATTTGATTGAAACATTTATGCATATGGAGTAAAGATATATCAAAATTCTAATGTAAGAACACATGTAAATGAAATCAAATAAGTATGTGCCACTGTTAAGTAGGGAAATGACCTCTTTGGGGCTAACTAAAGCCTCGTGTTCCTGGGATGTCCAGACTATATACTTATTAACATTCAAATACATGTAAAATTACATATGAATTAAGGAAAAGAAAGTTTTACTTCACATGTCTAAGCTATAAGCATAAGCAAACCTTTGTATATATATTCATAACTATTATCACTCTAATCAATCTAATTGATTCATAAACTTTAAAAAAATAATTTGAATTTATTAGTAATAATAGCCACACATATTGTAAATTAATCCAACACATGCAAGCTTACATAAAGGGAAACCATTTAATTCAATTAACTTTGAAAAGATGAATGCATGATTTCAAATGACATATAACATTTAACATGATTGGAAAGGAATAAATAAACATAAACACATGGTTTAATTCAATCATAATAATTCCTAAGGACAATCATATCAAATAAAATTGTTTAAAATAAACCAAAGTTTCTTTAATGCCATTTTTAATTTCATGTTTTGATTTGATTTAAGATGTAAGAAGAGGTTTGCTGATCTTAACCCATTCCCATGTTTGTTAATTAATTTGCCTTAATGAAATATGATTAAGTTGATTTTATGAGTTAATTAAGTTATAATATGCATAACATCCATTAATTTGCCCTTCCATATGTTACCTTAACATAGTTACTCAAATAATTATGAGCCAACATGATATGCACATACATTAGAAATAAAATTAGCAATGATCCTAAAAAAGGAAAGGTGTCTAATGCAATTGACTCACAATTAATTGTTAATTAAGCTAAAAAAACTTAATTAAGTACTTTTATAACTCTCCCACATATGTGAGCTAATTATAATTTTCTTAGGATTTTCTTAGGTTATTGAACATCTAAGGATCTACCCAAGACTTATTTAATTAAGTTCTTATATGATTATGATTTCAATTTAATTCATTAAGTAATTTAATTAGTTGATTAAGCCAGTTTTATTAATGAAATGGACTTAGGAAAATAGATTAGGGAGGAGGCCTCAATCCCATTCCATAGGTTCATTTATTGTTGAATAATGATTAACAACTTAATTAATTAATTTGTTAATTTTCATATGATTAATTAATGATTAATTAACTTAGGAGGGTAATTAAAGCTCAATTAATCAATTACCCCAATTAATTAAGCAACAAATCTCAAAAAAATTATGGGAGGTAGAGGTCATCCCATTGAATTGGCCCACAAAATTTGAGTTGAATTACTTAAGTAATTAAAGAGTAATTAGGCTAATTAAATTTTTAATCAAATCTTAATTAAGCTCTAATTACTATTTAAAATTAATTAGGAATATTTTTAATAAATTATCCTCTAAAGTACCTTTAAAATGAGTATTTATTTATAATTTTCCAGTTTTTTCTACAATCAATTATAATTTTTGGAAGTTTCAGCCATTAAAACTCATAAATTAAGCCTAATTAACTCTTAATCCTGTCGGCGTCATGTGGCATGCTGATGCGGTGTGCTTTCCATGTGGCACCATGGGATTGGTTATTAAAAATAATCCGAGTCAACGCTTGCGTGGTAGAGGCAGGATGTGCTTTCTCGTGCGCCGTCCGATCTAAGATTAGACAATCATAATTAAACATGTAGTGCTAAAAGATAAAATAAGATAATTCTAATGGATTTAATCACGACCGTCAGTTCCAATCACACAGAACGGATGGTGCATGATCTCTCGTTTATCGATCAATTGAAGATGGACACTGTCCACCATCCTTTGATCGATTCAAGCTCACCCAAGCTCAGATCGATCTGAAATTGATCCCACACCTTCACAAGGAGGATCGAAGGGATCCCATAGCCAAGATCACACGAGATGCAAGTTTTCTTTAAAAAGCTCTAACTCATTTTCATACACGGATCAGTTTCAATGGCATACCTAGCCGGACCTCAAGACCAGTGCCCAATCCAATTGAGGAACCTTCTTCTAGTGGATACGAGGCTCTACTGATCAACACAAGCTCCAATTTGAGGTGGTTTGCTCACAAGTGTAGGTGGCCTGGTTGATCGAAGTCAATCATGCCTGAGGTGAGATTCTGCTCTGCTTGATTAGCTCTAAGGAAGGTGTGTACAAAGTTAATTGTACTTTGGTTGAGTTTGATGCAAATGGGTTCGAATGGGATGTTATTTTATTTTGGCTTGGAGGAAACTGAGAGTGTGGAAGTTGGGGAAGCTTGGGAACTCTCTAGAAAGCTTGTCTTAGGGTTCTCTTGCTTTAGGGAATGAATTCCTTTGGGATTGTGTGAAAATGAGAGGGTGTATACCCCCTCCCTCTTGATCAAATGGAAGAGCTTGATTTGGCTCTATGTGATCATCCGACCACCTCAGAGGGTTGTGGATGTCCTTGAGTGGATGAGGTGACTTGATTTGGTTGGGTGAGGTGGATGCCAAGGAGAGTGGATGCAAGGGATGCTCCAATGGGAGAGGTAAGGTGATTTCATTGGTCATGGCTGACCCAACCACCTTTGGGTGAGGTTGGACAGTGTCCTAGGAGCCTATGTGGACCAATGGGAGAGTGTCAAGTGGTCAATAAATAGAAATGACCACTTAAATGGGTGATTTGCATCATGTGATACCCCTAGCCCAAGGGTACGATGGTCATTTGGTATTATACTTGATTTGGACAGATTTGAGATGAGTCAAAAGTGGGTAGGGCCAAATTTCATGTCATTTGGACTTGGGTAGTTTCAATTTGGGGTCAAATTGAGTTAGGTTGGGTTAAGTTGACCAATTGGTCAATTTGGGTCAAACCATATTTGGTCAATTCATATGATCATTTGGGATGTATTTGTGCCATTGGTTTAGTTCAATTTGGTTTAGATTTGATTTTAGTTTATTCGAGTTCATTTGGGTCAAATGGGTCAAGTTGACCAATTTGACCAAAAAATAAATCGCTTAAGTCTTTGATCATTGAATATGTTGTGGGATTTAATTTGGATTTGATTTGATTTTAGGTTTGACCTTATATGTCAAGTCAATCATTTGGTTAAGTTCAATAATAAATTTGGAATGAACTTAAGCCATTGGTTACAATCAATTTAATTTAGATTTTAATTTGACCCATTTTGGCCATTTAGGTCAAATTGGGTCAACTTGGGTCAAGAGGGCCATTGGGTTAGGTTTGGCTCAACTGAAGGTCAAATCGTGTTCAAGTATTGATTTTGAGTTGGTATGAATCCTTGGTTTCAAGAGATTTGGCCTAGGTTGATTTGGGTTAAGAAGGTTAACTTGGTCAAAGGGCTAGGTTGACTTGGTTTGACCTAATTTATGATAATTGATCAACCTAGGATAACCAACAATCATGTTATGAAGTTTGGATTGGCTTAATTCACTTTGATTTGGATTGAATTGGAATTTGGTTCAAATAGGTCAAATTGGTATCTTTGGGTCAAGTGAGCCAATTGGGTTTAGTTGGTTTGATTTTAGGTTGAGTTTATATATGGATTTGGGATTGATATATAAATTTAATTGTAATTGGTTTGGGTTCAAATGGGTTTTAGTTCATTTAAATATTCCAAGTCAAATGGGCTAAGTTGGGTTTGACTTGGGTTGATTTTGGTTTGGCTTGATGATTGTAGATTTCATTTATATTTGAAGAGATGTTTGAAGGAATAATTTATTTATGAGAAAATCAATTGGTTTTGTGTTTCAATTTGAATGGAATTTGGCTAAGCCCATGAAATTAGCTTAAAGGGTTTAGATTTGGATTTTATTTTAGTTTGATTTAGTTTTGATGATTTATATGTATATTTTATTTATATTTGGAAGGATGATTGAAGATATGATTGATTCATAAGAAAATCAATTGAGTTTGAAGTGATTTGAGTTCAGATTTGGCTAAGTCATGAAGGTTAAATCATGTTGCTTAGGAAGGGTTTTGATTTAATTTATTTTAGTTTGATTTAGTTTTGATCATTTGGATGTATGTTTTATTTATATTTAGGAAGGTAATTGAAGATATAATTTTTTATGGGAAAATCAATTGATTTTGGATTGATTTGAAGTGGATATTGGCTAAGCTCATGAAGGTAGGTCACATGGCTTAGGAAGGATTTTTGGTATGATTGTAGGTCTTGGAAAATTGGATTTGGATGCGCAACAAATCAAACCCGACCTAGTGTGACTACTGAGAGAGTGTCATTGGGGATCTTACCTCAACTCAAGAGTAGTCAAGATTAATTTCATTTTATTTCATTTAATTTATTTTACTTTGATTTTGTTTATTTTCATTAGTTTTAATTTCATTTGATGGATCTCATCGGTGTGTGATGGACCGCACTAAGAAGGGGCTATGTCAACTTGTGTCTATCTCAGATTTACTGATCCAAAGGGGTAGTCTGCCAGTCGATGGGTAGGACTATACAACCTAAGGGGTGCCTTTTTGTGTTCAACGGCTATGCTAGAAAGAAAGTGCAACAGACTTACATCTTCCTGATCAAAGAACAGTCGCTGGGTGACCTATTGATAGCATAACAAATCAAACTCGACCTAGGGCTATTGGTCAGTGTGCAACAATCGTAGAAAAGATTGCATAGCAGACATACATCTTCCAAAGCCAGGATGACCACTGGGGTGGCCTGTTGGTGGCACAATAAGTAGAACCTGACCTAAGGGCGACTACTAAGAGAGTGTCACTATGGACTTATCTCAACTCAAGAGTAGTCAGGAGATTCTTATAGGGAGTTTTGCTGACACTGCCCTAAAGATATGATGCTTACTTGGGAAATGTGCCACTAGGGGTGTTCTCCTAATCCATAAGTGAATATATATTTTGTTAATTTTTTATCGTGGACCCTATTGGTGTGCGAGACCACACTAAAAAGGGGCTATATCGGCTTTGACCTATCTCATATTTACTGGACCAAGGAAAAATATGCGCATCTGTGGAATAGAATATCCAACCACAGGGGTGGTTACTAAAAAAGGGGGATTGTCTAATATAGTAGTAACTCAAGTAGTGTCTAAATGGGGTCACAAATGATGTGATCCAAATAAAGTGCCCACAAGGGAGGTGCCATTAGGGGTGTTATCCTGAATCCTGTAAAGAAGAAAGCATGTACATGTATAGTGGCCAACTCAAGGAGAAAGCATAGCAGCCTTACATCCTGCCAAGAGTGGTGGATCCACCGAGTGGGTTGCTGTCAGTATAGCAAACACCAACCAACCTAAGGTGTCTGTCGATGTGCAATGATCGATCTAGAAAGAAGGCATATAGACTTATATATCCTTAAAGCGGAATTGATCGCCAAGATAGTTTATCGTCGGATGATGCTATCTGACTTAGGGTTGCTCATCGGTGCACAACGGTTGTGCTAGGAAGAAAGCATAGCAAACTTAAATCTCCCAAAGTGAGGAACAACCACTGGGGTGACCCATTATTAGCACAACAGATCGACCCGACCTAAGGGTGACTACTAAGTTGGGAGTCACAAAGAAGGAATGGCCCCAGACTTGAAGTAGTCAAAAGGAAAGGAGTCACCAGGGGACTTACCCTAATTCTTAAATATACTCGACCAAGTCAATTCACGATGGATAGTTTAAGAAGAAGGCGTAGCATATTTACATCTTCTTAAATGAAGCCAACATGATGGTAGCTTCACAAACAAAGAAGTTTTCAAAGAAGAAAAGATTTGATTTGAAGATGAATTTTTATCGATGATAAAGATTTTCAAACATGAATTTATGGATAATATTTCTTTAAGTAAAGCATATTGATTGGAAGCATCGGGTGCTCTCCTTTATGATTGATAAGCTGATAAGATCATTCTTAGTATGACTTCTCTATGGCAAAAGGGTCTTCCCAAGTGGGTTCAAACTTACCTCCCATCTTGTGACAGGCAATAATTTCTCTCCTTAAAACTAAAACAAGCTCTCCTACTTGAAAAGCTCTAGGATGGACCAACTTGTTGTGAGCTTGAATCATTTTGACTTTATACAACTCAAGGTTTTGGCATGCCAGTAAGCATCTCTCCTCCAAACCTTTAAACTCTTCTAACCGTAACTTGACATTCTACTCTGTTGTGATCTTGTTACTCACAACTATCCTTAATGATGGGAGTTGGACTTCTAATGTTAGCTACTTCATACCCATACATTTAGGAGAACGGAGTAGATTAAGTTGGAGTTCTATATGTGGTGCGGTAGACCCATAAGGCTTCAACTAACTGCTCATGTCACTATCATTTTTTATCGTCGAGTATTTTCTTTACTATTTGGATGAGAGTTTTTTTAAAGGCTTCTGCCAAGCTATTTTCCCTTGGATAGTAAATGGTAGAATATCTCCTATCTATGCTGTGTCTCTGGGAAAAACTGTTTATCTTGGTGCTCTTGAATGCAGTACCATTATCAAATATAATTCATCGAGGCACCCTGAACTTATATACGATATGGTTCTAAAAAATTAGAGCACATACTGTGTTGTGACCTCTCTGGTCAGAACTGCTTCTGCCCATTTAGAAAAGTAGATGGTATCAACTAGGATGAATCGATGACCTTTGAAAGAATGAGGGTCAATCGGACCCACTATGTTGGTACCCCCAACACTTGAATGGCCATGAGGCCAATGTAGGATGTAGAATGTTGGGTGGTTGGTGTAGGACCACATCGTGTACCTAACACTGGTGGCATTATCTAACTACGTCCATGCAATCTATAATCATCGATGGTAAATAGTATCCTAGCCTCTTGATCTTGGCTTTCATCTTCAGACCAGATTGATGCACTCCACATAATCCTGAATGTACCTCGATCACGATCTTACAGGCATTGTGTTTGTCTAAACAACGTAACCACATATGATCGAAGGATTGTCGGTACAATGTGCCATTCATGAGAGCATAAGAAAGTGATCTTACTTTATTTGATAGGCTTAGGACTTCTCTTGAGGTAGTTTTCCTTTAGTTAGATAATCCATGAATGGTTGCCTCCAATCTAACTCCTCAACCTTTTTGGCAATGACAACCTCCCCTTCAAGAAAGTATCTTTTAATGAGATCAGTATTAATAAGGGATAAGACTTATCTATTTTGGACCTTTATTGATATGGACTCATCTTCCAGACATGCCAACTCCTTGGCAAGTTTGGCTAAAGCATAAGTTATGACATATTCTCCTAAAGGAATCTTGTAAATGGTAACCTCTGGGATTTGGGCCAATAACTCCATGGTGTATTTGTGATAATGATGGAGTTTAGGCTTTAGAACATTATAGGACCCAACGATTTGATTGATGACTAATTGAGAATCCCCAAAAATATTGATGTTCTAGATGCTTAGAGTAACGGCTAACTACAGACTGTCAACCAAAGCTTCATATTCAGCATCGTTGTTGGTGCAAGGATTGGACAAGTGATATGACAATCTCATCATATCGAGATCTAGAGTTAGGATAACTACTCCTACCCCTGCCTTTCCTGGGATAGTAGATTGTGATTCTTCTCCTCTTTTAGAGGAAGCCGCACCATCAAAGCACATCTCTTAGTGGTGAATGCTAGTATCTCCTAAGTTCATGATTTGTTTATCGAGGAGGTCATCACTAAGTGGAGTGTCAGTAGGAAGTGGGTGTGATGTTAAGAAAACTTCTAATGCTCATCTTTTTATTGCACGGAGGGGTACGAAAGTAATTTCAAACTGTGATAAAATCATGGACCAATGTGTCAGCCATTCGGATAGTGTCGGTCATGTCATGAGACATTATAGTGAATTGATCCTAGAGATCAAGTTCACCTTATGAGAAAGCATGTAGTGTCACATCTTTTGGGATGTAAAGATTAAAGCTAAGCAATATTTCTCAATAGGTGGATAGTTTGCTTCAATAGGGATTAAATGATGGCTGAGGTAATAAAGTGCATTCTGCTTCCTTTCATCATTGGCTTGGGCCAACAAAGCACTAAAGGAGTCATCTAATGCAGTAGTGTAAAGTATAAGCGGCTTGCCTGGGATAGGGACTGTCAGAACTGGTAGCATCATCAGGTAATGCTTGATGTCTTCAAAGACATGCTGACACTTGTCATCCCACTTGAACCTGGCATCCATTTTGACAAGTATTGAGAATGGCTAGCATCTTCCTGGTAAGTTAGATATAAAGCATCCTAGATACGCCAACCACCCTTAAAAATATTTGAGTTGGGTTAAACTCTTAGGGGGTGAAATTTCTATTATTACTTTGATCTTCTCTGGATTGATCTTGATTACCCAATGTCGGACAACAAACCCAAGAAATTTTCCTGAAGCTACTCTGAATGCACACTTCAGGGGGTTTATTTTGAGCTTACATTATCTTAATGATTCAAAAATTTCTCTCAAGTCAAAGAGGTAATTTTATTTTCTTTACTTTTGACTACGAGATCGTTGACAAAGCATTCGACTTGATGATGAATGAGTTCATCGAAGATTCGAGTCTTGGCCAGCTAGTTAGTAGCACCGCATTTTTAAGGCTGAAAAGCATGACCTTATAATAATAAATTCTGATAAGGGTTCAAAAAGTAGTGTTTCTTTCATCTTCAGGGGCCATCTTTATTTGGTTGTATCTAGATGATCCATCCATGAAGGAGAAGACTGTATAAGAAGAGGTAATGTCTACCAGCAGCTCTGGTATCAGTAGTGAAATTTTTTCATTTAGACATGCCATATTTAAGTCCCTAAAATAGACACATATATGAATTTGGTCATTCTTCTTCTTAGCTAGGATGACATTGGCAAACCGGTATGGTATTTTTCTTCCTAGATGAAACCAGCATCAATCAATTTCTTGACTTTAGAAATGACATGTTGTTTAATGTCTAATCGCATGTGTCTAGGAGCTTGCTTTATAAGGTTAGCACTATGCTCTATTACTAGTTTGTGGATTATTATGTTAAGAGATGAACTGGACATCTCTTCATAACTCCATGTGAAGCAGTCCTTAAACTCAGTCAATAGCCTAACTAAGTCAATGGTTTCAGTTTCATCCAACAAGAAACTGATGTATGTCGGGTGTGGATTTTCTTCAATTCCTATGTTGATCTCCTTGACCTCGTCGATGGTTGACCTGATTTCCTCTTTGAACTCCGATGATGCATCTTTGAATTCAAAATCAACTGGAACATCTAAAGTTTATAAGCACAACTCCTCATATGAGTTAATGTGATTTGAAGAGAACCTATCATATTCCAAATTATTGGTGATGACTAAGCAGTAATCATAATCATCGACTGGACCAACTGTATGGAATCCTAGTCCTGGTCTTGATTAAGAATGTTTGCAGTTATTGTCTCATAATCTATTGATGTAATCTGACTTGTGTTTAGACCAAGCATGTGGAATCAGTCCTTTCTTTGCTAAATTTAGAACACGTGATGAATACCAATCAAAAGATAATTCTATTAAATATTTATATGAATCATCCTCAAGTTCTACATCAACTTCTTAACTTGAGGATGATGCTCTCAAAAAGAAGCTCTGGGTCTTCACATCTATGGATGACTTGGGGGTTTTCTTAACTACCAAACCCTCAACTTTTTATGAGGAAAATGGGGTTAGGGCTAAGGTTCCCAACTGATGCCTAATTATTTCACATATAAACTTGGATACATTTATGCTTTGCTTTGGAGCCTAGTCTTCATCGCTATTTGACATAAATGACACCTCTAAAAGAATTTGCTATTGAGAAGAGCTGGTTGGCGTGCTAACCATATAAGAATCATCATCTGAACTAGATTCTAAGTCTATATGGATAGTAGGTGTACTCCTAGTTGTTGGGAAATATCTCCTATTGGGTGGCCAATAAGAAGGTTTTCCACCCCTGGGGCTGCCTCTGAACTGTCCTCTTCCTCTGCCTGGTGGAGTTCAGGTCCTCCTAAACATATGCTCGAATGGAGTAATGAACTGTGGGTGGAATCTAATGTTAGGCTCCACTTCCTCCTCCAAGTCTATTTCTTGCACCCTTTTATTTTTTTTTAATTTTTTTCCATTTCTTTTTCTTTTTCCTTTTCCTTTTCTTTTTCTTTTTCTTTTATTTTTGAACTTTGGCCAAGTTCGTGAGAATATACATATTGATTTTAAGGAAGGTAGTAGGTCGCATCCTCATATATGCTGACCTCATGAACTAAAAATGGCTTGAGATTTTCTTTGACATAATAGGAGATCCCACCTCTCACAAACTTCTTACATTAATGTAGAGAGGATGGGACCATGTTGTTTTCATGTATCCACGGTCTCCCAAGAAAAGCATTGAAAATGTATCTAAGTTTATAATGTGAAACTTAGCTTCAGTCTTCTAATCATCTATCTCCAAGGCAACACTATGGAGCCTAAGACTCTCTTGCCTTGTTCTTTGAATCCTCTCAACATCATCCTTTCTTTTTGGAGTTTGGAGATGTCGATCCTCAAGTAGACAAAGGATTCTTAGACTCATAATGTTGACTGATGCACTTGGTTCAACCAACACTCTAGAGAGCCTATATTTTCCAACATCCACTATAATGTAAAGAGGGTGGTTGTGCTCGGTCATCCCTAGAAGTAAGTCTTCATCATTGAATGTAACTCCTAAGATATCCTTCGAGTGGAATGCCTCCTCTTTAGTAGCGGTCAGCTGAGCTAAGCATATCTCTAGATTAAGTAAGGCTTTAATTAGAGATTCCCTTATCTCTTTGGATTAGACAAGGGCATCGTATATGCTTAACTTAGCTGTCAACTTGCTAAGATGAGCTAGAATGTTGTAATCAACTCTAGCTTGGTCCTCCATAAGCATATCCATGGGTGGAGCATCCTGTGGAGGCGCTATCTACTCACTAGAACCAATGACTTGCTTACCCTTATCCTAAGGTGCTACCCTAAGAGGTAGAGCTTTACCACTATGTAGGTTGACTTCAGCGACTTCATGTGGCAGGTTAGTGGAAAGTTCTACCTATTCATTGGGCATACCTAAAGCTTCTCCTATGTGACCCTCAGAGTCTGATGACTCAAAGTCAATCTATATGGGTAAACCTGTTGATTCAAAAAAGAAAAGTCTGATTCTGAATCATAAGAGAAAGGACCAAAATTATTTGTGTTATTATTATTATTTAGAATTTGAGAGCTTTCAATTGGAATGAGATCATCAAGACTACCAAAAGTTTAGATGATATAAGTGGATTATGCTTTTTTCATTGATTTCTTTCTAGGTGGGGGTACATGATAAAAATCAAGTAAAGTAAGCGGTGCGAGGGGTTTAGTGCCTTCGTCCACAGATACAATATTTCTGTTAGTAGAAGAAGAGCTGGATGAAGTAGTAGTAGCTACAATGGTGAAAGGAATATTGGACTAGGATAGTGGTTGCACTACTTAGCTTTCCCTAGCAAGTGTGGATTGCTGCTACTACTGTTGAGCTCCCACCCTTCCTAGTTGTCTTTGGCAACTTGCAAAACTTCCTTGATATTGGAGATTTAAGCTACTTCAGGCACTTACAAGGAAAGTTTATTGATCTTTAAGATAATCTTTTTAAAGGTTTGGGATAAAGAGATATCCCAACCTTCTTTTTTCTTGAGAGGATCACATGTATCCCCAAGGATTACTCTAATAAAATTAGATGGTTATTCTAATAAGTATTCCTTAGGGATAACAATAATGCCTAACTTGTAGTTGAGTCAAGTCAGTCTTTGAAGGTGATGCAATCCTCTAAGACATGGCCTAACATGTGATGGTAGGGGCAAAAGTTAGGATCATCACTCTTTCCTACTTCGTCAGACTCTAGTAGCTGAAAATCAGGTTTCTTTAAGAGATTTTTAAAAATTTTTCTAACTACCTCCCTCTTTAATAAATAGGGTTTGTTTAATTTGTTCAGAAGAGTAGGTGGACATTATCTACCTAACGGTGGATATAAGTACCGCTATTGTGCATACTGCTGTGGAGGTGACAACTATGGTAGCTATGGTGGCCGGCATGATGGTTAAGGTGGTGGAAGAGGAGGTGGCAAAGGGAGCTGTTAAGCTCATGGTTTCTCAAACTAAATTCTGGCTGGTTGCTTTCCCTTATCTATTGACACCACTGTCTCTGGCTTCTTCTCAAATACTTTTTGTGGCTTGGACTTGAATGATTGGTCTTGGAAAGGTAACTATTTAGCTTCCTCTTGTAAACTAGCTACTTTGTTGATTAATTTTTCAAAAGTTTTAATTATGAAGCCCTTGAGCATGAAAGCAACCGTACTATGGATATTCTTAAGAAGAATTTCAATGACATGTTGTTCGGACAGTTGTGATTTGCATTTCATACTCAGGTTATACCACTTGAGAATATAATAAATAAGGGACTCGTTGGGATTTTGTTTTGCTACAATGAGGTTGCCCACAATTACCCTTTGATGGGCTTTAGCAAATCTCTTGACAAAGAGTTGCTACAACTCAACAAAAGTTTTTACAAAACTATTGGGCAATTCGATGTACCAATCGAATGCAACCCCTGATAGACTGCTAACAAACAAGCAAAATAGAAGTGTATTGCTACCACCAGTATCACAACAGCTGGCTCTAAAATGTGCCATATGCTGCCGTGGGCTCCCACTTCCATAAAAGCTCTTGAAGGAAGGTGGCACAAACCCCTTGGGGAATTGGACTACTTTGAATTCCTTCGGGTAAGGTCTACCCTTGGGAATGAATGAACTAACCCAAACTTGTTCCAACACTTCCCTCACTTAGCACTTCACCATCTATTTAATGTCTTTCTCATGCACGGAGGTACTATCTATGACCTTCTTATGCAAACTACCACTGTCCTGATCCACGGGAGAGGCACTCTTGGGAGGATCTAAAACATTTAAGAACTCAGACTGATCAGCCTCCATAGGACTGAGCTGCAAATCTGGAATTTGGTTCTAGAGTGCTAGAACTACTGCCAACAAATTCTCAACCCTCCTCTCCATCCTGTTGATCTGCTCATGCTTTTGCTTGAGCTACTGAAGGTGGTGCTAGGTCAAGTGAGAGGTGTCACCTTCCTCAATCACAACACCTTCCTGACTCTGATGGTCTTTATGGAGGGATCCTCAAGTATCAACCATATGGAGTTCTACTGAATCCTCAAATAGGTCATCATCATAAGGGTCAAAGTCTACTCTACCCTCCTTTTGATCTGAATGATCACTCCCAAGAAGTTATTTCTTCTCAACAAAGTAGTCTCCTACCTTGTCTAGCTGAACCGGTACAAACACCCATTGACGACTAACTGTAAGACTATGCTCATCTGAATCTATACATCAGATACTGTCTACTTATGAGTGCTCTACCTAGGGGGATCAACTACCATGGGGATTGCACTAGTATCCCCTACTTCCTCTACTACTAACTGTAGTGGTGGAGCAACTATGACGCTTTTGGGTTGCCACTCCCTCTTCGCCACTATTGAAGTGGAAGGTCAAATAGGATAGTTCGGCCTCATCTAAACGATTGGAGTAGATGGACCGGGATCCTTGGGCCATAGCCGGATCACCAATGGAGATGTCCTCTCTCCAAATGCAAGTTTTGTACTTTGGTGGGGACTGTGGAAGGAGGGACTTGGACAAATGATGGTGGGCGACGAGTGGAGCGGTGTGATAGTGGAGACACTGACAGCCTCTTTATCGGAGCTCTCCTCTTATGACTGGTAGTTCCCATGAGACCTATGTTGTCAGTATGATCGACTCAAGTCGCCCCCCGATTCGAGAAATCTACTAAAGTGCAGACTGCCGACTATCTGGTGTACCTCCTCCTCTCCGATTCGAGAAATCTAAATAAGTACATGTCATTGTTAACCAGGGAAATGAGGTAATCAAATGACCTCTTTGGGGCTAACTAAAGCCTCGTGTTCCTGTGATGTCCGGACTATATACTTATTAACATTCAAATGCATGTAAAACTACATATGAATTAAAGAACTATGTCTAAGCTATAAGCACATAAAAACCTATGTATAAATGTTCATAATTACTATCACTCTAATCAATGTAATTAATTCATAAACTTTAGGAAAATAATTTGAATTTATTAGTGATAATAACCACACATATTGTAAATTAATCCAATACATTCAAGCTTACATATAGGGAAACCATTTGATTCAATTAACTTTGAAAAGATGAATGCATGATTTCAAATGGCATACAATATTTAACATGATTCAAAAGGAATAAATAAACATAAACACATGATTTCATTCAATCATATTAATTCCTAAGGACAATCATATCAAATAAAATTGTTTAAAATAAACTAAAGTTTCTTTAATGCAATTTTTTATTTCATGTTTTGATTTGATTTAAGGATGTGAGAAGAGGCTTGCTGATCTTAACCCATTTCCATGTTTATTAATTAATTTGGTTTAATGAAATATGATTAAGTTGATTTTATGAGTTAATTAAGTTATAACATGCATAACATCCATTAATTAACCCTTCCCCATGTTACCTTAACATAATTACTCTAATAATTATGAGCCAACATGATATGCACATCATTGGAAATAAAATTAGCAATGATGCTAAGAAAGGAAATGGGCCTAATGCAATTGGCTCATAATTAATGGTTAATTAAGCTAAGAAAACTTAATTAAGTACTTTTATAACTCCCCCACATATGTGGGCTAATTATAATTTTTGTTAAGATATCCTTAGGTTGTTGAACACCTAAGGATCTACCCAAGACTTATTTAATTAAGTTCTAATATGATTATGATTTCAATTTAATTAATTAATTAAGTTAATTAATTAATTAAGCACTAATTAGTTTTATTAATGAAATGGACTAAGGGAAATAGATTAGGGAGGATGCCTCAATCCCATTCCATAGGATCATTTACTATTGAATAATGATTACCAACTTAACTAATTTATTTATTACTGTTCATGTGATTAATTAATGATTAATTAACTTAAGAGAGTAATTAAAGCTCAATTAGTCAATTTTCCTAATTAATTAAGCAACAAATTTCAAAAACATTATTGGAGGTAGAGGTCATCCCATTGAATTAGCCCATAAAGTTTGGGATTAATTACTTAAGTAATTAAAAAGTAATTAGGCTAAATAATTTTTCAATTAAACTTTAATTAAGCTATAATTACTATTCAAAATTAATTAAGAATATTTTTAATAAATTCTCCTCTAAAATACCTTTAAAATGAGTATTTATTTATATTTTTTCAATTTTTTCTACAATTAGTTAATATGTTAGAAATTTTTAGCCATTAAAACTCATTAATTAGGCCTAATTAACTCTTAATCCCATTGACACCACGTGGTGCACTTTCCACGTGGTGCCATGAGATTGATTAATAAAAATAATTTGAGTCAACGCTTATGGCTAATGCGCTTTCATGCACGCCAAAAGGATAAAACAAGATAATTCTAATAGATTTAATCATGACCATCCGTTCCAATCATGCAAAACGGACGGTGCGTGATCCCTCGTCTATCGATCGATGGAAGATAGGCACCATCCACCTTCCTTCGATTGATTTGAACTCACCCAAGCTTGGATCTATCTCAAATCAATCCCACACCTTTGCAAAGAGGATCCGAAGGGATCCAACAGCCAAGATCGAGCGAGATACAAGTTTTCTTCAAAAAGCTCTAACTCATTTTCATATAAGGATCAGTTTTAATAACATACCTCACTGGACCTTAAGATCGATTTCCAATCTGATTGAGGAAGCTTCGTCTAGTGGAGAGGAGGCTTTACTGATCAGCACGAGCTCCACTTTGAGGCAGTTTGCTCGAAAGGCCAACACCCAAAGCATAGGTGGTCGGTGTTGATCGAAGTTATTCATTCGGTGGTCGGAGAGATTAGGATGAAATTCATTTTTGCTCGACTAGCTCTGAGGAAGGTGTGTGAAAAGTCAATTGCACTTTGGTTGAGTTTGGAGCAAATGAGATCAAATGGGATATTGTCCTATTTTGGCTTGGAGGAAACCGAGAGTGTGGAAGTTGGGGAAGCTTGGGAGCTCTCTAGAAAGCTCATGGCAGCTCATCTTTGGGCTCTCTTGCTCTAGGGAATGAATTCCTCTGGGATTGAGTAGAAATTAGGGGGAGTATACCTGTGTTGATCTCACTTTTGGAGTGAGTTTTCAATCTCCTCATCATAGATCTAGGATTCTTCTAGACACTAAGAGCTCCTTAGTCCTAAGACACTTCTAGTGATTAGGTGAACACTTAACCTAAGTCTAGAGACTAAGAAGGGTTAGTCATAGGAGTAGGCTATGCCTTAGGGACTTAGGGAGACTTACCTACCCTATAGCCTAAACCCAATCCATGTTCACATTATCAAAGAAAACCCCAAATTCAAATTCCAGAATTTACAATCAATCTCAACCTCAAATCCAAGCCTAAAATCCTTCCTAAGCCTTATGATTTTACCTAATGGACTTAGCATTAGCCAAATTCAAATCAATCCAAACTCAACTGATTTTCCTAAATATCAATTCAACCTTTCAATCACTCTATCAAACTTACAACCAAACTTAATTCCAAGTCCAATTTGCCAAAAATTGTAATCATGCCAAATCCTATTTAAGCCATGTGATCCGCTTTCATGAGCTTAGCCAAAAATCCCATTTAAATCACTTCAAACTCAATTTATTTTCTTTGAAATCAATTATTCCATTAATTATCTTCTCAAATATAAATCAAACCTACATTCAAATAATCAACAATAAATTAAAATAAATCAAATTAAGTTAAGACTCTTCCTAAGCCATATGAATCAATCCCATGTGCTTAGCCAAATCTTAACCCAAATTAACCCAAAATCAATTAATTTTCTCATGAATCAATTATTCCATCAATCATATTTACAAATATAAATGAAATCTACATTCCCATGATCAAAATTAAATCAAACTAAATCAAATTCCCTTCTAAGCCCTTTGGACCTACCTTCATGAGCTTAGCCAAATTTGCCTTTAAATCACTTCAAACTCAATTGATTTTCTTATAAATCAATTATTCCTTTAATTAGTATCCCAAATATAACTAAAATATACATTCAAATGACCAAAACTAAATCCAAAATTAAATCAAATCCCAATCTAAACCCTTTGAGTTAATTCATTGGACTTAGCCAAATCCTATCCAAATCAAGTCAAAACCAATGGATTTTCTCTTGAATCAATCATTCCTTAAATCACCTATCCAAATATAAATGAAATCTACAATCATCAAACCAAACCAAGATCAACCCAAGTCAAACCCAACTTAGCCCTTTTGACTTGAAATTTTCAATTGAACCAAAACCTATTGAAGCCCAAATTAATTGTAGTTGGATTTATATTTCAATCCTTAGTTCATATATAAATTTAACTAAACTTGAATCAAACCAAAATAAAGCCAATTAACCCACTTAGGCTCACTTGACCCAAAGTGACCTAAAGAACTCATTTGAGCTAAGTTCTAATCCAACTCAAATTGGATTAAACTAAGCCAACCTAAGCCCTCCATCATGATTAATAACCACCTTGGAGTGACTAATTGCCATAAATTGGCCAAGTCAACTTGGTCATTTGATCAAGTCAACCCTTTAGCCCACATGAATCCAAACTAGCCAAAACTCATTCTACAACAAATCAATTGAAACCATGCCTTCACACTAACCCTTTATCAATGATTGAATATGATTTGACCATCAATTGAGCTAAACCAAACCCAATTGGTCATTTGACCGAAGTTGACCTAAATGACCTAAAAGGCCAAAATAGGTCAAATCATGATCCAACCCGATTTGATTGCAACCAATGACTCAAGTTTATTCCAAATTGATTATTGAACTTAACCAAGGCCATGAGTTTGATCAATTACTGATTTATTGACCAATTAGCAAATTGACCTTTCAAATTAACTCAAACCAAAGCCTACAATCATCTTTAATTGAACTTGAACTAACACCTAACCCAAGCCAATTGGACCAGTTTAGTTAAATTGATCAACTTGACCCATTTGACCTATATGAATCCAAATGAGCCAAAATCAAACATAGGCTAAATTAATTAAAACCACTTGAACCAAAAAACTTCAAATCATCATTTGAATCAAACCTAACATGGCCTAAAGTGACCCATATGACACAAATTAAGCCAAATCCTTTGAAACCAACCCATAACACCTTAGGAGCTGACCTAACCCAACCCAAACTTACTTTGGGTCAACCAAAACTCAAATGGGGTCAAACCCAAGGCAATCCCCCTTGGAGTTGCCTCCCACATAGGATCTTTGCCAAAATTGGTAAAGTCCACTTTCCATCTTCCCTTAGCAGCCATCACTCACCCCAAATGGTCTCACCTGCCCACCTAACCCACTCTAGGTGAGCTAGGCTTTCCAGAGACTAAAGGGAGGTGATTTAACTCACATCCCTCCATGGCTGAACCCCATGGACAAAGATCAAGCCACATCTTGCCTTGAGCCTCTTTCCAGCCCTCCCTTCACTCATGTCATTCCCCATGGAGGTGATCGAGACCACTCTGACGCCCTGGAGGTGGATGGTCAGCCAAAAATCTGAAGCTCGATCCATCCGTCCATCACAATGGAAAAGGGGTATACCCCCCTTAGTTCTTAAGGCACAAGCACTAATTTGATTTGTAAGAGCTTCCTAAGGTAATTTTGAGTCCCTGGTGAGCTCCTAAGCCTTCCCAAAGCTTCCCCTAGCTAGATTCCTCCTTCCCGAGAGCATCCAAAATAGGTCAAGCCTCCTCCAATCCTGACTCCCCCGTTTCTCAACCAAAACCAAATTCCTCTTACCCACATGCTCCCCGCATCTCATTGAGCATGAACAAATCGTCCTCCCCTGAGCTCCAAGCCCACCGGAGGTACCACTTTGATCAAGACGGAGCCTCCAAAGGATGGAACTTGGTCTTCCAAGTGAACCACTTAGAATCAACCCAATTACAGCTCAATATGGCTTCATCTCCACTAGACGAAGCCTTTTCAAGTGTGTGAATTGCCACCTATTAGCTACGGTGAGGTATGAAATTGAAGCCGAGCTTTCTTGAAATTTTTTTAGAGATTTTCAAAGTAAAGTTGAATGCCACGTGATCTTGACCGTTGGATCCCCTCTAATCTTTATAGTGAAGGTGTGGAATTATAGTGGATCCGAGCTCAGGTGAGCTCGGATTGTGAGGTCAATGGAGGACGACTTCCATCCTTCGTAGCCCATGGAATGATAGATCACATGTCATCTATTCCACATGATCAGAATGGACAACCATGATTAGATCCGTTAGATCAAGCTATTTTAATTCTTTATTACCCACGGGATCGATCTACACCATCTGATCCAAGATCAGACGGTGGAGATTGAAAGCACGTTGGTAGTTAGTCATGTCAATGTTGACTCGGACGCACTTTAATAGCAAATAACGTGATGCCACATGTAAAGCACGCCATGTGTCACCGATGGGATTAAGCTTAATTAGGCTTAAATAATCAATATTAATGGTTGAAACTTCAAGTAATTATAACAAATCATAGACAAATCCAAAAATTACAAATAAATACTCATTTTAAGGGTATTTAAGGTAGAATTTATTAAAAATATCTTTAATTAATTATGAATATAATTAGGGTTTAATTATAGTTTAATTGAGAAATTAATTAGCTTTATTACTCCTTAATTAATTAGTTAATTAACCCCAAATTTTTTGAGATTATTTAAGGGGATGAACTCTGCCTCCCTAAATTTTTCTGAAAGTTATTGGTTAATTAATCAAGGAAATTAGTTAATTAATACCTAATTATTTTTTTAAAATTTAATTAAGGGTTAATTAATTACATGAACCATAACTATGGTGAAATATATTCCTTCATTCATCTATCCCCCTTTTGGAAAAGAGGATAAATGAAAGTAAATATATGCCTTGGGACACAATGCAGAAGATATTTTTATTAGATCGACATTTGAGGTGTACTATCTTGAAAGGTAGAAGTCCTCACCCTACAATGGACCTAATCACTTGAATAAGAACTCCTGAGGACTATGGGTCTTCGTATGTACTAGAGATTCTTCCCCTACTTTACATGAAAAAGTAAAGTAGGTTTATTTTCAACCGGGTTTATTAAGTTTCCTATGGAGGTAAGCCCCCATAGTTAATTACATCTTGAGGAATGAGATTTCTTAAGAATACTCTCGATTAAGGTAAATGACTGTTGTCTCCAAAGAATTCAAAAAGGTAGGACTATCAATCAATTAGTTTATTTTTAGAAGATCAAGTGGGATCGATCAAGAGGAGGGAGTTCTTATTGAAGCCAAATGAAAAATAAGTAGGGGGTGCATAAGATATTAGAAAGCCTAGTAAGCACCCCAAACTATTCTATGGTGGGGTTTTACATTTTTGATATTAAATTGATTTATTTATATTGAATTTTTTTAATAGAGTGTTAGGGCTTATAATTTCATGATACAAGGTCACGAAAATGCCTAAGAGGTGAGGATTTATGCTCGTAACCCACAAAGGGAAGTAGCAACCCCTGAACCTAAATCTAGGGAGCTTTAGTGAGGGCCAAAAGCATGAACTAAATCTAAGGAGAAAATGAGTATTTGGTTTACCTCCACAAGAGAGGATAAACCACCCGACTGTTGGACTTACAACCGCCTAGGGGTGGCCACAAACTAACTCCTCCTACAATTTTAAAATTTGTAGGCAAGTCAAATGCTTTTGCAATAAGCTAAGTTGTTGTTTATTTAGAAAGAGAGTAAGTCCTTAAACACACTCCCTAAGAGACTACATCATGTAGGGAATTCTTTAATGACTTGGTTTACTTCCACAAGAGAGGATAAACCACCCGACTGGACTTACAAACCTGTGGCCACAACCAACTCCTCCTACATTTTAAAATATGTAGCAAGTCAAATGCTTTGCAAGATAGCTGTTGTTGTTTATTTAGAAAGAAACTAAGTCCTTAAACACACTCCCCTAGAGACTAGATCATGTAGGCCATGCTTTAATGACTTAAATCTATTACAAATTTTATTACATTTTTATTTTCATTTTGGACAATCAATTTGACACAGGATTTAGGATTCATATGCCTAATGCATGAGAAATTAGATTATGGGCCAAAATCAACAAGATAAGGAGGTGTGTTTCCACCATGGCTCTCATAGGTCAAGCCAAGTTCTCTGGAAAAGGTGGAAGCCCTCCAATCAAGAGTGAAATAATATGCTCTTTTATGCATGATATTAGAAAAGTAAGACAACATCCAGCTAAGGGGTTACTAATCTTTTATCTTGTTTTATAACATAATCTGTAGGTGAGGTTATGAGTTATTTATTTTAAATTTAAGTTATTTAATTAGATAGAAATTTTTTTTCCTAAAAGCCTAATCATCATCTAGGTCATACATCAAAGCAAGAAAAAACTATGAAAAGATGTCATCTTAATGCACAAGTTAAACAAAACATCAATCAATTTATAAAACTAGTGCAAAAGAATAAAATATCATTTGTGGTTGGGCTCCATTGCATAAACCTAAAAAACAAATTGTGTAGCCAAGTTCTACCCTTATACAACCCAGATTAAAAATGAATTAATTACAATCAAGTAAAGAAATTCATGTTATGGGGGTCCTTATTCTTCTTTTCTTCATTCTTCTTTCTTCCTTCTTCTTTCATCTTTTGTTCCTTCTTTTTGATGTTTGGAGTGTGGATGCTCCAAAGGCTTCACATGGTATATAAGATGAAATCTTATGACCAATGCTCATCCTAATCTCCCATAACAATCATTCCAAAATCCTAATTGCAAAAAGTACATGAAAATGGGAAAAGAAAAATCTAACTAACACCTACAAAATAGAGATTAACGAAACAAACCATACAATCCCAAGCATATATATATATATATATATATAAATTGGACTTAGCACCTCACACATGGGTAACCAAGTCCACCTGGCCTATTTTGGATTATGCTTAGGGTTATAAGCACCTGCACAGCAAAAGTAGTTATATTTTTATTATAACTCTACTTAAGCATAATCCCCTACAAAGGATAATAGTTAGACTAAGATCGCTCTACCATTCCATTTACACACAAGCACCCTAACATCTAGAATAAAACATTACATCTCAAAATAAAAGTAAACATCAAACCATGCACCGCCCTAACCAAAAGCTAGGAATGGTGACTTAGCCTAATGTGTGTGCTATTTAAGGTTTGTATGGTATGCTTAGCTATGCTTTAAGGTTGAAGTTTTCTAACTATAAAAATGTTCAACTTAGAGGGTTTGTTTCATGTAAGTGATTTTAGTTGCTTTGGTTAATTTTATTTCATATTTTGATTTGGTTTAAGTGAATCTTACAATTAATTACTAAGTTGTAAAGAGAAAAAGAGAAGAGAACTTCTCTTTCCTCCCTACCTTAAGTAATTTCTAAGGTAGATTCATATTTGATTTTTATTTAGTGAATATTTTATTATGTGTTTTAATTAATCCTAAGTTTATATTTTTCTAAACAAACCTATTCAAAAAAGAAAGGCATTTTAAGATTAAGTGAAGTAAAATACTAAAGCAAAACACACAACACTTCATTTCTTTCTCAACATGTGTAACAAGCATATGGATGAATCCTAAGCATATATATACATGCAATAAAAAATGTTTAGCACACTTTCATGATGGATGCTAAGTGATGTACTTAAGAAAATTTGAATGTTTCATGCATGATTTTGTTAAGTAGAAAAGGGTGATTCTTTTATCCATTTTTTCACATGCACATTTATATGTATGAAAGGCATAAGTGAGTACTGCCATTGTTAGCACCAGGGTGTAAGGTACAAGACCTACTTATACTTAAAGCCTCGCAACCCTGGGTTGTCCAGACTAATATACCACTTTCCTTAAATACATATGCATGTACAAAAGAAATGAATGGAAAAAGAAAGATGCAAAAGTTTGTATTTGTTTGTTTGATTTGTTTATGCAATTTATATGTAAGTATGGATGTCCTTCTTAAGTAATAACATAGGAATGAATGGAAATGGATTTAAGCAAATGTTGTGTTCTTTCAAATGAACTATACACTTTACCAAATCCTATTCAAAACTATGCTAAAACAAAAAAGAAGGAAAGCTACACTATGCACATCTTTACATATTTACTCACATGCAAGCTTATAAATAATTATAAGTAGCACACCTTTAGTTTTGATATTGATTTATAAATATTGAAAATAATTTTGATTTAATAGTGATAATAGCATTCATATTACTTTAGCCAAAACATGCAATTTGACATAAAGAAAACATTTCATTTTAATTTGATTTTTAAAAAGCATATGAATGCATGATTTTCATATGACATACACATTTAGCATGTTAGGAAAGAAATAAAGTGATGAAAGCAATGTAAATTCATTCACCCTAATTAATTCCTAAAGACAATCTATGAATAAGATTATTTAAAGTAAATCAAAAATGAGAGTTTGATTTTGTTTGAGTTTGATTTCAATTTGAGAAAATGTGAGATGAGTTTTTGGTCCTAACCCATTCCCCCATGTGTGAGTTATTTAAGTTCAATTTTTTGATTAGATCAATTTTATGCTTTAGGTTAATGTGAATTATGTGTTAATTACCCTTACCTACCACTTTAACATATTTAATAACATAATTATGAGCCAATGATATGACATAAAACCACACAGGAATTTAAAAATGCACCTAGGAAAGAAAGGCCTAATGCAATTGGCTCATAATTAGTGATTAATTAAGCTAAAGGGTTTAATTTAAGTACTTTCATAACCCTTCCCACACATGTTGGATTTTGATTTCTTAAGCTACTTAGGTTATTGAACACAAGCACCTACCCAAGAAGGATTGATTAAGTTGGAATGTTTGAAAATTTTATCAAAGTAATTAAGTGATTAAATTAAGTTTATTAAGAAGGAAAGTTGGGAATGGCTTAGGAAAATTCCCAAATCCATTCCATAAACCTCTTCTCTACTTAAGCAAGGCTTAATTAACTTAATAAAGGATTAAACCATATTATTCATCTTAATTACCCTTAATTACATAAAGAGAGTATTAAGGATTCATTAATTGATCTCCCTAATTAACCCAATAAAATCCCAAGAAAATTTGGGAGGCAGAAGTCATCCCCTAAATGCACATGAAGTTTGGAATTAATGTGGGATAATTATTAGAGTTATTAATTTTCATTAAAACTAATTGAAAATATACTATTCAAAAATTGGAAATAATTTTAGAATATTCTCCTCAAATTATCTTTACAATGCATTTTACCTTGTATTTTTTGATTTTTCTAGAATTAGTTATGTTATTTTGAAGTTTCCATTAAGGATATTAATTAAATCTAATTAAATAGCTAATCCGTTCGCCACGTGGAGGTGTGCGCACTTTCCATGTGGGAGAGGCCACTTAAGTTGTCACATCATAGCGGTCGTACGGTGCTATGCTTTTCTCATCCGTCCGATCAAAGATCGATTGAGATAAAGCTGATTAAGGATTAATCGATCCTACGCTTGATCATGGCCATCCATCCAAAATGGATGGATACCCCATGATCCATCCAAGCTTCTCTATGAGAATATCCACCTTTCATGGCAGAAAGCTCGATTGAGCGATTGAACAAACTCAACCCACACCATCATCATGCAAGGAGAAGATCAATGAGTTTTCATGTGAAAATTTTCTAAAAGACCACACTCTCTGGCTATTTAAGCATACCTCCCTTGAGGCTATCACCGCTAATTGAGGTAGCTTCTAGTGGAGATGAAGCCTGTGAAGATTTGGTGATTTGGTTGAGTGGATCTTCCTATGGACCAAGCTCTCCTTCAATGCTCACCTTGATCAAAGTCCCACCTCCCTGCCTTGAGCTTGAAGCTTGGATGAGTTTGACAGCCCTGGGTGCTCTGAATTGGGATTGATTTTAGGTGTTGGTGTTGGAAAAATGAGGAGCTCCCTATTTTTGAAGAAAATTGAAAATGGAGAATGAATTCCTAGGAACTTGGAGGCTGAAATGCTTAGCTCAATCAAGTTAATAATAAGTGAAATTAGGGGAGTATATGTAGGAATCAGATATGCAGTGTTTTGCCATTTTGATCCAATACACATTCAATGGGTTTTTTGTTAGAGGGCATATTCATTTCTGAGGAGTGGGGAAGTCTGCAAAAACAAGTGGAGGAAGGATTCCATGTGCTCATGTCCATGTGGTGGTCAATTTTGCTTAGTTGGGTTGGCTGACCCAAACCCATTGGGTCATATCCATTAGTGACCATTTGGTCCCACTAAGAGGATGTCCAAGTGTCCATGAAAAGGAATTGACCAAATTTGATTTTGGTTACCCTATGGCCTAGGTAAAATGGTCATTTGGCTTATTTCATTTTGAATATGTTTGTATGATTGAAAAATGGGTTAGAAGTTTCATGAATTTGGAGTTATGATGATTTTCATGTTGACCCATTTAGGTCAAAATGGGTCAACTTGGGTCAAGTTGACCAATTGGTGAAATTGGGTCAAACCAAGGGTTGGGTCAAGTTCATATGACCATTTGAAAATTTTTGGCATCATTGGTTTGGTTCAATTTGATTTATATCTGGATTTGGTTCATTTGATTTCATTTAGGTCAAATGGGTCAAGTTGACTAATTTGACCCATTTGACCTATTTGGGTTAGGTCATGGGTTGGTTTAGGTTTTTGATCATTTGAAATGGATTGGTATCTTCCAATCAATTTGGTTTATATTGATTTGGCTCAATTTGACCTTTAGGTCAAGTTGGGTTCAAGGTCAATTGGGCGGTTGGGTCTAGTTGGCCAATTGATTTTGGTCAAGTTCAACAAGTGATTTGAATGAACTTGACCCATTAGTTTCAATCAATTTGGCTTAGATCAAGTATTGACACATTTTGCCTTTTTAGGTCAAGTTGGGTCAACTTGGGTCAAGTCATGGCTAGGTTAGGCTCAAATGATGACTTGGTCAAGTTCAAACATTGATCATGAATGAGTTTTGATCAATGGTTTCAATCAATTTGGCCTATGGTGGATTTTGGCTAGTTTAGTTTCATTTTGGCTAAGTGTTGACTTGGTCAACCTGGTTTGACTTGGTTTGACCAATTTGAGTGATTGATCATCTCATGATGATATCACAAATGTGAGGCTTAGTTGGGCTTAGTTCAATCCAATTTGGGTAGGATTAGAATTTGGCTCAAGTACTTTAGGTCACTTTGGGTGAGCCTAAGGGTCAAATGGCTTGGTCAAAGCTTGATTAGTTTGATTGAACTCACATATGGACTTATGATTGAAATATAAATCCATTTGCAAGTGATTTTGAAGTCAAATGTTTTGATTCATTTGACAATTTCAAGTTGAACATGTGATGGTTTGAATTTTTTGAATTTAGTTTTGGAAGTGATTGAAGTTTATATATGATTCATGATTGGATTGATTGAATCATGAAGAAAATCAAGGTTTGATTTGAAATTGATTTGAAGTTTAAGATTTTGACTTGAAATTTAGGTTGATTTTGATTGAATTTGAGTTTGAGTTTTGAATTGATTTTTTGAATTTATTTGATTTATATTATTTTATGTATGAATATAAATGAAGAAAAATGGGTTTGGAATTGATTTGAATTTGATTTAGGCTAAGTTCAAGATGAGGACTTATTGGATTTTGATTTGAATTTGTTTTGATTGATTTGAATTTATATTTCATTTATATATGTGAATATAAATGAGAATATAAATGGGTTAGTGAAAATTTCTTGAATTTGAATTGATGATTTGATTTGAGCTAAGTCGAGAGGGAATCAAAGGACTTAGAAAGATTTTTGATTTGGAATTTCAATCATGGGCTTCAATTATGTTTCAATTATTTGGATTGATTCATGATTTGAAAAATCATTAAATTGTTCAAGGTTTGGATTTGATTGGAGTTTGACTTGAAGGGAAGTGAGGAATTTGGCTAGGATAGCAAATTTTCCTAACACCCTAAGGCATGACCTATTCTATGGCTAACTTTCTAAGTCTCTGGATAGGTTAAGTGTCCACCTAATCACTAGATGTCTTAAGACTAAGGAACTCTTAAAGTCTAAGAGAAGTCCTATGTCTAAGATGGAGGGTGAGAGCTCATCCTAAAATGAGGTCAACAAAGCCCAATGGTGTGGTGACACAAGGAACACACACATATAGTGTTGACCAATGATCAACAACATGATCACAAGCACTAATAAAATGGTCTATTCCTAACCCAAGGTGTAGAAAGCTAAGGTATGTGTGACTCATGTCAGGACATAACAGAGGAAGGAGGAATCCATAGGGATAGAGTATGTGAACCTTCCACTGAAACAGTTCAAATCATCCACAAGGGGATGAGAGTTTGATTTGAGTCTCATGGGGAGAATTTGATTTGTTTAATTTATTTGATTATTTTGATTTGATTGACTCACCTGGAGGTTGATTGATTTGTTTTTGTTGAATTTATTTGTTTTGTTGTTTGACTGAGGGAGGAGGGTTGAATTTATTTTAATTTTTGATTAGATTGAGATGCCCTATTGGTTATGGACCATGGAGGCCTAGACCCAACTTAGATTTACCAATCCAAAGGGGTAGTCTACAAACACAAAGTAGGACTAGCCAACCAAAGGGATCTTTTGTGCTATCATTGGAAGAAAGCATAGACTTACATCCTCCAAAGTAGACCATTGCGGGGTGATCTATTGGCAAGGCAAATTGAACCCAACCTAGGGTTATTGAGTGAATGCCTCTGGCAGACTTAAATCAACTCAAAGATAGTCAAGATTAATTTCATTTTTTAGTTTATTTTGATGGGTCCCATTTATGGGATTATACCGAGTAGTGGTGGCCTTGGGCTAACTCGATTTACCAATCCAAAGGGTAGTCTACCAACCACAAGGTAGGACTATAAAGGATGCCTTTGCAATGGTCAAGTTAGGAAGAAAGTGGGACTCACATCTTCCAAAATAAGGAACCACAAGGGTGATCGCTTGGCAAGGCAAAAATCAAACCCGACAGCTGACTATTGAGTGAATGCTTGGGGACTTAGAAATCGCTCAAAGATAGTCAAGATTAATTTTATTTTTTTTTATTTTGATGGATTCATTGGTATGATGGATCACACGAGAAGGAGCTTATATTAGCCTAGACCTATCTCAAATTTACTAAACCAAGAGTACGATGGGAGAACTATCGACCAAAGGAGTGCCTTTCTAATGATCAATTCAAGGGAAGAAAGCTGGGACTCACATCTTCCACTACAAAAGACCATGGGTGATTGGTTGCTTTGGGCAATAAATCAACCCACCTGGGCTCATTGGCATAATCATGCTAGAAAGAATGTGTCATAGTCTTACATCTTCCAAAGTAATGACCAGGTAACACTTGTGAAAAAATAGATTGAACCCGGCCTAAGGGAGACTACAGTGAGTACCTGGGATTTATCTCAACTCGTAGTCGCAATTCCTATAGGGAGTCACGACACCGCCTAAAGATAGGATGCCTGCTTGGGAAAAGGGGCCCTTTGGGGCTTGAATTCTAATCCACAAGAATTAATTTATTTGTTTTGTGTTTGTTTATCATGGACCCTATTAGTTTGTGAGGGATCAAACTGAGAAGGAGCTTATATCAGCCTAGACCTATCTCAAATTTACCGAACCAAGGAGAATCTACATCCGCTAAACAAATTCTCCAACCACAAGGGTGGAAAGGGGACTCCAATAAGAGTACCGGTAGTGTCTAAATGTGGTCGCAAATGATGTGATCTAAATAGAATGCCCCCTAGGGGATGGGGCCATTAAGGTCTTAATCTAAAACCCTGGAGAAGATGACATGGCTATATATCAAATAGGTATTCGGTGGCCAACTCAAGGAGAAAGCATGCGGATTCACATCTGCCAAGAGTGGTGTATCCACCGGTGAGTCATCGATAGTAACATCAACCAACCTAAGGTGCTGCACAATCACCTATAAGAAAGCTCGAGGACTCACATCCTCCTATAGGAACGATTGATTCCGCTGACAAAGGCTATCACCTAGGTGACTATTGAGTGAATGCCACCGGGGACTTATATCAACTCAAATGTAGTCAAGAGGAAAGGAGCCTCCGGGGACTTATCCTAAACCTCAAATATACGACCTAGTTAGATCATGATGATTAGTTCAAGAAGAAAGCGGGGACTCACATCTTCTTAAACAAATTAATAATGGCTTTATCTACTGAAGTAAAGTCTACCATACTAACAAGATGCTTGTTGGTTGCAATGGTCAAGTTAGAAGAAAGCATGGGGACTCACATCTCCAAATAAGTGACCACTGGGTGACATACGGGGTAGTATCAATGACCTAAGCTAATGAGTGAGTGCCACAGGGGGCTTGCTCCCACATCAAAGTAGCCTGAGATAAAAGATGTGTGTTTATTTTTATGCTTATGTTAAAGGGAATAGGATGCCTCTTGGGTTCTCTCACATTTACCCTAAACATACTAGGGATTTTGATGAAATGGTGCCATGGATGAAAACTGAGAATTCTCACTAAGAAAGGATGTTGCTCGGGTTCTCTTACACCTAACTTAGTTGTGCTAATCGAAATAGGATGCCTCTTGGGTTCTCTCACACCTATTCTAATAGCATCGAGAGATTGTGTTTCATTGTGTTTGTGTTGTGAAAGTGTGATATGATGTCTTGGGGACTCTTACACCTATCCTAGACATGTCATGGCAAATTCAAAAGACAAACAAACAATGCTTCGAAAAAGGAGAAGCTTTTGATGAAATGAAATCAGAAATTTTTTATTTGGTTGATAATTATTTTCAAACATATTTTATGGGTAATATTTTTTCAAATAGAGCCCATTAATTGGAAGCATTGGGCATTCCCCTTTACAATCAATAAGTTGATAAGATCCTCCTTGGTATGCATTTTCTATGACAAAGGGCCTTCCCAAGTGGGTTCAAACTTGCCTCCCATCATTTGATGGGCAACAATTGGTCTCCTTAGGACTAACACAAGTTCTCCTACTTGGAAAGACCTAGGAAGGACTAGCTTGTTGTGAGCTTGAATCATTTTGGCTTTGTACAACTCGAGGTTCGCTTGCAGTGACTCTCCTCCAAACCTTGAGCTCTTCTAACCATAACTTTGCATTTTTCTATAGTGATCTTGCTACCCAATGCTATCCTTAGTGATGGGAGTTGAACTTCTAAAGGTAGAATGGCTTCGGACCCATACACTAAGAAAAATGGGGTAGATTGAGTTGGAGTTCTGTATGTGGTGCGGTAGGCCCACAAGGCTTCAACCTCATTCCATTCGCTTTGTTGTCATCAAGAGTCTTCTTTAATATTTGGATGAGAGTTTTGTTGAATGCTTCTAAGCCATTTGCTCTGGTAGTAGATGGTGGAGTATCTCCAATCTATACCTGTCACTATTGATCTTGGTGCTTTTGAATGCAGTACCATTATCGGATATAATTCATCGAGGCACCTCGAACCTATATATGATATGGTTCCTGAAAAACTAAAGCACATGCTTGATGACCTCTAGTGGGATTTGCCTCCCACTTGGAAAAGTAATTGGTGCGCTAAGATGAGATGACCCTTGAAGAAGGAGGATTAATAGGACCCACAATGTTGGTACCCAAACACTCAAATGGCCATGAGGATAACGTAGGGTGTAGCATATTGGGTGGTTGATGTAGGACCACACCGTGTACCTGACACTGATGGCATCACCTAGCTACATCCATGCAGTCTATAATCATCGAAGGCCAATAGTATCCTAGTCTCTTGATCTTCATCTTTATCTTCATACAGGATTGATGCGCTCCACATAGACCTGAATGTACCTCGATTACATTATCATAGGCTTTGTTTTTATCTAAATAATGTAACCACATTTGATCAAAGGACTATCAGTACAAGGTGCCTTCAACGAGAGCATAGGAGAGAGCTCTCTATTTCACCTGATGGGCTTGTGACTTTTCTTGAGGTAGTTTGTCGGTGTTCAAATAGTCTATGAAGCGGTTTTCCAATCCAATTCCTTGTCATATAGCGACAACCTCCCTTCAAGAGAAGTCTCTCGATGAGTTCATCATCAATAAGGGATAGGACTTGTCTGTTTTAGATTCTTATTGAAATGGACTCATCTTTCGAATATGTTAATTCTTTAGCAAGTTTGGCCAAAGCATCTACTACTGCATTCTCTTTCGGGGAACCTGGTAACTTGGGATTTGGGCCCAACATGGTATACTTATGGTAATGATGAAGTTTGGGTTAGAGAACCTTGTAGGACCTGGCAATCTAGTTGATGACCAACTGAGAATCCCCAAAGATATTGATGCACTTGACACACTGATAGATAACTCTTGTCACTCATACCTACTTTTGGTGTTGGTGAGATTGGAAAGATAGTATGAGAATCTCATCACATTATGTCAGTTAAGAGAACTATTCTACCTTTCCTGGAAGAGTAGATCATGGTGCTTCCCTTTATGAAAAGGCACCATCAAAATACATCTCCCATCGATGGTTTTCAACCTCCCTAAGTTCATGATTTGTTCATTGGGAGATCATCACTAAGTGGAGGAAGTGGGTGTGCTAAGAAATCTTAGTGCTTGTCCTTTTTTACCATGGAGGGGCAGATGTGATATCAAACTATGAGAGGATCATGGACCATCATTCCAAATATTTGAATAGTGTTGGCCATGTCATGAGATACTAGAGCGGATTGGTTCTAGAAATCAAGTTCACATTATGAGAAAGCATATAGTGTCGTAGCTTCTGACATGCAAAGATCAAAGCTAAGCAATATTTCTCAATAAGTGGGTAGTTCACTTCAGCAGAAATTAGACGATGACTGAGATAGTAGAGAGAATTCTCTTTCCCTTTGTTGTTAGCTTGGCCCAATAAAGCATCGAGAGAGTCATCCAATGCAGCAGTGTAGAGGATGAGTGGCCTGCCCAAGACAGGGGCTATTAAAACTAGCGGTCTCACCAAATACTACTTGATATCTTCAAAGGCATGCTAGCACTTGTCATCCCACTTAAACTTGGCATACTTTTTGATAGGTACTGAGAATGGCATGCATCTCCCCGATAGGTTGGAAATAAAGCATCTTAGATATGCCAACCGTCCTTGGAAAGACCTGAGTTAAGTTAAACTCTTAGAAGGTGGCATTTCTAAGATAGTTTTGATCTTTTTTGGATATATTTCTATTCCCTGGTGTTAAACAATAAATCCAAGGAATTTCCCCGAAGCTACTCCAAATGCACACTTAAGGGGATTCATTTTAAGGTTATATTATCTTAATCGTTCAAAAACTACTCTCAAGTCAAAGAGATGGTCTTTCCTCTTTCTTGACTACTTGATCATCAACAACTCAACCGATGATGGATGAGTTCATTGAAGATCTAAGTCCATTGGTATGTAGCACCGGCATTTTAAGGGCATGAGACCCTAACAATAGATTCGATCGTTCAAAAGTAGTGTTTCTTTCATCCTTGGGGGCCATCTTGATTTGGTTGTAGCCAGATGACCCATCCATAAAGGAGAAAATTGTATGAGATGAGGTGATATCCACCATTAATTCTGGTATAGGAAGAGGAAACTCATCCTTAAGACATGCCTTATTTAAGTCCTTGAAATTGACGCATATGAAAATTTGGCCATTCTTCTTCTTAACTGGGATGACACTGGCTAACCAGGTAGGATATTTTCTTCCCTGATGAAACCAACATCTATTAGTTTCTTGACTTCAAAAATGACCTATTGTTCAATTTCTAATTCCATGCGTCTAGGAGCTTGCTTGATAGGGTTAGCACTAGGATCTATTTTTGGCTTGTGACTATGGAGATAATTCGAATTTCATAACTTTAGGAAAAGCGTCTTTAAACTCAATCAATAGCTAAGTCATTGGTTTCTTCTTCATTCACATGAATGTATGTATGGATTTTCTTCTATCATGAGGTTGATTTCTTTAAGCTTGTCAATTATTGAATGAATCTCCTCTTCAAATTTTGACAGTTTATCTTTAATTTGGAGATTATCTAGATCATCTGAAGTTTCTAAACACACATCCTCATAAGAGTTGGTTTAGTGTGAAAAGAACCTATCAGACTCCAGATGGTTGGTGACAATTAAGCAGTAATCGTCATCATCATTTGGACCACCAATCTAGTCATTGATTGTGCATCCCTGCCTATGTTGTTCCATAGCTTTTTGAAGTACTCCGACCTGTGCTTAGACTATGAATAAGGAATTAAACCCTTCTTTGTGAGATTAATAACACAAGGTGAGTACCAATCAAAAGGTAATTCCATTAATTCTTTATATGAATCACCCTCAAGTTCTACATTAACTTTAGGACTTGAGGATGATGATCCCAAAAAGATTCTATTCTATTTCATATCACTAGAAGACTTCGGGGCTTCCTTAACTACTAAACCTTCAACTCTTTGAGATGAAAGTAAGGCTAAAGCTAAGGTTCCTAACTATTGTCTGATAGTTTTACATACATTTGATTCGAATACTTTGCTTTGTCTGGAGGCTCGATCTTCATCATTGTTCGACTTGAGTGTCGCCTCCAATGAAATCCACTAAGAGGGGTTGGCTGGTATACTAATGACATTAGACTCATCTTCTGAGCTGAATTCCAAGTCTATGTGAATTGTAGGGGTACTCCTAAGAACTGGAACATAACCCCTGTTGGCTGATGGCCAACCATGAGGTCTTCCACCTCAACTACCTGTTTCTACCTCATCTCTGCGGTGAGGTAGTCATCCTACCCACATGTCCATATGATGGAATGAACTGTGGGTGGAATGTGATATGCGGCTCTATTTCTACTTCAATTTTCCTTTCTTGTCCACTTGGATTTTCATTTTTCTTTTCTATTTCTTTTCCTTTTTCTTTTTCTTCATTTTTTTCCATTGAATATAAATTTTGTCCAAGTTCATGAGAAAGGGTGTTTTGAGGAAGATAGTAGGTCGCATCGTCATATATCTCAACCTCTCTAACTGAAAATGGCTTTTCATCTTCTTTGACATAGTACTTAATCCCATCATTCTTGAACTTGATGCACTGATAGAGGGAGGATGGAATCATCTTGTTCTGATGTATCCAAGGTGTACCGAGCAAAGCGGTAAATAAAGTATTCGAATCAATGATATAAAACTTGGATTTAGTCTTTCAGTCACCTATCTCCAAAGGTAACACTATGGTGCCTAAAGTCTGCTCACCTTGTTCATTGAATCTTCTCAACATAATCCAATCTCCTCAGAGTGTGGAGATGTCGATCTTCAAATAGGCAAGGGTTTTTAGGCTCATAATGTTTACCAATGCACCTGGATCGATGAGAACTCTGGCAAGTATGAATCTGTCCATGTCCACTGTAATGTAGAGGGGACGGTTGTGCTCCATGTCTCCTAGAAGTCAATCTTCATCTATGAAGGTGATCCCCTGGGCTTCTCTAGAATAATGTGCTTCCTCTTTAATAGCGATCATCTGAGCTAAGCATAACTCAGGATCAAGGAGAGCCTTGACTAGTGATTTCCTCATCTCTTTGGATAAGATAAGGGCATCGTATATGCTTAGTTCAGATGACAACTTTCTTAGGTGAGAGAGGATAATGTAGTCCACCTTAAACTGATCCTCCACAAGCATATCCAGGAGTGGAGCATTCTGTGGAGGGGATTCTTGATCCTCTGAACCAATGACTTATTTTCCTCTATCTTGAGGTGCTGCCCTAGAAGGTAGAACCTTGCCACTATGGATGTTGACTTTGGTGATCTCTTATGGCAGGGTAATAGAAGATTCTACCTGCATGTTAGGCTCACCTACAGCTTCTCCTATGGGACCCTCAGAATCAAATGATTCCAAGTCTATCTTAAGAGGCAATGCCATAGTATTCAGAGTAGGAAAATCCAACTCTGAATCAGAAAGAGGAAGATGAGAATTATTCTAGTTGTTGTTTAGACTTGAAGATTAGACAACCCATCATAAGTGACATAGATATAATTCAACCTAACTTTATTCTTCAATTTCTTGGATTTGATAGGAGGTACATAGTAGAAATCAAATGAAGTAAGAGGGGTGAAGGATTTCATGCCCTCATTCACTGATACAAGATGTCTACTATAAAAAGAAGAGCTAGTTGAAGTAAAGGTAGTCAGTGATGTAGTAGCTACAATGGTGGACTAGTCGGACTTGACTCGAGGTTGCACTTGGTTATCCCAAGCCGACACAGAGCCTCGCCGAGCTCCCCTTTCCCTGAGTTGGCTCTGACAACTTGCAAACCTTCCTTGATGTTGGAGGTTTGAGCTGGCTCAAGCACCTGCAAGGAAATTTTCTTAATTTTCAAGACAATTTTGGATAAGGAGATATCCCAACCTTCTTTGGTTTTGGAAGGATCGCAAGTATCCTCAAGGATTACCCTATTGGAACTGGATGGTTGTTCCACAAGATATTCCTTCAGGATTACTATAGCACCAATCTTGAAACTATGTTCAAGCCAATCCTTAAATGTGAAGCAATCTTCCAAAACATGACCTAGCATACGGTGGTAGGGGCAAAAGTTAGAATCGTTACTTTTGCCCACTTCCTCCGATCTCTTAGGTTCAAGTAGTTGAAAATCAGGCTTCTTTTATAGATTCTTAAAAATCTTCTTGATTACTTCCCTCTTAAATAAATAAGGCTTGTTAATTTTATCCAAAAGAGTAGGCAAACCATAGCTACCTAGCGGTGGGTATGTACCATTAGTGCTTAAGATGTGGTGAGGGAGAGCGAGGCCACAGGCGTGTAGGCAGGCTATCTCTATGGTGGTGAGGAGGTGATGGATGTGGAGCACGAGGTCATTCAAACTACTCTTTGGCCAACTATTTCCCCTTATCTAATGCTATCATTGCCCCAAGCTTCTTCTCAAAAGCTTTCTGTGGCTTCTACTTTATTGATTGATCGGGAAAAGGCAGCTGTTTGGCTTCTCCTTGTAAGCTAGCTACCTTATTGATTAATTTCTCAAAAGTTTTGATGGTGAAACCTTTGACCATGAAGGCGACTTGGACATGGATATTCTTGAGCAAAATCTCAATGGTGTGATGTTCAAACAGTTGTAGTTCGCATTTCATACTCAAATTATGCCATCTAAGAATGTAATCAATGAGGCACTCACCGAGATTTTGTTGGGCCATAACGAGATTGCCTACACTCACCCTTTGCTAAGCTCTAGCAAACCTCTTGATGAAGAGTTGTTCCAACTCAACAAAAGTATTCACTGAACTATTAGGAAGTTTAGTGTACATATGAAAGGCTATTCCCTTTAAGCTGTTAATAAAGAGATAGAAAAGTAAAGCATCACTGTCACTGGTGTTGCAATAACTGGCCCTGAAATGTGCAATGTGCAGCCTCGGGTTTCCACTGCCATCGAAGCTTTTGAAAGAAGGGAGCATGAAACCTTTAGGATATTGGATGGCATCAAATTCCTCTGGGTAAGGTCTACCCTTTGGAGCTAATGATCCTCATCGGGCTTGAGCCAATGCTTCTCTCACCTACTGCTCGACCATGCTCTTGATATCTTTTTCTTGTATGTAGGTATTATCCACTATCTTTCTATACATGCCGGTGCTACCTTGCTCTACTGGAGGTAAAGTCTTGGCTGAATCCAAGACATGCACCAACTCTGGCCGACTAGTCTCAGCTATAGTAGTATGAACTATCGCGGCTTAATTTTGAAGTGCTAAGATAGCTATTAGCAGATCTTTGAGCCTCTTCTCCATCCTATCTATTTTTTCATCCTTCTGCTTTATCAGTTAAAGGAGGTGTTGAGTTGAGTAGGCTGTGTCTTCCTGCTTGGCCTCAACACCTTCCATAGTATGTTGCTCTCTAAGGAGGGATCCCCTGGTGTCTACCATGCAAACTCCTATTGAATCTCCCAATAAATCATCTTCATTGGGATCAAAGCTGATCTTCTCCTCATCGGACTACCATATCCAGGATCTCTTTCTTCCATGAGATAATGGGCTACTATATCATCTAGAGAATGATCTGCGAACAGCACTTTTGCTGATCTGGGATCACTATCATGTACTGTGAGGCATCGGACCTCCCCTACTACTAAAGAGTTAACCCTGTGGGGGCTATACTCACCGGAAGAAATACACTCCTGACTCACTAAAACTGTATGGGGTACACTCCTAGAATGATCTATCATCATAGGTGCAACTGAGCTATCACCTTCTCCCTCGGCAACTGCTATCTCCATTGTATGCGATGGTGATGGTGGTGACGGGATGACTACGATACTTCGAGGTCACCATTCCTTCCTCATCGTGACTGGGGCCGAAGGTCGAGCATGGGAGCTCGGCCTTGCCATAGTAAGTGGTGTAGATGGAACATGATCCCTTGGTTGTAGGCGGACCATTAGTGGGGTCCTCTTCTCTCCAGATGCGGCCTTCATGGCCTTTGGTGGAACTAGAGATGCTGGAACATGGATCTGAGATGATGGACGGGGGTATAGCGGTGTGGTGGAGACACCACCGACTCTTTTTGAATAGGAGATCCTCTCATGTGATGGGTCGTCACCATGAGAAGAATGTTACCGATATGATCGATGCAGGTAGGGAGCCAATCAAGAAAATCAACAAATGCAGAGGCTGTTGACTGCCGGCTGAACCTCTGCATCTCCCGACTGGTAATGTATGAATGGGCCTCCCTGGCCCTCTCCTATCTAATATGCTTCCTCACACTATGAGGGATAATGGATCTCAAATCAAATTGAGCCTCAGACTCTGATTTTCCGTAGGCTTCACCAACCTGATGAAGAACTATCCTCAGGTCGGCATACAACCTTCTCCTCTCAGCAATAGAAGCCTAGAAATGCACCGGGTGAAGGTCAGAAATCCTCCTGACATCCTCTCAGTCAGAACTAGAAAAGGGGTAAAACTAATTCTCTATAATGAGAGGAGACATAACCCTGGGTGACTCCTCCACGACAGATTGAGCAGTTTCCTCCAACTCTCTCGCGATGCGAGTGTAAAACCACTTAATCATGTGATTTTTGTTTCTTCTTTGAGTCCTGGTAGAGCAAGCAGAGTAAGAGCTAAACCCAACCTCAAAAGTAGGGGGAGACAATCCTTGGGAGCAGGCCTTCCTGAGGGTGCTGAGTGCTAGCCTAACTAGGGCAACATGGAGTACCACGAGTGCAGTGCACTGCACTCAGAATCGGTGTTTGGGAATAGCCACAACCTTCCTCTTTGGTGAGGGAACCTCAGAATCTAATGGCATCTCAACTCAAATGACCAGCTTCTGCCCAGCCACTACACACCTGCTCACATTAGTGAGGGTGGTTCCCTCACACATAATCTTGGCCCCATCAAAGCCTCGTCCAAAGTGGATGAGGTGGGCGTAGTCAGAGCCTGGGAGGTTGGCCTGATCCAAGGCCAGATCTATCCCATAGGGAAAAGTAAACACATATTTCAGTGCTGCCATCTGAAAAACTGAGCTAACTAAACTGAAATTGAAAACTGGTACTGACTAAATCTACAATATTGAAAAATAAACATGAATCATATTTCTATTTTTGTTGATCTTTGAATTTGAATTTTAGAATTTGAACCCACACTGAACATCTTGAAAGTGTTAAGTCAGGCTCAAATAGATTTAGATGAGATTTTGAAATATTACTAGAAAGAGAATTTTTAATTTAGAATCCATTTTCAACAAATTTGAGTATGTTGAAAATAGGTTCAAATATTTTTTGGAGAGATGCTTCCATTGGCTCATGTTTGAATTTTGATTTTTGATTTTGAGGACCCTTTATTTAACAAATTTGGGTATGTTAAAGGAAAGGGTCAATTGATTTTTATTTTGGACTTGTGATTTTTGGGATTTACTCACTAAGCAAATTTAGGTATGCTAAGTGAGATGTTTGAAAACAATCTCTTCTTTTTGTTTCTTTGCATTGTTTTATGAATCATTTGTGATTTTGAAAAATTGAATCCTCATTTAGCAAATTTAGGTATGCTAAAATGAAGAATCCAAGTGTGTTTTATTTTTTATTTTTCATTTTTTGAAATTTTTTGAAAATTGGACTTTTAGCAAATTTGAGTATGCTAAAAAAAATCCTGATGTGTTTCTTTTATTTTTAGAGATTTTTATTTTGAAAAATAGGATCCTTAGCAAATTTAGGTACACTAAGAAAATCCTAAGGTGTTTCTTTTATTTTGGATTTTATTTTGAAAATAAAGACTTCACTTTAGCAAATGTGGTATGCTAGAATGAAGTTCCAATGTGTTTTGAAATTTTGTGAAATGGAGATTTCACTTAGCAAATTTGAGTATGCTAAATAAAATTCCAAAAATGTGTTTCAAATTTTGTTTTGAAAAATGGATACTTCACTTTAACAAATGTTGTATTCCAAAATGAAGTTCCAATGTGTTTTAAATTTTTCTTTGAAAATTGGAGACTTCACTTTAGCAAATGTGGATTCCAAAATGAAGTTCCAATGTGTTTTGATTTTTGTGAAATGGACACTTCACTTAGAAAATTTGAGTATGCTAAATGAACTTCCAAAAATGTGTTTCAAATTTTGCTCTTAAAAATGGAGACTTCACTTTAGCAAATGGGGTATGCTAGACTGAAGTTCCAAATGTGTTTTCGAAAAATTTTGTTGTTTTGTTGATTTTGAAAAGAGAGATTTCCATTTAATAAATTTGGGTAAGTAAGATGGAAATCAATTATGTTTCATTTTTTAAAAGATGTATTTTTGTGTGTGATTATTGCTTTCTGAAAGGGGAAATTCCAACATAATCATATATGGAATATGTTAAGTGGCATTTTAAAATAATGTCATTTTATTTGGAAATGAAATCTTCATTCAATAAATTTAGGAATATTGAATAGAGATGTTCATATGTGCCTTTTGAAAGTTTATTTTTTATTTTGATTGGAAATAAAAACTCCATTCAATAGATATGGGTATATTGAATGGAGTGGTTTCATATGTGCTTTAGGAAAATTTATTTTTGATTTTGATTATAAATGAAACCTCCATTCAATAAAAGTGTGTATATTGAATGGAGAGGTTTCATATGTACATTTTTTGTTTAAAATTTTATTTTTGATTTTGATTGAAAATGAAACCTCCATTCAATAAATGTGGGTATACTGAATGGAGAGGTTTCATAATGTTCTTAAAGAGAATTTATTTTTAATTTTTATTAGAAATGAAACCTTCATTCAATAAATATGGGTATATTGAATGGGGAGGTTTCATGTGTGCTTTTTGAAAAGGTAAGAATTCCAACTTAACACATGTGGAATGTGTTGAGTGGAATTTCAAAGTTGTGATTTTTTCTTGAAGATGTAATAACCATCCAACATATTTGGATGTATTGAATGGAAAGGTCCATCTTCAAATTTTGTGCTTTTTGAAAGTTTAGGATTGTTGGAATTTTATTATTATATCTTTTTTTTATAAAATGAAGTCTTCATCAAAATGAATTGAGTGAAGAAGTTCATTTGTGCTTTTGGAAGTTATGACTGTTGGTTTTATTTTTGAAATGTTCATACATATAATAATTATGAAAATTGTTAGATGTAGTGTAAATAGTTTATTAAGTGTATTTTGAAAAAGTGCTTTTAAAAAGCAAGACTTTTATGAAGGATTTATTTTGTCTTTATTTTTAGAATGAACCTTTCTTTACCATAAAAAAATGGTAAGGAAGAAGTCTTTAATCATTTTCTGTTCATTAAATCTTTATTTTCACCCATTGGGGAACCCAACGGAGGTTTTAAGACTGACATAGGGTGATGTCCTAAAACCTAAAGATGTTGGCTAGCTTAACTTAAGGACAAAATAAGGCAAGTGCAACGGAAAGAAAGATACTCTTGGATTCAGACAAACCCACTATTGATACCTGGAGATAATAATCATTTATCAAAGATAGAGAGAAGAATCATCCCCAGCGTAATCACCAGAAAAATCTGTGGTGAAATATATTCCTGCCTTCATCTATCCCCCTTTTGGAAAAGAGGATAAATAAAAATAGAAATATACACCTTGTCGAGACACCACATAGATCCACAGATGTTCTTATTATGGTGATCAGGTATGGCATTGAGGAGAGGTGTACTATCTCGAAAGGTAGAAGTCACCACCCTACAATGGACCTAATCACCAATAAGGACTAAGGACTATGGGTCTTTTATGTACCGAGATTCTTCCCTACTTTACATGGAAAAGTAAAGTAGAGTTTATTTTAAACTGGGTTCATTAAGTTCCCTATGGAGGCAAGCCCCTATAGTTAATTACATCTTAAGGAATGAGATTCCTTATGAATACTCTCGATTAAGGTAAATGATCATTGTCTCCAAAGATTTCAAAAAGGTAACTATCAATCAATTGGTTTGTTTTTAGAAGATCAAGTGGGATCGATCAAGAGGAGGGAGTTTTTATCGAAGCTAAATGAAAAATAGGTATGGGGATGCTTAAGATACTAGGAAGCCTAGTAAACACCCCAAACTATCCTATGGTGGGGTTTTACATTTTAAAATTGAATTGATTTATTTGACTAGGGCTTATAATTCTGTGATACAAGGTCACAAAAATGCCTAAGAGGTGAGGATTTACGCTTGAAGCCTGCAAAGAAAAGTAGCAACCCCTAAACCTAAATCTAGGGAGCTTTGGCGAGGGCCAAAAGTATGACCTAAATCTAAGGCAAAAATAGGTATTTGGTTTACCTAAGAGAGCATAAACCACTCGACTGTTGGACTTACAACCACCTGGGGGTGGTCACCAACTAACTCCTCCTACGATTTTAAAATATGTAAGCAACTCAAATGCTTTTGCAAGATAGCTAAGATGTTGTTTATTTAGAAAGATACTAACTCCTTAAACACACTCTCTAAAAGACTAGATCATGTAGGGAATGCTTTAATGACTTAAATCTAATGCATATTTTGTTACATTTTTTATTTATTTTGGACAATCAATTTCACACATGCTTAAGGATTCATATGCCTAATGCATGAGACATTAGATTATGGGATGAAATTAGCTAAGATAAGAAGGTGTGTTTCCACCATGGCTCTCACAGGTCAAGCTAAGTTCTCTGGCAAAGATGGAATCTCTCCAATCATGAGTGAAATAATATGATTTTTTATGTATGATATTAGAAAAGTAAGAAAACATCCAACTAAAGGGTTACTAATTGTTTTATCTTGTTTTATAACCTAAACTTTAGGTGAGGTTATGAGTTATTTATTTTTAATTTGAGTTATTTAATTTGATAGAAAATTTATTTTTCAAAGATCCTAATCGTCATCTAGGTCATACATCAAAGTAAGGAAGAAACTAGAAAAAGATGTCATCTTAATGTGCAAGTTAAACAAACATCAATCAATTTATAAAATAAGCGCAAAAGAATAAATGATCATTTGTGGTTGGGCTCCACCACACAAACCTAAAAAATAAATTGGGAAGTCGAGCTCTACCCTTAGACAACCTGGATTACAAATGAATTAATTACAATCAAGTAAGGAAATTCATGTTATGTATGGTCTTCATTCTTCTTTTCTTATTTCTTCTTTTTATCTTCTTCTTTCTTCTTTTGTTCCTTCTTTTGGATGGTTGCAACATGGATGCTCCAAAGTCTTCACAATTTTTATTTTAATCCCCCATTACAATCATTCCAAAATCCTAATTAAAAAATTCATAAAAATGGGAAAAAGGAAATCTAACTAACACCTATAAAATAGATATTAGCTAAACAAACCATACAATCTCAAGCATGTGTATATATAAATTGGATTTAGCACCACACACATGGATAACCAAGTCTACCTAGCCTATTTTGGATTATGCTTAGGGGTATAAGCACCTGCATAACAAAAGCAGTTATATTTTTATTATAGCGCCCCTTAAGCACAATCCCCTGCATAAGATAATGGTTAGATTAAGATTGCCCTACCATTCAGTCTACACACATGCACCCTAATATCCAGACTAAAATATTACATCACAAAATAAAGCAAACATCAAACTATGCACCACCCTAACCTAAAGCTAGGAGTGATGACTTAGCCTAATGTGTGTGTTATTTAAGGTTTGTGTGGTATGCTTAGCTTGGCTTTAAAGTTGAAGTTTTAAGTATGAAAATGTTCAACTTGGAGGGTTTGTTTCATGTAAGTGCTTTTAGTTACTTTGTTTGATTTTATTTCGTATTTTTATTTAGTTTAAGTAAATAATACAATTAATTACTAAGTTGTAAAGAGAGAAAAAAAAAGGAAGAGAATTTCTCTTTCCTCCCTACCTTAAGTAATTTCTAAGGTAGATTCATATTTTATTTTTTTTAATAAATAGTTTATTATCTATTTTAATTAATCCTAAGTTTAGATTTTCCCTAAACAAACCCATTCAAAAAAAGGCATTTTAAGATTAAGTAAAATACTATCACAAAACACACATCACTTCATTTCTTTCCCAACATGTGTAACATGCATATGGATGAGTCCTAAGCATATCTATGCATGCAAATAAAAATGTTTAGCACACTTTCATGATGGATGCTAAGTGATGTTACTTAAGGAAATTTAGAATGTTTCATGTATGCATGATTTTGTTAAGTAGAAAAGGGTGGTTTTTTTATCCATTTTTTTTACATGCACATTTATATGTATGAAAGGCATAAGTGAGTATGGCGCCATTGTTAGCACCAGAGCTGTAAGGTACAAGACCTACTGAGGGCTACTTAAAGTCTCGCAACCCTGGGGTTGTCCAGACTAATATACCACTTTCCTTAAATACATATGCTTATACAAAATAAATGAATGGAAAAAGAAAGATGCAAAAATTTGTATTTGTTTGTTTGATTTGTTTATGCAATTTATATGCATAAGTATGGATGTCTCTCTTAATTAATAACATAGGAATGAATAGGAATGGATTTAATCAAGTGTTGTGTTCTTTTCAAATGAATTATACACTTTACCAAATCCTATTCAAAACTATGCTAAAAGAAAAGAGAAGGAACGCCAAACTATGCAAATCTTTATATTTATACTCACATGTAAGCTTATAAATAATTATAAGTAGCACACCTTCCAATTTTGATATTGGATTTATAAATACTGAAAATAATTTTAGATTTAATAGTGATAATAGCCACTCATATTATTACTTTAGCCAAAACATGCAATTTGACATAAAGCAAATATTTCATTTTTAATTTAGTTTTTAAAAAAAGTATGAATGAATGATTTTCATATGCCATACACATTTATCATGTTGGGAAAAAGATAAAGTGATGAAAGTAATGTAAGTTCATCCACCCTAATTAATTCCTAAAGACAATCCTATGAATAAGATTATTTAAAGTAAATCAAAATTTTTTTAAGGAGAGTTTGGATTTTGTTTGAGTTTGATTTCAATTTGAGAAATGTGAGATGAGTTTACTGGTCCTAACCCATTCCCCTATGTGTGAGTTATTTAAGTTCAATTTTTAGGTAGTTAGATCAATTTTATGCTTTGGTTAGGTTGAGGTGTGAATTAAGTGTGTTAATTACCCTTTACCTACACCATTTTAATATATTTAATCAAATAACTATGAGCCAATGTATGACATAAAACCACACAAGAAATTTAAATCAGCAATGCACCTAGGAAAGAAAGGGGTCTAATGCAATTGGCTCACAATTTGCGATTAATTAAGTTAAAGGGTTTAATTTAAGTACTTTCATAACCCTTCCCACACATGTGAGTTGGATTTTGATTTTCTTAAGCTACTTAGGTTATTAAACACCTAAGCACCTACCAAAGAAGGATTGATTAATTTCTAGAATTTTTTAAAAATTTCATCAAAGTAATTAAGCAAGTGATTATGGGATTAGCCCTTAATTAAGTTTAGATTAAGGAAGGAAAGGGGTTTAGGGAATGGCTTAGGGAAAATTCTCCAAATATATTCCATAAATCTCTTCTTTACTTAAGCAAGGCTTAATTAACTTAATAAAGAGATTAAACCACAATTCATATGCTTAATTACCCTTAATTACATAAAGAGAGTAATTAAGGATTTATTAATTGATCTCCCTAATTAACCCATCAATAAATCACAAGAAAATTAGGAGAGGCAGAAGTCATCCCCCTAAATGCAAATGAGAAGTTTGGAATTAATCAGTGGGGTAATTAGGGAGTAATTAGGGTTATAAAGTTTTCATTAAAACCCTCATTGAAGAAAATATAATATTCAAAATCTATTAAAAATAATTTTAGAATATTATCCTATGAATTATCTTTATAATGCATTTTACCTTGTATTTTTATGATATTTTAGAATTAGTTATGTTATTTTGAATATTTGGTCATTAAGGATAATTAATTAAATAGCTAATCCCGTTGGTGCCACGTGGAGGCTGACGCGGTGCGTGCTTTCCATGTGATGCGACGGGAAAGTCCACTTAAGTTATCACATCATAGCACCGCATTAGCGGCGGGGCTACGTGCTTTATCCCCATCTGTACGATCAAATATCGGACAGCTGAGATAAAGCTCGTGGTATTAAGGGACTAATCAAATATTCCTAGGCATCTTGATCATGAAAATCCATCCAAAATGCACGGATGGATGGCCCATGATCCGTCCCTGAGTTTCTCTGCGGGAAAGGGGAACCGTCCATCTTTCATGGCTTGATCTGAGCTCGATTGAGCTCAGATTGAGCCCAAACTCAACCCACACCATCATCATGCAATGGGATGAAGATCCAATAGCTAGTTTTACATGAACTAAAAATTCCTTTCACAAAAGACCACACACTCTCTAGTTTAAGCTCAATTTTGATCCATACCTCGCCGGAGGCTATCACCGATGCTCAAATTTGATGAGGTAGCTTCGTCTAATGGAGACAAAGCTCTATTGAAGATTTGAGGTGATTTGGTTGAGTGGATCTACTTAGGGACCAAGCTCTCCTTCAATTGGGCTTGGGCTTGATCAAAGTCCCACATCCCTTGCCTTGGGAGCTTGGAAGAAGCTTGGGATGAGTTCGACTAGGCCCTCTGAGGGTGCTCGAAGGAGGAATTGGATTGATTTTAGGTATTGGCTAAGTTGGAAAAATGGAGGAGCTCCCCTATTTTCAGTCTAAGAAAAATTGAAAATGGAGAATTGGCATTCACTCTAGGGAGCTTGGGGAGACTTGCAAATGCTTGCTCTGAGTTTCCTTATCTCAATCAAGTTTGGCTCTATTGAATTCAAGTGAAATTAGGGGGAGTATATCTCCCTTAGGTGAATCAAATGGTCATGAGTGTTTATGTCATTTTGATCCAATACACCCTATTCAATGGATTGTTTTGGCCATTTAGAGTAGCATGGAATTCAGTTTTGGCTAGAGAAGGTAGTGGGGAAGTTTGCCATGTGCAAAATAAGGTGGAGGAAGGATTCCCATGTGCTTATGTCCATGGGGGTGGTCAGCATTAGCCTTAGGTTGGGTTGGGCTAACCCAAACTCATTGGGTCATATGCACCATGTCCATTAATAACTATTTGGTCCACTAAGAGAATGTCAAGTGTCCATAAAAATGAATTGATTAAATTCCAACTAGTTTTTATTTTAAGTTACCCTATGGACTATGAGTAAAATGGGCATTTGGCTTGGATTTCATTTTGAATATGTTTGGTGTGATTGAAAAATGGGTTAGGCCAAGTTTCATTGATTTTGGACTTGGTATGATATGATTGGGCTCATGTTGACCCATTTAGGTCAAAATGGGTCAACTTGGGTCAAGTTGACCAATTGGTCAAATTGGGTCAAACCAAGAGTTAGGTCAAGTTCATATGACCATTTGAAATATTTTGGCATCATTAGTTTGGTTTAATTTGATTTATATTTGGATTTGGTTCATTTGATTTCATTTAGGTTAAATGGGTCAAGTTGACCAATTTGACCCATTTCTCCTATTTGGGTTAGGCCATGGGTTGGTTTATGCTTCATTGGTCATATGAAATGGATTGGTATCTTAATTTCCAATCAATTTAGTTTATATTTGGATTTGGCTCAATTTGACCTTTTAGGTCAAGTTGGGTTCAAGGTCAATTGGGCTAGGTTGGGTCTAGTTGGCCAAGTAAGGCTTTGGTCAAGTTCAACAAGTGATTTGAAATGAACTTGAACCATTAGTTTCAATCAATTTGGCTTAGATCAAGTTTTGACACATTTTAACTTTTTAGGTCAAGTTGGGTCAACTTGGGTCAAGTAGCCAATTGGGCTAGGTTAGGCTCAAAGAATGACTTGGTCAAGTCCAAACATTGATCATGAATGAGTTTTGATTAATTATTTCAATCAATTTGGCTTATGGTGGATTTTGGCTAGTTTAGGTTTCATTTTGGCTAAGTGTTGACTTGGTCAACCCTTAGGTTTGACTTGGTTTGACCCAATTTAAGTGATTGATCATCTCATGATGATTGTTGCTCATAATGTGAGGCTTAGTTGGGCTTAGTTCAATCCAATTTGGGTAGGATTAGAATTTGGCTTATATGGGATACTTTAGGTCACTTTGGGTCAAGTGAGCCTAAGTGGGTCAAATGGCTTGGTCAAAGCTTAATTTGAGTTCGATTGAACTCACATATGGACTTATGATTGAAATATAAATCCATTTGCAAGTGGTTTGAAGTTAAATGGATTTGGATTCATTTGACAATTTCAAGTTCAAAGGGTGAACATGAGTTTGACCTAGGTTTGATTTTTGAATTTAGTTTTGGTTCGGTGATTGAAGTTTATATTTATATTTAGATTCATGATTAAAGGATTGATTGAATCATGAAGAAAAATCAAGGGTTTGGCTTGATTTGAAATTGATTTGGCTAAGTTCAAGATTTTGACTTGAAAGCTTAGGTTGGATTTTGATTGAATTTGAGTTTGAGTTTTGAATTGATTTTTGGATTGATGATTGAAGTTTGTATTTATATTTCGATCCATGGTTATAGTATTGATCGAATCATGTAGAAAATTAAGGCTTTGGCTTGTTTGAATTTGATTTGGCTAAGTTCAAGATTTTGACTTGAAGGATTAGGTTGAATTTTTTATTGAATTTGGATTTGATTTTTAAATTTATTTTTGGATATTTGAATTTATATGTCATTTATATTTGTGAATATAAATGAGAATATGAATGTGTTAAGAGAAAATTCCTTGAATTTGAATTGATTTATATTTGATTTGAGCTAAGTCAATGAGAGAGAATCAAAGAGACTTAGAAAAGATTTTTGAACTTGGAATTTCAATCATGGGCTTCAATAATAGGTTTCAATTTTTGATTCATGATTTCAGAAAATCCATCGAATTGGTTCAATGTTTGAGTTAGATTTGGAGTTGATGGGGTTTGATTTCAAGGGTGGAAGTGAGGAATTTGTTTCAAACTATAGGGTAGACAAATTTTTCTTACACCCTTAAGGCATGACCTATTCCTATGGCTCTTCTAAGTCTCTAGGGTTAGGTTGAGTGTCCACCTAATCACTAGATTTGTCTTAATACTAAGGAACTCTTAAATTCTAAGAGAAATCCTATGCCTAAGATGGAAGGGTTGAGAGCTCATTCTAAAAAGGAGGTCAATAGTAACTAATCAATTAATTGGGCTCGTTAATCATTGTCAAACAGTGAAGAGACTTATGGAAAAGGATTTAGACCTCTTTCCTAATCTCTTTCCCTAAGTTCTTTCCACTTTTCAAAAAAATTAATTAAAGATTAGTTGGTTAATTAATTAGTTAAATTAAAATTTAAACCACATCAGATCTTAATTAATTAATTGAGGAGTAAATTTTTAGGTGTTTAATAACCTAAAGGAAATTAAAGAAATTATGGTTAATCCACACATATGAGAAAACTATAAGAGTACTTAATTAAATTTCTTAATCTAATTAATCATTAATTATGAGCTAATTGCATTAAGCCTTTTTCATTTCCTAGGACCATTGCTAATTTACTTTTCAATTCATTTGCATATCATGTTGGCTCATAATTATTTGGATAATTATGTTAAGGTAACATAGGTAAGGGTAAATTAATGGATTTAATACATATCATAACCTAATTAATCCATAAAATTAATTTAATCACATTTCAGTAAACCAAATTAATTTACAAACATGGGAATGGGTTAAGATCAGCGAACTTCTTCTCGCATCCCTTAACTCAAATCTAATATGAAGCCAAAAAAATATTAAAGAAACTTTGGTTTATTTTAAACAATTCTATTTGATATGATTGTCCTTAGGAATTAATATGATTGAATGAAATTATGTGTTTATGTTTATTTGTTCCTTTTCAATCATGTTAAATGTTGTCTGTCATTTGAAATAATGCATTCATCTTTTCAAAGTTAATTGAATCAAATGATTTTACTTAGTGCAAGCTTGCATGTGTTGGATTAATTTATAATATATGTGGCTATTATCACTAATAAATTCAAATTAATTTTTCAAAGTTTATGAATCAATTAGATTGTTTAGAGTGATAGTAGTTATGAATATATATATATATATATATATATATATATATATATATATATATATATATATATATATATATATATATATATATATATATATATATATATATATATATTTAAGGAAACCCCATTATACGGGGGTATTTTATTGCCACAAAAAAAAGGTTACAAGATCCTTAAAGAGGATAAACTCTGAATCTACTGCTCAAAGAGCTACAATCAGCCTGAGGAATAAATCCCCATCTAAGTACATCCAAAAGCAAGAGAAAACATTAAAGCAATCAAAAGATACAATATGGCTAACATAATAATTGAAAGGAAGATTAAGGCCAATCCTCTGATGGTTGTAAGAGAGCTTGGTAATATGGAGCAAACCTGCAAGAGAACAAGGGAGAATCACCTGCAAAGTGACACTAGAGAGGAGATTAGAGCAGGTAAAATAATACAAATAGAGAGATGAATGAAAACAATAAAAATTGAGAGCGATAATAGGGAAAGTTGATAAAGAAGGCTCAGGCTCAATCACACCAAATTGGGGCAGATGCAAAATTAAGCATCCAAACTTCATTAGAAGGGTTACATCACATGAGCTACTACCATACCAAAAGGGAGTGAAAACATCACAGCCATCATAGCCAACAAACCTGTGAGGAGGTAACACCCAGCGTTGATAGTCTTATGAACTTTACACCGCAATCCACAAAGAGGTACTAAAGAGCTAAATGGTAAGTTGTCTCATTCAAGAAAGATATCAGCAATATAGTCATCCTGACATGAGAGTATATAAACATAGGGGAATTAGTCATCTTAGCTAGAGCCTCATATCCAAGTGAAACTAGCATATAAACCCACCACCAAAAAAAAACACAGTAGATGAGATAACTTGCTACGATCATGCTAATCAAGTCAATGATCTTATAGTTCACCTTCCCATCATAAGATATATAATTGAAACTTTCGTAGTGAAACAACCCCTTTTAATGTCCATATGAGTAATTGGAGAAAGACAATTGTAAAGGAAGGCAAGATAGCTCAAGACGAAAAAGGGCTGCAACCAACCAAAACTAACAACAAGTAAGGACATTTAGAGCTACAGCTCCCATGGCAGCATATCGGTCAAAATTCAGATAATCCAGCTCAACAGATAACCGAGAGAACAAGACAACAAAAGGCAGCAACTTCCCATAACACCACTCTTTCAGAATAGACAGCTCAAAAAACTGCACAAACCAAACTGGACCGAGATAGGAATAGAGACAACAGCCGGTAATGCAAATTACTGATTCGTGAGATGAAAGCACTGTAAAATAGCACGGGCATACAGAAAGCCAACCCAACAGTAAAACAAGTAATGCAACAATGTAAAATAGAATGCAAAAAAGATAGGACAATGGATAACCAAAGAAAAAATAGCCAAGATAAGAACAATGAAGGCGGCAACATTCGAGACAGGGAAGGATTCTGATTGGCCATAAAACCTCCCAATCATAGTAGATATTAGGCCATAAAAGCAGTTATCTTGAAGGCCGCAACACAGACAGAAATCTCCAAAAACCATCACCATCAGAGCATCCAGAGCAGTAATTGTTTGTTGAACGATGGACCCAGAAATCTTGCAGCCAACATAGAAGGAGCCAACAAGGGTGGCTGGATAAATTAAGCCGTGAAATTTGGGACATGAAATAATCAAAACAACAAAACCATAGCATGTCATAATGCCTCCCATCCAATATAAATAGAGCAACAGATGCAGGTTTATCAGAGAGAGGAAGAAAGAAAAGCCAGATATGATAGATCACATTAGTCCATGATAAGCAACTAAGAGACCAAAAGGGGTTCAAAGCAAAGTCCACCAAGCAATCAAGAACAACATGTGAACAAGGTAAACTAGAACCCCGACACAATCCAAGACACCAATAAACAGACAACTAACTACCGCCAAGAGGCCACCCAAAATTATATATAAGTAAATGAAAGGATAGATAATGAATAGCACCCCACCCCAAGCAAATTACATTCAGAGAAATCAGATCAGTAACAGGGTGCTTAATCACAATCCAACACCGCCAAGGATAGAGACAATAATAACCAATAGGATTGCCAATAATCCCATTATGCTTATAAGATAAACCATTGATACCCTTCCAGCATCTCAAAAAAAAGGATATTTAAAAAAGGCATGTTCACAACATAACAAATGGAGAGAAGACCACAGCAAGGACAAACAACAATCCAGATGTTGGCATCTTGCTGGACAAGGAAAATAGAAAACCAAAAATCCGTGAATACAAAATTACCCACAATCACAGCAAATGCAGGATAATGATCCATTGAGAAAATCCAAGCTTGTTGCGCCTGGAAAACAAAACCAGAGACAGCAAGATTGACAGAAGCCTCAAGGAACCAAATCAGCCTCAGAAAAACTATGACATAAGGAACATTCATAACAGCAGCAATAATATCCCTATTCAGCCCACAATCCTTGGAGAAATACCCCACAGGCTTGCCAAAATAATAGTCATTGAGAGTATACCAACCATAGTTTATGATCAAGTAGAATAGTTGATAAGACATAGTGATCTACACAATACTAACAGCACTAAAAGGGATATTATAGCAGGTTAAGACAGAAGCCCAGAAACAGCTAATCAGATAAACCAAATCCACAAACATCCAAAGTCTTAAAGGAGCAATAGGTAACATCAGACTATAGTACCACACTAACAGAAATAGCACTCCAATCCAAGAAGGTAACAGCACAGACCCAATAGATGCAGGATTATAATATAAACAAAGACTGTAGACATGATTCACAACCACCCAGAAATGAGCAGCAACCCAGCCAGAAATAATCCGGGCAATCAAAGAGTCACTCCCATTAGAGCAACTATTGCAACATAAGTTAGCCATTAAGGGTAAGAAGGTCAGCAGCATCTTGTGAGAAAGCCTGCAAAGAACATCGATAGCAGGAGGAAGAAAGGAAGAAAGCACCCCACAACAAGATTCCACCAAAGAAACCTTGTCAAACAGAAATGGCATGATGAATGGGGTCCGTGTTCTCGTAAAACAACATCGAGGATGATAAGTATCAGCAAAAAAACCAAATGTCCTCATCATGCAGAAAAATGAAGTAAAATATAACTCCCAGAAGTAAAAGAAAAACGTCAAGGAGAGTTAGGACACAAAAGAACAGAAAACCAGAAAGAAGAGAGACGAAGAGGAGAGTTAGATTCTGAGGTAAGGAAGTTCGGAATTGTCCAAGTTAACCAGACCACGCAGGTATTTGGGTAATGTAAATTGATTAAAGAGGATGATGTCGTTTTAATCTCGCACTGATTTGCAAGGTAATCAAGACATGCTACCTTCACGCCAAACATGAGTGATGGTAAAATTGAGAGAGAAGAGCCCTAGTTTGCTTGAGGAGGTAGTACAAACAAGCGCTTTCTCATATTGGTAGAAGTCAAAAGGTCAATCAATAGTAGAGCGTCCACCTCTATCCAAATATTGAGCCAGTCATTTTGAAGAAAAATTTCTAGAGCTTTGTGGACGTAAGCTCAAGATAAGGAACAAGATCGGAAATAAGGGGATAAGCAAATGCACATAGAACAATACCCTTAGAATCCCTCGAAAATGCCTCCACAACCCAAGCCATTATGAGACAGAGCCATCGATTAATTTTAATAATATGATCAAGAGATTTTTCCAAAAAATCATTCTATCATTTCGATAGTAAGAGGTCCGGAAGGTTGAGGCCAATTATGTATGAAAATGCCCTTTAAAATGCTTGATGGATTAAATTGGCTTTAAATAAGTCACAAATTTTGTTTTTAGTTCTAAATAATCCTCATGTGATTCATAATGAATCCCACTATGTTTAGCATTTCCCATCCATATGAACCAAATAAGAGTAATGGCGATTATGATTTTAATATGACCTTTAATTGCATTATCGAAGTAAACTTCAAGAAGTTGATATAAAGTAAAAGAATAATTAAAATTGATAGTGTTGAATAGATTGTCATACCAAATCCAAATTTTAGAGGCAATTGTCCCATTAACAAAAACATGGTTAACATTCTCAATATGGGAACAACATTGACATTTAGAGGGTAAATAAAACCCTTTACCCCACAACAAAGAGTCAACAAGAATAAAGTTTTTTAGGATATGCCAAGTAAGAATAGAGTAAGAAGAGGGGATATTGCTATTCCAAATTTTGGAGAACACAATAGAAGAATCCTGATTGTCTTTAATGTGAATCCACACATTTTTAAGGTTGAAATCCCATTATGAGATAACTTAAAGATAATCTGATTATGATTGTTAGGAGTGATAGGAATACTAGTAATCATATTTAAGAAAGTGGAAGGAATAGAATCAATAATCTTACTAGTGTTCCACATTTAGTTTTGCCAGAATGAATTAACTCTAATATCGGAGGTGGAGTGAGTGTAGAGTAAGTCATCAATGGAGCCAGAACCACTCCAGTTGTCTTGCCAAAAAAAAGAATTGCCATAGTTTATGCCCCAAAAAATTAAGGATTGCATCCCATTTGATAACAAAGTCTTCTCCACAGAGGAGAATCGCCCATTTAAAAGGACAAATGAGAGGATGTTTACCTAATATTTAGAAGTCATGAAATTCGCCCAAAGACTATTTTGCTCCTAAAGTTCCACCAAAGTTTGTAAGAGAATGGATAACTTCTTTGATGGATTTACATCCCAAACCTCCCTCTTCAAGAGTACCACAACTATTAGACCGGATGATGACCAGGCATTCTTTTAGAGGATGTATTGGTTCCCGAAGAATTTGTTTAAGAGATGCTCAATGCTTATGGTAGGCACAATGGTTTGAAGAAGGTATATGGGCATGGAATTTAGAGTGCTCTTGATCAAGGTAAGCCTACCACCGAAAGAGAGTAAATGAAATTCCCAAACTGAAATTTTGTTAGAAATTTTTTGAATTAGATCATCAAAAAGGTGTGATCTTTTATGGCCTTTGAAAAGTGGAGCTCCAAGGTAATTAAGAGGGAGTTGATTTTGCTTAAAATTAGTAATTCTGGATATTTGGTTAAGTCTATTAGGAGGAATCTTAGTTGAAGGAATAAAATAGCATTTTCCTTCATTAGAGAAAAGACCACTAACTTTACCAAAATCATTGAGAAGGTTCTTGATGGTTTTAACATGTTGAATGGAAGCTGTCAAGATAATGAAATCATCGAAAGCTAAGATGAGGAATAGGGAAACCTCCATGAGTTTTAAAAGACATATTAGGCTTATTAGCAAAAAGATCATTCAGGCTCCTTGACAAGTATTCAATAGCGATGATAAAAAGAGAAGGTGATAGTGGGTCACCTTGCCTCAAACCATGGCTAGAAGGAAAGAAACCTATGGACTCACCATTCATCATAACGAAAACCAGACATTCATGATACATCTTTTTATAATCTGGATAAAACTATCAGAAAAACCAAACAAATTCAGGATTTGAAAGAGAAAGTCCCATGAGAGATTATCAAAGGATTTAGCATGTCCTTTGAATAAGATGTTGCCTCCTCTAGAATTGATATCAATGTCATGAACCATTTCTTGAGCGAGAAGAATATTATCCGATATTGTTCTGTGTTTAACAAAACCAGTTTGATTAGGGGAGATAATTTTAGGAAGCAAAGGGCTGTTTATTTATTAATTTAGCAATGAGTTTTGAAAAAGGTGCAAAGACTAATCGGTCTAAAATCACCCCAAGATTCAGGATTGTTAGTTTTGGGAATAAGAACAATAGAAGTGCTTGAAAAGTATTTGGGAATGGGACGCCATCAATGAAATCAATGCATTAACTAAATCGGTTTTAATAAATGGCCAACAAGTAGAAAGAAGTGGGTCATAGCCATCGGCCAAAGAGGTGTTCATGTTCTTAAGAGTATTACTAATCTCCTTCAAGGACATATAGTGAGTAAATGATTATCCTCACTTAATCATAGAAGGAATAAGATGGGTGTTTGATAAAGTATCTAGAACGGCTTAGAATTTAATAAAGTTTAGAAATGATGAATGACGTAATCCTTAATATCATTGCTATCGATTATCCATTCACCATTAGAGTTCTTAATTTTCTTAATCGAAAGGCTTTTTTATTACAACAAATGGCATGAAAGTACTGGTGTTTCTGTCACCTTCAGCAATATGTTTGCTTGCGACTTTTTGACGCCAATAGGTTTCTTCCATGTTTTGATAATTAAGCAAGTTATTCTTGGCAATGTTCAACTCCTCAAGTTTACTAGGATCAGTTGAGACAGCATCTTCAAGAGAACAAACCTCTTGTTCCATAGCTTTAAGATTTGTGAAAAGATTTTTAAAATGTGTTTGTTCCACCAATTAAGATTTTGTTTAAGTCTTTGAGCTTAAGTGAAGAGTCATACCTTGAGCAATTATCCGGGAAAACAGGGCCATCCAATTAGTGATAGCAACATTGGTGAAGTCACTATGTTGGGTCCACATATTTTGAAATGAAAGGAGGGGAGTAGACGGGTTTGGGGATTATTGAAGGAAATCAAGAGAGGAGCATGGTCGACAAAGTTACTCAAATGCTCAACAGTGGTAGAAGACCATTTATTGATCCAAAGAGAATTAAAGAGGGCCCTATCAAGATGCTGCCAAAGCCTAGAGTTGTGCCACGTGAAGTTAGACCCAGTGAAACCAATGTCGATCAGATTGCAATCAAGGGTCATATTTGAGAAGTCCTCCATGGAATGAAGGTTAGGAGAACATCCTCCCCTTCTTTCAGAACTAGCTATGATAGTATTGAAATCACCTCCAACCAACCAGGGAAGGTTAGCCGAGGAGGCGAAGGTGCGTAAGTGATTCCAAAGGATGTTCCTACCAGCTCTATTACAAGAGGCATAGATAAAAGAGCCAAAAGCCGATAAGTCACCTAAGGAGATTTTGACATTAACCAATTGGTCAAGATTATCAATGATGGAAATGGTGATGGAGTTGTGCCAAAAGCACCAAATTTTATTATTAAGATTGAAGAAGAAATTATGAAAGCCAAGGATCTAGCAACAAAAGCAATCTTAGAGGAATTAATAAAAGGTTCAATAAGAACAAGTAACTTGATATTATGAACACGACAAAGACTCCTAACACGCGTAAGAAGAGACCCACAACCCTGATATTCCAAATAAGAAAATTAATCATAAGGGGACAACCAAAAGGGAAAAGTAAAAAAAGAGAAAGGAAAGAGAGCAGAGAAATGATGGCACATTACTTGTGTGGGGTGGAAGAAGGAGTAATTCTAGAGAGGTTATTATTAGAAAATTTTGCTTTGAAGGGTTTTTTATTTTAACAATTTGAAAGGGTCTCTAATCTAAATTATCTCCATCAAAAGAGATTGATTTATGGGTTCGAATAGTAGAAGAATCTATCAATGATTTAGAAGAGGGAATTTCACTTCTTCTCGATGATAGAGTATGAGAAATTGGGATCAATTGGATATCACTCTAAAGGGAAATAGATGTGGAAGTTTTGGCACCATTCTTAATACAAATATCTTTCTCAATATGTTTTGAAACCGTAGGGTCATTATTGATTTGGTCTATTATATGATTCCCATTCAAATTGTTTAATTGGGTGTCCAATATGAGGCTACCATTCAGATTTTTAGTAGGATTTAAATGAAGCAAAAGAGCTATCATGAGTCGGATTATTACAAGGGGTGAAGTTAGGTAAATTGCCATTGGTAACATCACACCCCTCATTGGTTGTTTTAGTACCAAGGTCAGATTGTTTGCCACTAGATAGAGCAGTAGGAGGTGTAGGTAGGAGAGGTTCTTTTTGAGTATCTTTAGGCACGTATGCTAGAGTATTGGTTTTCCAAGTTCCATTAATAGTAGTCATATTCTGTGGTAAATTTTTCTTGAGATTAGGATGGAGCACAAAGCAATCTGAGTGGTCGTGTCCGTGAATCTTGCAGTGAGTGCAGAAAATAGGAAAATTTTTGAATTCGACTTATTGACTATATCCAAATTTTTCAGAGCCAATCCAAAGCCCTTTGGGATATTTCTTTGTGATGTCTATCTCAACGAGAATACGAGCGACAGATGGCCTAGATCTATTGGTCATTGCTTGGTCTATTTGGAGAGGTCTACCAAAAAGGCCGCCAACAGCAAACAAAACTTGATGAGTGACATAATGTATTCACATGTTAGGGAAAGCAAGCCAAAGAGGGACAATGGGAGATTCTTCGACATCAAATAGGGCGACCATTTCAAGAGATTTGACAATTATGCACAAAATAAGAACGATGAGCAAAAACCCGTGAGTAATCTAAATCATTAGAAAGTTGAATAAGAATGTGACGGGGATCGATCAGCCCGATAAAGAAAGAACCCATTAATTTTAAATTATGAAAGAAAGTGTGAATAGTTATCAAGATTGCCTAAGGGAGAATTTACCCACCAAAGCAACTCGAAGGGCTTAGCAAGTTTCTCAACATCGACAACACATTACCGCCAAAGAATCCACGATAAGAAGTCGAAATGAGATTAATCAAGCATTCGAGCTAGGGATCTTACCAGATAAAGCATCTTTGAATGATTTAATAGCGCATTAACAAAAAATCAAATTAAAACCCGTAGAGTCGAGAGAAATGATGTCAAGGCCGAGAGACCGGATTCACAGACCGAGCCACCACCATTGCTCTAATCCAAGGGCGTCCACATCTGGAGGAGCCCAACATGTGCTCAGAGAGAAGCGACCAAATACCCGAGAATGGCCAATCCACCGAGGGGAACGCAAAGTCGCCAAAATTGCCAGAGAGGGAGCGCTGTTAGGGTTTGTAAGTATCTTTGAAGATTTCAATAGAAAGGACTATCAATTGATTGGTTTATTTTTGAAAGACCAAATGGGTTTGATCAAAAGAGACAGTTATTATAGAAGCCAAAATGAAAGAAAAGTAGGAGATGCCCACGATGCTAGGAACCTAGCGAGCATCTCAAACTATCCTATAGTTGGGCTTTACATTTTTGAAATTGATTTAGTTTATTTAAGTTGCATTTTTTATTAGAAAATTAAGACTTAAGATTCTTTAATACAAGATTAAGGAAATGCCTAAGAGGTGAGGAATTATGCTTATGGCCCACAAAGGGGAGAAGCAACCTCAGAACCTAAATCTAGGGTGAAAAATGTGTAAATGGTTTGCCTCCATAAGAGAGGACAAACCACCCGACAGCTTGGACTTACAACCGCCTGGGGGTGGCCGCCAACTAACTCCTCCTATAATTTTAAATACATGTAGGCAAGTCTTCATTCATATGCAAGATAGCTAGGCAGTTATTTATTTAAAAAGAGACTAAGTCCTTAAACTCACTCCCTAAAGAGACTAGATCATGTAAAGGGACATGCTTCAAATGACCTAAATCTAATGCAATTCAAATTTCATTTTATTTTCATTTTGGATAATTATTTTGACTCCGGCTAATAGGCTTCATATGACTAATGCATGAGAAATAAGGTTATTGGCCAAAATTAGCGAGAAGGGAAGAGGTGGGTTTTCACCATGGCTCTCAAAGGTTAAGCCAAGTTTTTCTGGAAAAGGTGGAAGCCCTCCAATTAAAAGTGAAATAAGATGCATTTGTGCATGATATTACAAAAGAAATGCTCATCCAGCTAAGGGGTTGCTAATTATTTTATCTTGATTTTAAACATAAGCTTTAAGTGAGGTTATGAGCTATGTAATTTTAATTTGAGTTGTTAAGTTGGGTAAAAGATTTATTTTTTTTCTAAAGAGCCTAATCCACATCCAAGCCATGCATAAAGTAAGGAAGAAACTAAGAAAATCATGAAACTTAATACAAAAGTTAAACAAATCATCAATCAATTTATAAAGCTAATTGCAAAAAGAATGAAGGCTGTTGTGGTTAGGCACCACTACACATACTCAAAAATATAAAATTGGGTAGCCCAACTCTACCCTTATACAACCTAGATTACAAATGAATTAAATTACTATTAAACAATGAATTCATTGTTATGGGGGTCTTCAAACTTTATTCTTCTTTCTTCTTCTTTTCTTCTTTTCTTCTTTGGTTCCCTCTTTTGGATGGTTAGGAGGTGGATGCTCCAAAGCTTCACATGGTGCATAAGATAGGGTCTTATGACAAATTTTCATCCTAATCTCCATAACAATCATTCCAAAATCCTAATTGCACAAATTTACATGAAAAGAAAAAGTGGAAATCTAACTAACACTTGTAAAATAAAGATTAGCTAAAATAAACCACACAAATCCCAAGAATGTATATTAGACTTGTCACCCCACACATGGGTGACTAAGTCCACCTGGCCTATTGGATTATGCTTAGGGGTATAAAGCACCTGCAAGCAAAAGCATTTCTATGTTTATTCATGATAGCGCCCCTTAAGCACAATCTCTTGCATAAAAGAATAGTTAGACTAAGATCGTCCTACCATTCATTCTACGAGCATACAACCTAACATCTAATCTAAAACATATATCACAAAACAAAACAAACATTAAATCATACACCGACCTAACCTAACGCAAGAAGTGGTGACTTAGGCTAATGTGTGTGCTTTGAAGGTTTGTGTGCTTAGCTATAGCTTTAGGTTCAAATTTTCTAAGTATGAAGAACATGTTCAACTTAGAGGAAGGTTTCATTTAAGTTGTTTAATTTTTTTTTGTTGATTTTATTTCATGTTTTGATTTGATTTAAGTGGATCCTAGAATTAATTACTAAGTTATGAAGAGAGGGAAAGAGAAGAGAACTTCTCTTTCCTTCCTTAACATAAGTAATTTCTAAAATAGATTCATATTTTAGTTTTATTTAGGTGAACGTATTGATTAACTCTTTTAATTAATCCTAAGTTTAGATAAACTCTAAACAAACCTATTCAAAAAGAAAGGCATTTTAAGATTAGATAAAATGAATCAAAATTCACATAACACACAGTACTTTATTTCTTTTCCAACATATATAACATGCATATGGATGGACCCTAAGCATATCTATATATACAAATGAGAGTATTTAACACACTTTATGATGTATGCTAAGTAATCCATTTAAGGAAATTTAGAAGTTGAATATGCATGATTTTTTTTAAGTAGAAAGGGTTTTCCTTATCCAAATTTTCATATACACACATGAAAGTATGAAAGGCATAAGTGAGTACAGTGCCATTGTTAACCAGATGTGTAAGGTACAAGACTACTTAGGGCTACTTAAAGCCTCACAAACTCGGGGTTGTCTAGGCTAATATACCACTTTCCTTAAATACAAACATATGTATAAAAGAAATGAAATAGAAAATGAGAAAGCAAAAGTTGTTAAATGGATTCTTTTTTGTTTATGCAATTTATGTGTGCTAGTATAAGTAATCCTCCTTAACTGGGGGCATAGAGATAAATAGGATATGAAATTAGGTGAGTGTTAGGTTCTTTTCAAATGAACCATACACCTCATCAAATTCCTATTCAAAACTATACCAACATAAGAAAAAAAGGAAACCCATGTTAAGCATGCCTTTATAATCTATCACATCCAAACTCATACTTAAAAATATAAGTAGGGTACTTTTGGATTTGGTATTTGATTCATATGTTTTGAAAATAATTTGGATTTAGTAGTGATAATAGCCACTCATTTTTTTACTTTAGCCAACACATGCAAATTTGACATAAAGTAAACAATTTCATTTAAAATTGGAATTTAAAAAATATGAATGTATGAAATCACATGACATACAAGTTTAACATGGTGGGGAAAGATTCAAAGTATTGAAAGCATGTAAACAAGTTCACTTCACTTAAATCCTAAAGACATTCTTATAGAATAAGAAAGTTTAAAATAAATCAAAGTGAATTCAAAGTGATTTTTGTTTAGTTTGAAGTTTGATTTAATTTTGAAAAGGTGAGATGAGTTTGTTGTTCCTAACCCATTCCCACATGTGTTTGATATTTTTGTTTAATTTTTAGATAATTAAATCCATTTTATGCATTAATTAAGTTAGAGTATGAATTAGGTAACTTAATTAACCCTTACCTACACCACCCTAGAAAAATTAACCAAATAATTATGAGCCAATGAGATGACATAAAAACTAACAAGGAATTTAAATTTGTAATGCACCTAAAAATCAAAAGGCCGAATACAATTTGGCTCACAATTAAAAGTTAATTAAGCTAAGGGATTTAGCTTAAGTAATTTCAAAACACCCTTTCATACATATGAATTGGGTTTTGATTTTCTTAATTGAACTTAGGCTATTAAACACCTAAGCATCTACCTAGAGTAGATTAATTAAGTTCGAACTTTTAGAATTTTAGAAATTAATTAAGGGGATAATTAATGAATTAACCCTTAAAGAGATTAAGGAGAGAAAAGGGGGCTTAGAGAATAGCTTAAGGGAAATGCCCCAAAAATATTCCATAAACCTCCTACTTATTGGATCTAACCTTAATCAACCATAATCATTGATTAAAATCAATAATTATACTTTAATTAGGCTTAATTACATAAGGATGGTAATTAGGAAATTCATATGCAATTCTTCTAATCAAGCCTTCAATAAATCCCAAGAAAATTAGAAGAGGCAGAAGTCATCCCCTAAAACATATCAAAGAAATTTGGGATTGATCAGAGGCTTAATTAAAAAGTAATTAGCAAAATAAACTTTCCAATAAAACCCAAATTTATAGAAAAATATAATTCAAAACCCATTAAAATTAATTTTAAAATATTATAGGTAGTATTATCTTTCAATAAAATTTTATTTCATAATTTTCTAAATTTTCTAGATGGCATTATTATTTTTGGAAGTTCCCTAGATTAATAGAAATTAATTAAGGTAGCAGTCAAGCGCTTTTACACGCGTCGTGCTGTGAGGGGTTTACTTAAATGTCAAATCTCACACGGCGGTTGATGGTGTATGTAGTTTGATCTCTATCATTCGATCAAAGATCAGACGGCCAGAGATCTCTCTGCAGTTTTAAAATGGGTAAAGAATTTCTAAATGTAGGGAATTATCTTGGCAGTCCATCCAAAATGCACAGATTGATAGTTGAGATCTCCCAAGTTCTTCCCTCGATCAAAAAAGACCGTCCATGATCAAGGGAAAGATTCAAGCTTGATCTAGCTTGGATTCAAACGAATTCAGCCTACACCATCTAAAGCTAAAGAGTGGCATATCCAACGGTCAAAAATTTATGGGATTGAAATTTCTTTCACAAAGCTCCACACCACATTAAGTTTAATGGTCGAAAATCTTACCTCCCGAGGTGATCATCATGCATTCCTTGGAGAAGCTTGTGGTTGAGGCTGTGTTGAGAGTATGTACTTGAGGTTGAGTGGATTGGTATATGGACCAACTCCTCCTTAGCTAGTTTGCGGCCTTGATCGAATTCAGTTCTTCCTTACTATGGGAACTCCAAAGGAAGCTTGGGTGCACTCAACCTAGCTCTCTAATGGAGTGTGCAAAAGCAATTGGAGTGAAATTGGGTGATGAGGAAATTCAAGAATGGATTGAGCTCCCTGTTTTCACTATTCAAAATTAGAGAAATAGGGAAATGGCAAAAGCTCTAAAAGGCTAGGGATCACTCTTTGATGGCTCCTAAGTCTTATAGTACTCAATCGAATTGAGGAATGTTGGATTTGAGTTTATTTAGGGGGAGTATATCTACCCCTTGAAGGATCGAATGGTCATCAATGCACTTGCCATTTTGATCCAATTGATCATAGGCAGTGGGTTGTTTAATCAGTTAAGAGTGTGCACATGGTTGGTTTGAGCCAAGGAGTGGATTGCCAACCTCCCATGTGCTTGAATTTAAGTGGGAGAGGGATTTTGAATTTGCAATTTTAACCCATGGGGTCGGGTTTAGTCTAGGGACCAATTGGGCTAACCCAAACCCATTGGGTTAGGTGCACCGCTCTTCCCTAGGTCCCCTTGAGCTTTTAGGAAAGCCTCAAGTGAATGTGAAGAGGGTATGACCAAATTACCCATGAATTAAGCCAAAATTTGTTCTATGGCCTAGGAGTAGAATGGTCATTTTGCTGATTTTTCACTTTGGGTATGTGGAGAAACTAGGTTTGGCCAAGTTTCATGAGATTTAGAATTCATTTGATGGGGTTTGGCTCATGTTGACCCATTTTGGTCAAAATGGGTCAACTTGGGTCAAGTTGACCAATTGGTCAAATTGGGTCAAACCAAGGGTTGGGTCAAGTTTATATGACCATTTGAATTATTTTAGGGGCTTTGGTTTGATTCAATTTGGTATAGTTTTGAATTTGGCTCATATGACTTCATTTAGGTCAAATGGGTCAAGTTGACCTATTTGACCCATTTGACCTATTTGAGGTAGGTCAAGGGTAGGTTTAGGTTTGGTTAGTCATATAGAGTGCATTGGTATCTTTGTTTCTCATCAATTTTGATTAAGTTTAAATTTTTCTCAACATGACCCCTTGGTCATGTCATGTCTAAGGTCAAGGGCTAGTTAGGTCTAGTTGGCCAATTGAGGCAAGTGAAGTGATTTGGAATGGACTTAACCCATTAGTTTCAATCAATTTGGCTTAGATCAAGTTTTGACAGGTCAAAATGGGTCAACTTGGGTCAAGTGGCCAATTGGGCTAATTTAGGCTCAAATGTTGGCTTGGTCAAGTTCAAACATAAGTCATGAGTGAACTTAGATCAATGGTTTCAAACAATTTAGCCTATGGTAGAATTTGGCTATGTAAGGTTTCATTTTAAGCTAAGTGTTGACTAACCCTTAGGTTTGACTTGGTTTGACTCAATTTGATTGATTGATCATCTCATGATGATTGTTGATCATGATGAGAGGGATATATAAGTTTGGTTCAATCCAATTTGGTTAGGATTAGGATTTTACTCATAAGGGTACTTTAGGTCACTTTGGGTCAAGTGAGCCTAAGTGGGTCAAATGGCTTGTTCGAAGCTTGATTTGAAGTTGGTTGATCTTATATATGGACTTATGATTAAAATATAAATCCATTTACAAGTGGTTTGAAGTCAAATGGGTTTTGATCCATTTGACAATTTCATATTCAAAGGAAGAATATGAAGGGGTTTTGGCTTTGATTTTTGAACTAGGTTTTGATTGTTTGATTGAAGTTTGGATTTATATATGGGCTCATGATTACAAGTTTGATTAAATCATGAGAGAAAATCAAGCATTTGGCTTGATTTGAAATTGATTTGGCTAAGTTCAAGATTTTGACTTGAAAGGCTTAGATTGGATTTTGAGTGGATTTGAGTTTGATTTTTGGAATTTATTTTGATTGTTTGAATTTATATTTCATTTATATATGTGAATATAAATGAGAATATAAATGGATCATGAGAAAATTTCAAGGATTTGAAGTCGTTTAATCATGATTTAGGCAAAGTCCATTAAGAATGATTTAAAGGACTTAAGAAAATTTGTGAAGTTTGGGGTTTGAATTTTTTGAATTTGGTTTGATTGATTTATATTTATATTTTATTTATATATATAAATATAAAATGAGAATATAAAATAATTATGAAAAAATCCCATGACTTTGAGATGGTTTGATCAAGATTTAGGTTAAGTTCAATAATGGAAATTTAATAACTTAAAGAGATTTTAAATTGGGAATTTAATTTTTACCTTTGATTTGATTGATTTATATTTATCTTTCATTTATATATGTGAATATAAATGAGAATATAAATGATTTTTGAGAAAATATCATGAGTTTGAATTAGTTTGATCAAGGTTTACGCTAAGTCCATTAATGGAGAATTAATGACTTAAGGAGATTTTAAATTGGAAATTTAATTTTTGCCTTTGATTTGATTGATTTATATTTATATTTCATTTATATATGTGAATATAAATAAAAATATAAATGAGTTTTGAGAAAATCTCTTGAGTTCGAATTGATTTGATCAAGGTTTAGGCTAAGTCCATTACTAGAGAATTAATGGACTTAGGAAAATTTCATGAATTGATTTGGAATTTTGAGTTTAGTTTGATTGATTTGAATTTATATTTCATTTATATATGTCAATATAAATGAGAATATAAATAGATTATGAGAAAATCTTAAATATTTTATTTGGTTTAGATCATAATTTTGATTAAGTCCTTAATGAAAGGTTAAGGACTTAGGCAAAATTTGGACTTGTGAATTTTTGATGGATTTTGATCATGGGTTTCAATCATAGATTCCAATCATGGATTTCAATCATAGAATTGATTTGAGTTTGGAGAAAATCAAATATAATTGATTTGGAGTTTGACTTGAAAGAAGGAAGTGAGGAATGGTTTAAGCTAAGGGTAGGCAATTTTCCTAACACCCCGAAGGCATGACCTATTCCTATGGCTAACTCTTCTTAATTTTGTAGGGCTAGGTTGAGTGTCCACCTAATCACTAGATTTATCTTAAGACTAAGGAACTCTTAAAGTCTAAGAGGATTCCTATGTCAAAGATGGAGGGGTTGAGAGCTCATTCTAAAAATGAGGTCAACAAACACTAATGCTTAGTTGAGGCATATCACACAAACCTTAATACTCACATTAGAATTAAGTCACCACTTCTAGCTTTATGTTAGGATGATGCATGGGATGGTGTATATTTTATTTTATAATATATTATTTTAGAATGGATGTTAGGGTGTATGCTTCACAGATTGGATGTTAGGCCGATATTAGCATAATCATATTTTTTGCAGGGGATTGTGTTTAAGGGGTACTTAAAAATAAATATCAATGCTCTCTTTGCAGATTGCTTAAACTCCTAAGAATAATTCAAGTTAGGACAAGTGGGCCTGGTTACCCATGTGCAGGGTGCTAAGTCTCAAATCATATACATAAATGCTTGGGATTATATGAATGTTCAGCTAATCTCTATTTAGTAGGTGTAGTTAGATTTACTTTTCATATCTTCAATATAATTTTGTATTAGGAATTAATATTAGTATTTTGGGGGATTAGGATGAGTAGTTACTAAAAGGCTTTACCTTGGGAAGCCCTGTGATGCCTTGAAGCAAGCACATCCAAATCAAGAGAAGGAAGAAAGAAGATGTGGAGAAATGAAGGAAAGAAGATCCCCATAGCATTTAATAAAAGTTATAACTACTATTTTGTAAGTCCAGGTTGTATAAGGGTAGAGCTCAGCTACCCATCTTTTCTTTTCGGATTATACGGCGGTACTCGACTGCACCAACCTATTATTCTTTTATGGAGCTATAAAATTGTTTGATGTTATGTTTAAATTGTGCATTAGAAACAACATGCTTCATAGTTTCTTATGATTAATGTGTGGCCTATATGCGATTAGGCTCTTAGAATAAAAAATAAATTTTCTACCCAACTACAACTATAATTAAAGTTTTAAATAATTCATAACCTTGCCATAAAGCTTAGGCATTAAATAAGATAATTAAAACATTTAGCTACTTCTTAGCTTACTGGTTGAATGTTTAACAACATACATATCATATTATCTCATCTTTGAAAATATGGGGTTTTCATCCTTGCATGATAGAGGAATGTTTGACCTGTGAGAGCATCCCTTGTGGTGAAAAATAGTTATTTCTCACTGATTTTGTGAAAAATATTATTTCTTCATACATATATGCATCAAAATCCTAAAGCCTTTGTCAAAATGAAGTGTCAAAATTGGAATAAAACTTGAAAAAAATTTTACATTAGATTAAGTCATTACTCATGCCACTCATGCTCTAGTCTTTTAGGGAGTGTGTTTAAGGATTTTAGTCACTTTTTTAAATAAATAATAGCCCACCTATCTTATAATATCAAATGACCCGACTACATAATTTTAAAATCATAGGAGAAGTTAGCTGGCGGCCACCCCAGGTGATTATAAGCCCATCAATCAGGTGGTTTACCCTCTCTTGTGGAGGTAAACCTTATGTCTATCTTTGCTTAGATTTAGGTCATGCTTTAGCTCATGCTTAAGCTCCCTAGATTTAGGATTTAAGGTAGCTATTTCTTTTGGGCTACAAGAATAAATCTTTACCTCTTAGGCATTTTGACAACCATGTGTTGATAGATTATAAGCCATAACAATCTAATAAGATTTAATTCTAACAAATAAATCTTTTCATTTTCAAATATATAAAGCCCAACCATATGATAGATTGGAATGATCACTGGGCTTCCTAGTATCATGGGCATTCCCTACTCATTTTCTTTGGCTTCTAAAATAAGTCTTCTTCTTGAACTTTCCCATTTGATTTTTTGATGTAACCAATTTATTTATAGTCGACCCTTGAATATTTGGAGACCCTAATTGTCAACTTTAATCAAGAGTATTCTTAGAGAATTTCATTCACTAGGATGTAATTAACTATGCGAGCTTGTCCCATAGGAAACTTTAGAACCTGATTTAATATAAATCCTACTTTATTCATCCATGTAAAGTAAGGGAAAAATTTATGTTATATTTGAAGACCTATCATGCCTTAGGAGTTCTTATTAGGTGATTAGATCCATTGAAGGGTGATGCCTCTATCTTTCAAAAGTATACATACCTCAATGTGCACTGATCACTTCAATAAGTACCCCCCGACAATTGGTGTCCCCTATATATCCAAAATAAACACCATAACCCCCTCCATCTTGATCAAACGGATAGGCTTGATTTGGCTTTATGTGATCATCCAACCACCTTAGAGGGTGGTGGGTGTCCTTAAGTGGATGAGGTGGCTCGGTTTGGTTGGGTGAGGGTGTGGAGGTGGCTACCAAGGAGGGTAATGGATGTCCTTGGTGGTTTCAAATGCTCCAATGGGGAAGGTGAGGTGATTTTACCTCCCTATAGGTCATGACCTACCCAACCACCTTTGGGTCAGGTGGGCAGTGTCCTAGGAACCTATGTGGACCAATGGGAGAGTGTCAAGTTGTCAATAAATGAAAATAATCACTTAAATGGGTGATTTGCCTCATGTGATACCACTAGCCCAGGGTAGGATGGTCATTTGGCATTGGATTTGATTTGGGCACATTTAAGATGAGTCAAAAGTGGGTTAGGATAAATTTCATGTCATTTGGAGTTTGTTAGGTTCAATTTAGATCAATTTGACCCATTTATGTCAAATTGGGTTAGGTTGGGTCAAGTTGATCAATTGATCAAATTTGGTCAAACCAAGGGTTGGGACAAGTTCATATGATCATTTGGGATGTATTGGTACAATTGTTTTGGTTGAATTTGATTTAGATTTGATTTTGGTTTATTTGAGTTCATTTGGGTCAAATGGGTCAAGTTGACCAATTTGACCCAATTGACCAAATTAGCTTAACTCATGGCTTGGTTTGGGCTTGGTTGAGCATTTGGAATATGTTGTGGGCTCTAGTTGAGTTCAATTTAGATTTGATTTGATTTTAGGTTGGTTTGACCCTTTATGTAAAGTTGGGTCAATAGGTCATTTTTGCCTAGTGGGTCAATTGGCTCAATTAAGATTTTGGTCAAGTTCAACAATCAATTTGGAATGAACTTCAGTCATTGGTTGCAATCAATTTGATTTAGATTTTGATTTGACCTATTTTGGCCATTTAGGTCAAATTGGGTCAACTTGGGTCAAGAGGGCCAATTGGGTTAGGTTTGGCTCAATTGAAGGTCAAGTCATGTTCAAGTATTGATTTTGAGTTGCTACGAATCATTGGCTTCAAGGGATTTGGCCTAGGTTGCAATTTGGTTAGTTTAGGTTCATATGGTTTAAGAAGGTTGACTTGGTTTGACCCAATTTATGATAATTGATCAACCTAAGATGACCAACAATCATGTTATGAAGTTTGGATTGGCTTAATTCACTTTGATTTGAATTGAATTGGATTTTGGTTCAAATAGGTCAAATTGATCACTTTGGGTCAAGTGAGCCAATTGAGTTTAGTTGGCTTGATTTTATGTTGAGTTTGATTTAGTTGAGTTTATATATAGATTTGGGATTGATATATAAATTCAATTGAAATTGGTTTGAGTTCAAATGTGTTTTGGTTCATTTGAATATTCCAAGTCAAATGGGCTAAGTTTAGTTTGACTTGGGTTGATTTTGGTTTGGCTTGATGATTGTAGATTTCATTTATATTTGGAGAGATGTTTGAAGGAATAATTAATTTATGAGAAAATCAATTGGTTTTGGGTTTGAATTTGAATGGAATTTGGCTAAGTCCATGAAATTGGCTTAAAGGGTTTAGATTTGGATTTTGATTTAGTTTGATTTAGTTTTGATGATTTAAATGTATATTTTATTTATATTTGGGATGATAATTGAAGATATGATTAATTCATGAGAAAACCAATTGAGTTTGAAGTGATTTGGGTTAAGATTTGGCTAAGCTCATGAAGGTTGATTCACGTGGCTTAGGAAGAGTTTTGATTTAATTTAATTTAGTTTTATTTAGTTTTGATCATTTGGATGTAGGTTAGATTTATATTTAGGAAGGTAATTGAAAATATAAATTGTTTATGGGAAAATCAATGGATTTTGGATTGATTTGAATTGGATATTGGCTAAACTCATGAAAGTAGGTCATGGCTTAGGAAGGATTTTTGGTATGATTGTAGGTCTTGGAAAATTGGATTTGGAATTGAGCTTGATTGTAAGTTTGATAGATTGGTTGAAGTGTTGAATTAATATTTGAGAAAATCAATTGAGTATGGATTGATTTGAATTTGGCTAAGTCTAAGTCCATAAGATAAAATCATAGGGCTTTGGTTGATTTTGAGTCTGGATTTGATCATGAGCTTTAATCATTTGACTTGGAGTTTGGGTTTGGATTTGGATTTGGTATTGTCTTTGAATTTGAGGTTTGGTTTGAGAAGGTGAATATGCATTGGGTTTAGGTTATAGGATAGGTGGATCTCCCTAAGTCCTAAAGCATGGCCTAATCTTATGGTTAACCCTTCTAAGTCTTTAGGCTTAGGTTAAATATTCACCTAAGTGCTAGAAGTGTCTTATGACTAAGGAAGGCTAGTGTCTAGAAGACTCTTGAGTCTAATATGAGAGGATTGAGAACTCACTCCAAAAGTGAGGTCAACATGAATGTATACACAACCATGAGAATGAAATCATGCAAAAGATTGTATGTTAACAAGTTTATTTATTCATCTAAAGTAAAGCTTTATTCAAATTTTAGTACATATACAAACAAGAATGAAATTAGGCAAGTATGTGTTGTTGTTAACTAGAGAAGTGAGGTAATCTAAGACCTCCATGGGGCTACTTAAAGCCTCGTATTCTTGGGATGTCCAGACTATATACTTACTAACATTCAAATATATGTAAACATACACAAGAATCATAAAAATAAATAATACTTTAACATATTTAAGCTATAAGCAAATGTGAATCATATACAATATTCATAACTAACATCAATTTAAACCTTCATTTATAATTTTGAAAATAGTTTTAGAATTTATTAGTGATAATAGTCACACATATAATAGGATTAATCCAACACATGCAATTTACACATAATTAAATTATATTGATTCTTTTATTTGAAAACATGAATGAATGATATCAAATGACATACAAAGCTTATAATGATTGGAAAGGAATAATTAAACACTTCCACATAATCCATTTAACTACATTAATTCCTAAGGACAATTACATTAAAAAAACTATTTAAGAACAACCAAAGCTTTTTATGGAATTTGATTTTGGTTTTTAATTATTGAACTTAGAGAGGAGAAATAATATTTGTTGTTTTAACCCCATCCCACATTAGTGACTTAATATGTTTAAGAAAAATTAATTATGTGAATTTTTTGGTTTAATTAAGTTCAGACCATTAAGCAATTCATTCAATTTCCCCTTCCTCTCTTTAATTTAATCAATCATTTAATCATGAGGCTACAATGATATGCTTATGAGAAATTAAAATTTGCAATGCTCCTAAAGGACCTAATGCAATAAGGCTGATAATTAAGTTTTAATTGAATTAAAGAAGAATCTAATTAAGTACTCATATGATTTTCCCATTCACATGGGTTAACCATAATTTTCTTAGGTATTTATGTTATTAAACACATAAAGAGGAACCCATGAATTTGATTTAGATTATCTAAAATAATTATCATTTTAATTTAATTTAATTCTTCATTAATTCACTTAATTAATCCTTAATTAAATCATAATTTAATTAATCCTCTTATGGAAAGAGATTTATGCAAATGACTAAGGAAGAGGCCTTAATCATTTACTCTCATCATTTTTACTATTAATAGTGATTAATTATTATTAATAATAAAAATTTTATTATTTATAATTTTAATAATGATTAAATTAATTAAGGAGGGTATTTAAAGTTAAAATTTCAAATTCTCTTAATTACGTTCCCAATAAATCTCAAGAAAATTATAGGAGGTAGAAGACATCCCAATGAATCAACACATCTAATTTGAGATCAATTGGCTAAGTAGTAAGGCTTAATTAAGGTAATTAAAAATAACCAAACCCTAATTAAGCATTTTTCATTGATTAAACCTTAGGTATTTTATTTTTATTAAATTCTCCTTTGTTTACTTTTTCCAAAATGGGTTTACTCATATTTTAGGATTTTTTCTACAATTAGTTATAAATTTTTGAAGTTATGGTTAATCAATCACATTTTAAACACTTAATTAACCTTATAACCCGTCGGTGCTACGCGGGATCTAACATTGTTGCTTTCCATGTGGCACCATGGGATAAGTTACTTAAATCATCCCTGTGGCGGGTGAGTCAGTAGCGGCGAACGTGGTTTCGTCCCTGTCGTCCGATCCTCTAATGGATTAAATTGGATTTTCTAGTGGATTAAATCATGGTCTTCCGTTCTAATCATGTAAAATGGATGGCGGATGATCCTTTATCTTCCCTCAAGTGATGGAAGACGGATACCATCCTCCCTCCTCTACTCGATTCGAGCTCGCCGAAGCTTGTGGGGTGTCGGGATCAACTCCAAAATATGTGGAGAAGAGATCTAAGGAGATCCTATGGTGAAAATTGTATGAAATCACAAAAATATTTCACAAAATACCAACACCTAATGACTTTTCTATGGTTTGCCAGAATTTACCTCAATGGAGCTCAAGATCGGTGGTCCAATGACTAAGGTAGCTTCATCTTGAAGAGACAAAGCCCTGTTGAGAAGCCCACGAGTTGCCTCCTTGATGATAGCTCTGTGGACCAAACACCACTGCGAAGCTCGCCGGAGTTAGTCTAAGAGTGCCTTCTGATGATCGAATCGATTGAGAATCAAATTTTTTTTACTAGTCAGAGCTTGGGGAAGGTGTAGGAGAAGTTAATTAAACTTTGGTGGCGTTTGAGTGAGCTTGGTCAGACAGGGGGCTCGGTTTCATTCAGTTTTGGTCTCACCAATGATGGGGAGCACGAGAGGATTGGGGAAAGCTTTGGGGATTCTCAAAAACACTCAAGGATGCCTCTGTATTTTGGTTTGGATTGAAGAGTATCTTCCTTCCTAAATGATGGTTGGGATTGGATTGTCTGCCTTTTGGCAATTATCCCTAGCAAGCACCAAGGTGTTAGTGATGGGTTGAGGTGGAGGGTCTTGAGTGGCTGAAGGGATTGGATGAGCTGAGGTGGTGTGTACCGCCTCCCTCACATGTGTCAATGGGGAGGCTTGGGTGAACTCACCCTCTCTTGACCCATGGTTGAACCCAACAGCATTAGGTTAGGTGGGTTAGTGGTCCAAGTATCCAAAATGAGCTAAGCTTGGATGTCAAGGGTTGATGAGTAGGTGAGACCATCCAAATGGGGTTTTTATCTCATTTAGATGGATTTTTCCAATGTGTTTTGGCTTAAATTGGGTCCAACATGGGTTGGTTTCATTTGGGCTGACCCATGGTGACCCAAGGATGGGTTATGCCAAGTTTGGTTGGGTTTGGACTTGATTTGGATGGGTTTGGCTTAATTTGACTTAAATGGGTCAAATTGAGTTCATTTTGGTTAAGTTGACCAAGTGGTCAAATTAGTCAAATTGATGATTTGGATAAGTTCATATGATGATTTGGAATATTTTGGTTCCATTAGTTTGGTTTAATTTGAAGTGGATTTGATTTTGGTTCACTTGGGTTCATATTGGTCAAATGGGCTAAGTTGACCAATATAGTCAATTTGGCCAAACTGGTTTGGGTGGAGGGTTAGTTCAAGTTCAAATGATGATTTGAGAATGATTGTAGGAGTTGATTTGAATTAATTTAGATTTAACAATGATTTGGTTCAATTGAACCATTTAAGTCATTAAATGGGTCAATGGGTTAATCAATTGATCAAATTCAATTGAGGATTGGATCATGTTCAATAATCAATTTGTGATGTATTTGAGTCATTGGTTTTAATCAATTTGGTTTGACTCAATTTAGAATTTTAGGTCACATTGAGTCAACTTAGATCAAGAGGCCAAATTGGTTTGGTTAGATCTAATTGATGGTCAAGTTATATTTAATACTCAATTTATGATTGATTGGAGGTATTAGTTTCAATTAATTAAGTTTAGAATAAGATTTGGCTCAATTTGGTAAATATGAGCTAATTTGGGTCAACTTGGGTTAAGAGGCCAAATTAGCTTAGTTTGACCTAATTGATTGAAATTGGTTAATCAAGAATGATCAACAATCATTGTAGAGAGATTGGATGGGTTGATTCAATCTAATTTGGGTTGGATTGAGGTTTGGATCAAATTGGTCTTTTAGGTCACTTTGGGTCAAGTGAAACAAATGGGTCAATGGAGTTGAATCGGGTTGAATTAGGTTGGATTGAGTTTAATAATTGATTTAGGATTGATTTATGGCTTTGATTGTAATTGATTTGGGTTTGATTGGATTTTAACTCATTTGGACCCTTTGAGTCAAATAGGCCAACTTAAGTTAATTAGTTTCATTTGATTGAATCGGTTTGATTGTAAATCTTGGAAGGATTTGAAGTGGAGTATTGATTGGTTGGAGTGCTTTTGTGAAAGTCAATCTAATTGATTTCAATTGAATGGACTTTTGATTAGATCCATAGGATGATGGTGGAATTAGCTTAGGTTAAGGGTTAGGTTGATTTGGCTTGGAGCATGGATATGAGATATAATTTAATTGAGATTGGTTAGTTTTGGCGTTGGTTTTGGATGAGTGAACAAGCATGGGTTACAGTTAAGGCCACAGGATAGGTAGAACCTATTTGTCCTAAGGTACATCCTAAGCTTAGTGTATACCTTCCAAAGTCCCTAGGCTTGGGTTTAGTGTTCCCTTAATCACTAGAAGTGTCCCATGACTAGGAAAATTATAATGCTTAGAAGACTCACTAAGTCTAAGTTGGGAAGGATGAGTCCTCACTCCAAAAGTGAGGTCAACATCACCATTATGTCTATAATAAAATAAGATAATATGAAATAATAATTCATTTCTTTATTTAAAATATTTAATAATTTTTCATCACCCCTTATAACTCCACTTGTTTATATTTTCTCTTGCCCTTTATATATTCAGTTCTACTTATACATTGACTTGTTTACATCTGTTTAGACATATAAAACACACAGATGGATGATTTTATAGATACATAAGTTGTTATAACTCCACTTGAATGCACATAAAATACACTCATCCAGTCGCCTATACTTCCCCACCTTTTTCTATTTTTGGCACATATAATTGATACTTAAACATTAAATAATATTATTTTCATCATATATAAATATCATCAAATATATTATAGAAATATGTAAATATCAACATGTATGACTAACAGTAGAAATTATAGATGGATTTTTATGCGTACATCAATAATAATAATTTACAAAACTATTAATATGCAATATCTAAAATAATATTTTTGAAGTTTTTACTTATTTTATAGCAATTTTTATCAGTACTCACAAAAATACACAAAATATCAGTGAGAAATTTTTTTTTAATGTCAATATCCAACCCAATTCATTTTACAACTATCAAAAGTTACACGGTAAAAAATTTATAGATCTTCGTAGATTTAAGTTTATATGAAATCCAACCAAATAAAATATCAAAAATACACACACTAAGTGATAAAATTGAAATCTGAAGTGGGTAAATAGTAGCCTACCTAAAGCCGGATAATTTTTTCAAATGGTTCGATGGGTGAAATCAGCACTACAACCCCGAACCACACTTTCTCTCTCCTTTTTCTCTCTTTCTCACCCTTTCTCTCTCTAAGATGGCTCAGGGGTTAGGAAAAAAAAAATTTATGTGAGATTAAATATTTATATGAAAAAAATATTTCTATTATTTTTTGAAAAGGACATATCAGCAATTATCTAAAATATTTTATTTTTATTAACACCTTTAATATAAATTCATTTAAATCTTGAAACCCCTAACTCCAAAAATTATGAAAAATAATTAATAAATAAAACATGATGTCTAAAATATAGTTGTCAAAATGGTTGGCAAAAATAGACACCATATGGTTCTAAAAATTTTGCTTTAACAAAGATGTGCTAATTTCTTAGTGAGGATAATTCTCTTAAGAATCCTTTTATTTTTGTACTTGAATTGGGCACAAAATGCATCTCAAAAAACTAATTATAGGTAAAATTTGATGAATCAAATTTTATCCCATAATAATTACCAAAATTCTTTGAATAAATTATATATAAAATTAACTCCAAAACTAAAAAAAATTGTGAATATAAAATAAATATGTAAACCTTACGAGGTTCAAATACGATAGAACTAGTTGTCACATTTAAGAAGAAAGATTTTCTTACAAAGTTTGGGGCATGATGAAGATGTTATAGTCAATGAAGCCTTATGGATGCCTCATAAAAGGTATCCTAAATAATGGAATTTTAAGCATCAAGTTATTGAATTGACAAACTGTGAATAATGATAAGGCTAAGAATGAATTGAACAATAGTAGGTTTGACTGTTGAATTGAAAGTATCATGATAACTAATTTCAATGTGCCGATGAATCCCTTCATAACTAGTCAAACCTTCTACTTTTTAATTGATTTGGTAGATAAATATCTATTATGAAAAATCCACTTACAACTAATCAAATTATAAGCTAGATCTAAGGGAATGAATTTATATGTTTAATTTTAAGTATTTAACAAAAAACTTCCACATCATATGCCCATTTTCATGACTACCTTTGGCTTACGCCAAATGCCCATTTTGTTCATACGGGGGGCCTACATACTAAGAGTGCATGATTCACATAAAAATGGCTAAATTCTCATTCAAGGTGGTAATAATTTATATTGACATATATACATTTATTTTCTCATTTTATACTTTTTTATTAAGCTTAAATCATGATAATAAGTTTATTTATTTTAAGTATGCAAGCCTATATATTATTTCTCTTTGATAGACCTATGTGCTTTAAGTGTTCATGATGTTGCATAAAGACTTATGGACCTTAAAAAACTCTTTTAAATAGAGTTGAAGCATACATTTTGTCCACCATATTAGAAACTAAGTGCTCTAGCTCCTTGGTTGTAATAAAGTGTCTTTTAAAGTAAATTGTTCTTTTTGTTTAACAAAAACAATTGAGGTGATCATTGTCATCAATGGGTCTTTCTTCTAATATAAACATATTTTACTTTAAAGAAGATAATTGGTGATATAGTTTATCTTCTGAAGAATGTTTTCATAATAATGTTAGCATCTAAAGATCTTGGTTACAAAGTTTCTTTATCTAGTACAAATCTTTTATGTTAAAAATTTGGCTAATATGCAATTCTAATAATAAGTCTAGATGATAAATAATTTTGATTTAATCATAAGCCCTTGTGTGAAACTTTTTGAATCTATGTGAGAGGTAACATTCAAATTTAGTGTAAACTTATATAAAATCACATTATTAAATTGTCTAGTGGATCTTTTTAAGTTAATTTATTTAGCATATGTTTTTTACTTATTACCTCACTTATTATTGAAGGTCGATAAATTCTCTTGCAAAAATGATTACTATGTCAGATAATGCATGAGTTAGCATATGTACAATGTTAAGAGACCTTTGTAGGATTACTAAAGATCACTCCAAAAATTTTCTAAAATTTTAAGGAAAGCTTCAAAATCACATTTTACCATCATGATTAGCTTTTATTTGCTCCAAATTTTTATTTTCCTCATGAGAAGGCATTAACAAATAAGAGTGCATTGTTCTCATGATATATGGCTAAATTTTCATGAAAATGGTAATAATTTATCTTCACTCACACACACACACACACACACAATATATATATATATATATATATATATATATATATATATATATATATATATATATATATATATATATATATATATATATATATATTATATCTTCATTCACACTTAATTTTCAATAAAAGAAGAAAAACTAATAGTATGATCACAAGTTTATATCTTATTATCAATGATATTAAGCTTCTTTATTTAAATCATGTAAGGATGTATATTAATTTTTTATTATTATAGCTCTTGTGATAGGTCTATGTGCTAGTGTTGATGATGCTATATCAACTCCCTTGGACTCAAAATAACTCTTTTCTAAAGAGATAAGTCAAGATAATTTTCCATTATACTAGGAACAAAGCACTCTAGCTCTTTAATAATTAACCAAATATCTTTTAATGCAAGATAATATTTTTAACTAATAAGAAGTTTCTATGTTGATCAATACCATAAAGTGGGTGCTTCATTAAATATACATGAACCATCTCAAAGATGATAGATAATAATATGCTTGATCTTGGCTAGAATGTTGACTTTTGACACTATTAGTATATAAGGATTGAGGTTGCGAAGTGCCCTTATATAATATTAAATTTTATATATTAAAAATTGATCAAGTTTATATGCTTGATGGAATTCTAGATGATAATATTTTGGTCTAGTCTTTCTATTAATTTTAAAAAAAAATTATAAGCACTTACTTGAAATTTTTAGAAGCTATATAAGAACAATTATTTAGATCAAATATTTGTTAATAAAAAATTATGCTCATTAAATTCTATAGAAAATCTATTTGAGTTAATATGTTCATCATTTTTATAAATATATATATTTTTTATTTGTTGGGTCACTTCTTGATGAAGATCAATACAAATGTTAGAAAATGCATGAGTTAACATGAGTTTGTTGCCAAAGAGTGTTTTAAGATTGCTAAGATCACTCCAAATATTCAAAGAGAAACTTTCATCTTTCATATCAAATTCCCTCCTTTTTACCAACCCTAGCTTGCTCCAAATATCCATTTTATAGATGAGGAAGCTTAACCAAGCAAGATTGGATGATTCCTCTATAAGATGGCTAAATTCTTAAGTAAAATGGTGGCAATATTTTGCCACATGCATACATATATTTATTCTCTCTTTCAAGCTTAAATATTAATAAAAAAATTAAAAATTAATGCTATGATGATAATCTTTGATATCATGAAAATTAACTTTTTTTTATCTAAATCACATAAGACTATTAATTACTTTTCTCATATTATAGCTTTTATGATAGACCTATATGTTATAGGTGTTTATGGTATTATATAGTAAAATGATTATAAAATCACTAGTCAAAGATTCACCAATAGGTAATCATATTTAGTTAAATTTAATAATAATTTAATTTTAATTAAAAGAATGACATATAGCATAAGAAATCACATTGGAAAAAATTAGTGAATCCAATATAATAACATTAAAGTCTAAATTAATTAATTGTTAATTAATATATCTATAAATATTAATTTTTAAATTATTATATATAATTTTAATATATCAACAAAGCACTAAATAATGAAAAATATTTTACATAAAAACACATATATGTTAAAAAGCTGTTACAAGATAGATACTTAACTTATTTTGATAAATTATATTTTATATGAATTATAAAACAATGTCCACTTATCAACACAATAATACTTAATTAAAAAAATTATTGATGTTCGAATTAAACTTACAATGTTTAATTAAGAGAATAATGAACTAATTTATATATAAATAACATAACTAAAATTGTGAGAGCATAAAAAAAATTAGAATCACTTCAATTTATGAATATTAATAAATGACTTAAGTAATTTTAATAAAATTATAATGTATATTTGATAATTTAAAATAATTCCTACTTGTATTTAAAATTAAATATTTTATAATTAAAAATCTAACGACTCTAAAGACCCATTAGAATTACAAATATAATCTTAAGTGAAATTTTATCTCTTTGATCATCAAATTATTAAGTTAATGTTATTTTGTGGTATAAAATTTATGCAATTATATAATTTTAAAAGCAACTAGTGCAAATAGTTACTAGAGGCAATTAGTTAGTTTTATTTGATACTTTGGATTAAAAGATTTATTAATCAAAAAGTGCAAGTTAGGTTGATGTTTAATATTATGAGTTCTTTTATCATTTTGGAGGTCTCAAGACCAACTAATTTTAGGCATTAAGTAGCAACATTATCTTGGACAAATTTGACTGCCTTAATGCAGCATGCCTGAAATTGCAACAAATTTCTTTGGAAAGTAAGGCTTTGAACTCTTATAATAAAGTTAACTATCACATGAAAAAATATAATGAACTCCTCAAAGGAATTTGGTAGTAGCGAACAAACATGGCACTGTAGGTTATTTAGGCATTTATTATAATGAAGTAATGATAGTGTATTAATGACCACCTTCACCCATATTATTAATAGAGTAATTTGATCTTTGATCTTTCCATGCTAAAAAAATCATAAAATGGCCTAATCATATATGCCAAAATTTATTGATCTAAATGTTGCTCATCAAAAACATGTTTGAAGATGATATTAATATAACTCACTTTGTCGACCAAAATGATACTCATATGATAGTTATCAATCAATATCATAATGACTATTGCATCATTGTTGGAATTTATGGTTCCTAGCCTATCAACTTAGATGAAGGTTATTGGAACATCAAAAGAAGTTCATAAATTGAAGCCAACATACACCTTGACTGAGCAAAGTTACAACACTGGGGTTGACTTGCTTAGATGCCTTAGCCTCATTTGATTTGAGAATCACTAAGATGTTCGATGCTATATGCAATGCCTATGCTAGGACATACTTATTCTTATTCCACTCAAATGGTGCCATGACAATGTGTTATCATGGATCAATAAGGATGAATTCCTCAATTTGTTGGTGAATGCTCCTCAACCAAGACTTGCAAGTGATGATAATCCTGCACATCCTAACAAAAAGCTTTATTTTAGGAATAATACTTTGTTTGATCATAATAACTTGGTGTTTTTCATCTTAATGAAGATCGATGAAAATACTTCTTATCATGGATTTATTTTTCAATGTCAAACAAAAAAAGCATAATGCATGCCATATATTAGGGCGACCTCTCCCTTTTCATGGCCTTGTAAGTTTACTTGCCATCATCTTCCATTTTAAGGTGAAAACTTGGGGTTGTTGGTAGTGATAATTGTGCTACACTCAGCTAACTTTTCCTGATAATTACATGACTTTCTTCAAATAAAAATTTAATATGAACATAACAATCAATGCAAAATAAATATAAAAATATAATAAAAGTTACATCAATATATTTTAATTTTTATAAGTTCAACCAAATTAAATATGAAAAGTTGCACACAAAAAATAAATAACTACAAAATAAATATAATAATGATAGCCTATTTAATGCCAAATAATTTTTCTGATTGACCCGTCTCTTGAAAATAGCTTTAAAACCTCCAAAAGAGTAAATTTATTCTATATGAAAATAAAAATAAACGTAAGTGTAGATTTTAAAATAAAAATAAATGTAAGTGTAGATTTTAAAATAAAAATATTAATTTTCAATTATAAGTTTATACAAATTCTATGATATCTTAAATATATTTTTTTAAAAAATAAGTATCTTATAAGTAACAATTAACAGTTTAAGTATGATTTAGGAAAAAGTTAGAAACAGGTATAGTCACCTATTTAACGGGCGATTGGCTTTAGGCATAAAGAAATCGGCCCCGCAATATGGGAACGACTTGCTATTCCTTTCTCTCGACCCCGCGACCCGACCAATGACTTCTCCTACGAGGCTTTGCAAGCCGGCTCCACCATTAGTGGAATCCACTCACCGAAAACACTACCCCGTGGTCCCCCGTGCTCATCTCGACGTGCCTTCCCCACTTTGCCATCTCAACTGCGAGCCAACACGACTCGACATCCCCATAGTGAAGGCATGTTTACAAGAATAACTTTTAACTTTATTGTGAAGATGTATTGATGTATAGATGCAGGATTTGAGCCGAATTTAAGTTTAGTTCATTGTAAAGATGTGTGGGAAATTATGTAACCTCATTGTAGAGATGTGTGGGCATAAACTTTTTGTAATCCCGTTAAAGCCTTTTTGGCAACTTAAATCTGGATTTAGTAAATCCTGTTGGTAGGCGAATTTACAGGATTTAAGGAAATAGAAGCGGGCAAATGATGGTGGGATAGAAGATGAAGACTACCTTCTATGTGATATTCCTAAATCTGGGTTTATTGCATTTATTATATCCTACTTGAGTTAAATCTTGTGTGCAGCAAAACAACCCCTTAATCCTAGGGTTTATGTTTGGATATTTCTATTATTTATATATGAATTTAAAAATATAAGTATGAGTATTTAATTTCATATAATTTAGTATACATTTATTCTTAGGTATCTTATGATTTGCTTAGTAAGCATTATTGAGCTCTAAATTATTTAGATTTAACTTTACACACAACGATCTATGCTTAAGTATGTACATTTTATCATCCAATATTGTAGGTTGATTGATAATTATACTTTAGGATGAGTCAAGAGCTCGTACCCCTAATCCTATTCTACGATGGGCAATTGCTTGTTGATGATCATGTTATTCCAAATTATATCAGTGAAAAAAATCGTCTTATACAAGTTTTGTGACACACAAACTTGGATAACTTAAAATAAAAGTTTTGATATCACTACACTATGATATAGAAAATTTTACAGTTGATTTATCGTGTTGTTTCCCTATTGGCTCATGATTCATATCATCTATGATTTCTGACAATGAAGTCTGCAATGTTGTACTAAATGAAGCTTCTCATTAAATATTGGTTGTTTATGTAGAAGTGAAACCTTACTGTAGTACTTCATCTGCAATTGCACTGTTGCCATTCAGATTATGTACATGACTTCACTTTCCCATTAGCAACTATGATACAATGGGGCTATAAGGAATTAGAATCATGGTTAGTAGTTACTTTAAAGAAATTCATCTTGTTGATAACGTTAATCAGTATACCTTTAATGTTAATCATGTTAAAGGTTATTGTGCATAACTCGAATGCCAACTGATATACATTCACATGAGCAACCCACTATACCGAGGTCTATGTCTAATGATTAGTATGAAATAATGAATAGTGAATCAAGTAATACATCTGAGGATAGTGATGTCGAGAATGATGTTCTACTTGGACAGCATGGTTTAGGTCACAATACTGCTAGTCATGATCTTATTAAGAATTATTCTTTAAGAAGTTCTGAAAATGAAGATAAAATGATTTATAATAATGACTATGTTTGTACATGTGAAACCACAAAAGATTGAGATGCATATATTATTTTTGACGGCCCATCTGATAGCATATTTTTATGAAATGATATTGAGTTCTAGGTGAAGTATCTGAAGGCATGTGCTTCTCAAGTAAATAGAAGCTTCAGTTTGTAGTTATTGGTTGGTCAATAAGGAATAATGTTCAGTTCTTAACAGTTACTACAAATCAAAAGAATTTCACAGTTGTATGTGCACAATACATTGATCCCAGTAGATCACGTCAGTGGTGCTTGCATTGTAGCTAGAGCAAGTGATTGGGAGGTGCTTAAAGAATATCAACCTTAGGTGTTGCACACACATGCATTAACACTATCACGAGTTTTGGGCATCATCAATGTATATCTAAGTTCATTACTTATTTCATATTACCTGTTATGAGAAATCAAATAGACTTAAAATTTAGAGAGATTATTGGTCAAATGGAAGTAAAGTTTAACATTAAAGTGTCTTATATGAAGGCATGGGATGCGAGGCGTAAGAGTATTAAAGTAATTTTTGGGAGTTAGAAGGACTCAGCTTATTTATGGAATTGATGGGTTCCGTATTACCAGGGTTTGTTTATAGACTCCAATCAACAACTACACACAGATTTCAAAGATTATTTTAGACTTTTGGACTTTCAATATTAGTATGGATGGGACATTTCTACTTAGAAAGTATCATGGTATGTTACTCACAGCTATTGGAATAAATGCTAATAATGGATTATTTTCACTTGCTTTCGGTGTTGTTGAATCAAAAAATAATGAGTCATGGCTTTGGTTCATTCTTTGATATATGAGTTGTTTCCAATTATTTTTTCAAGGAATGATCTATGTATAATTTTAGATAAACACACGGGCTTGATATGTGGTTCCAAAGACATATTCTCTTGGGCTACTCATCGCCATTGCATAAGGCATCTAAGAAAAAACTTTAAAAAAGCTGTTAGAAGAATGGGTATTGTATATGTCAAATTTATGTGTAAAAGATGTACATAGCTGGTAGCACGGATGATATAAATATTTTCAATTGATACATGACTGATATAATATGAGGCTATGACAACAAATGCTTCTGAATGTTTCAATGGGGTACTAAAGCATGTGAGAGGTTTACCGATTCAACCCCTAATCACTGTCATTTATTATAATATTATCGCTTTATTTTTCAAGAGGTCTGGAAGTGTTTGTCAGGATGAAAGCTCAAATGAAACCACTTTTGCTCCAAGAGCACAGACTGTGCTACATAGGTTTGAACGCGAGGCTAGACACTAATCACAACCAGTTAATATAAATGTTAATGAAGTGCAAGTGTTCAACATGGGATGTAGATCCTTTAGAGTTGATTTTACTGCTGATCAGTTGTGTAAATGTAGCTATAACATAACACTTACTTATCATATGTCATGTGGTCATTCAATTGTTGCTTTAGGCCATCGAAGATTAAATCATTTGGCGTACGTATCAAGATACTATACACTACCAATATATAAGAATACATACTCAACAAACTTTCATGTTTTATTGGATCGTAGTGATTAGCCAAAATTTGATGAAGAGAGGGGAATGTATACGTTGCTACCACTCAATGTTAAGAGATAATCAAGAAGACCACACACAACTAGATATAAAAATACTATGGATGAGAGTAGAGACCAGAATAGTCGTATGTGTAGCTTATATAAATTAGTTGATCATTATCGATCATCGTGCCCACACAACCCTAGTAGAAGAAAGTAAATATGTACAGTTTAGTAAGCTAACATTAATATAAGTAGGCCACCACCTTTTCTGTAATGCCTATTTTATTTTCTATACAACAATTATTTTAATATACTTCTAACATTATAGTTTTTTTTATGTTGTTCTATTATAGGTACAATGGCCTAGAAAGCTACCAGGCCGACTAGACAGGGAGAGGCGTGATTGTCGATCGATCCGGCACCTCTGAGGTTCATCCCAAAGATTACCTCCTTGTGATAGGGTCGCACGGATACGGTATGAATTTCATTATTAATGTTTAATGTAATATAAATTTGGTAATCACTTGACTTTGAAATTTTCATTTTCAGGGTACTATTTTAGAGGCTAGATCACACCTGCTTATGTTGAAGGAGTGGTCCATTACCTGCCCGAGCTTTACTTTTGCTGCATGCCATGGGATTGGATTGTGTTAGCCAGATGCGGTGCATTCAATTGGATCATCACTTGTTGACTGTGTTGGTTGAGAGATGGTCTCCTCAGACCAATACTTTTCATTTAGCTACCAGTTAGATGACCATTACATTGCAGGATGTTGCGATGATTTTGGGTATGTGTATAGATGGACCTCTGATCATTGGACCTATAGTAGTTGGAGAGGGGAAGCGGTGGCAGAGTTGTCCTAACTGCTGTTATGAGTTATTGGGTCAGCACCCTATTATAGATACTATATATCATGATCCGAGCAATCTAGTTGTTACTTCATCCTTTAAGATGGGTCAATCGCACACACAGATATGTATGCCACTAATGTGGCTTAGGTGGACATTTTTTAGAGAGTCGTATATTGATCTAACGGAGGTGGAGTTCACTAGACACTTATGAGCATATGTATTTTTCATCTTAGGGAGTTTTTTGTTACCAGATACTTCTGGGTCTGAGGAGCACCTGTAGTATCTACCTTTATTAGAAAATTTGGACACATTTAGCACTTTCTCAGTTGGAGGAGCTGTGCTGGTCCATTTATATAGAGAGTTGCATAAATCAATCAGATGGAACGAACGATATGTGTGCTAGATGCCTGTTGGAAATGTCAAGCTACATCGAGATGAGCTTGACAGACTACTACGTAGTCAGGTATTAAACATAAATTGTGAAGTCATTTTTAGAAATGTTAACTGAAGGTTGACTAGTAGCTTCTCTTACATGCAGGTTAAATGGGTAAGATATTTTGATAAGATATCGCTTATCAGATATTTGTCTTACTAGTGAGGCCATTTAGCTAGCACGTGTACCTATTATTAGCTAAAAGAGAGTGGAGTGGCACCTTCTTGATAGAGTTCTTCATCAATTTGGACACTTACCATGCATAAATGTAGCGTCGATGAATCCCAACTTTACAAGAGTCTATGGTCGTGGGAAAGCTAATACTGATTGGGTTCGTTATCATCAAGCCCACATAGCTATTTGGGAGAGCAGAAGATATCACATTATCTATGTTGATGATGATGAGGATAGACAACAAGCCATAAGCCGTTATATCTCATGGTTTAGATCGTAGGCTTCACTACACTTGCTGAAAGCCCCAACTGATTCGTCAACAACATACTATCCTAGAGCACCTAGCGAGCGAGCCTATGTAAGTTAATATTAGCTACTACAAATTTTCTTAAGTTCTTATGTATAAATAGTTGAATTTAACATCTACTTATTTTGTTAATATAGTCAGAGCATTTCTTAACAACTGAAGAGATCTTCCAGCCTTTTTTTAGATGTCTCGGTGACTCAAACTTACATATGACTGTAAATAGATATAAGAAGATATGTTGTGATATGAGATTACGCGTGCACATTAGCGACCATCGCTTCCATCACGTGGCAGCATAGCATATATCTTATGAGGACGCTTCAACTCCAACTACATAAGCATTAGACATGGATGCAGGGTCATCTACTTATGCTGATCCAAGGCCTTCAACTTATTAGCAGAGCTCTCAGTCTCAGCCCCATATAGCAGTTGCACCTTAACCACATGTTATTTCTCCACCAGTTTGGATGCCACTAGAAGAATCACAACCAAATGTTAAAGGGCAGGTTCAGGGACCACATGGAGTCTCCCATCAGCTGCGTGATCATCTATTGCAGGCACCTGCGCACTAAACTCCTGGTAGAGCTGCGATCCCGTATAAACATCTTGGCGATAGTTTCAAGGTGTATGCTTATTTTCATATTTCTATTTGTTGTATTTAATTATATTTGTAACATTTATTTTGATTATATTATCTAATATCTGATGCTTCGACCTGTTGTATATCTTTGACCCTGCTTGATTGAAAAGTACATGCATATGAAGTCTATTTTTTGTCTTTAAACTTCTGTGTGATTTGTATAATTTTTACTTGAACAACATATTAGGTTATTGCTTCCATATATTTATTTATTTATATTCATTTTGTATCTAATGATTAAAACATATTAGTAAAAAATCCTAAATTTATCATCTTTAAATTTAAACTTAAACGATAAGCATATGTCATGGCTCAAACATGTTGTAGTTTAGGCTCAAACATGATAACATGTTGCAATTTTTTTTAAAAAAAATTTGCAGCATGCAAGTCTCCCATTTAACGGACGACTTGCTACCTCAGTAGCTAGTCGCCTGTTTAATCGTAAAATATTGAGCTAGAAAATTTATAAAAAATAATCATAAAATAACATATCATGCTTAGAATATATTGATAAAAATGATTTACAAAATATGTGCCAGATAATTTTATAAAATTTGCTTATATCTATATATATATTAATTTTTCACAATTTTATGCTAATATTATATATACAAATATCCTCAAAGCAAATAAGCATTCAAGAGTTTTCAGAAATTTTACAATATTGGATAATACATGTAGGTATTACAAATTCATTAGTGCCCTTTGAGTGTTCGGTGATTTGTGGAAAATGGCACTAGAAGTTGACAAAAGAGGTAATGGTCTATTAAGCCAATCAAGAAAATCACCATAGTGGCACATCTTTAAAGGTAATGAAGTTAAGCTGGCACTTAACTTCATCGCTAATAATGAGTAGAGAGATAGATAACTCAAAAATAGTTATATGATTGGCCAAATCTAACTTACCTGTTAGTCATTTAGTGTGCAATATCTTTTGCTATTATTAGGATGCTTTTAGACTCGGTTTGATATGAATCCATATCCCCAAAGCAACAACAAGATAATATCCAAAGGAACACAGAAATCGAAACCCTTATTAAATCCAACAGATTACAATTCTTACAAATCGAAACCAATTCTAAATAGCAACATTAACTTTCCAACAGAACTTACATTAAAAGTACAAGAGCTTCCCAATGACAATATACAGAGATATTACTAAGAATAGATAAGAGGAACAACTCATCCAATCTACAATGAAGAAAAAAGAATGTAAGGCGAGATAGTGTAATCAAGAAAAAGCAGTTAAAAGAGTTACGCTCCAGCTCCATATTATGAAAGAAGCAAGATCCATAACATTATAAATGTAAATTATATATGAAAGTAGTTAGGGTATAGAGAGCTTAGATCCAAACATAACAGAAAGTATAAATAAGGATCCAAAGCCAAACAGAAAGGGTAATCAAGATTTTAAGAAAGGAACTTAGCTCTTCTTCAGTCTTCCCCCTTTCATCTCTTCCCCCTGCTTATCTTCTTCTCGGTTTACCTCACCGGAAACCACCACCAGTCACCGGAGAACCAAGCCTTCCAGCCCCGGCCGCAACCCCTTTCTTCGGGCGGCGCGCTCGAGCAGTCAAAACAAAAGCGAGAAAGAAAATAGGTTAAAACAAATGCTTATCCCATAGACTAATCAGGAAGCCAAGGCAGTGCTAGCAAGGAGCCACGGTGGATCTTCCTTTGGATCGACCATCGCGTGGATCTTACCCTCTCCTCCAGATCTCCCCTCAGGGAACCCTAGGCGGCTCGAGCAGGGCAGTGAAATGAAACGAAGAATAAGGCAAGTATAAGGTTAGGGTAATTCAAAACAAGCATCCAAGCGATCCGAATCGACGCAATTATCGATCAAGGATCCCGTTCAATTCAGAGATCAAGCCAGCAAAACCAACATCCGAATCCACTCGATCCATTAAGAATTCACGCGCATGATAAAGCAGATCCAGATGGCGGAGATTAACACAAGGCAATCCAATGGCTTCCAAGCGGTAGAAAGACCAATCCAAGGAGCCCATCCAACGGCCGAAATAGATCCTACGGATCGATAACAGTGCTATTACTTCGGTAGGGTTAACTCAGTGGAAAGGGTTTAACTCATTTCTTGACTCAAACCAAACCATGATCATTAATTAAGGAATTCAGACCCAACCTTCCTGTTTGTGACTCAATTTGATTGCTGACTCGAGATGTAATCAAAGCGAGGCAATTCTGACTAAAGCAGAACCAATTCTACAAAAAGAACCTTATCACGGTTCTTTGTCCAAAGTAAGAGAGAGAGAGAGAGAGAGAGAGAGAGAGAGGATTGAGTTTTAGTTATTCTCTTTGATCATATTGGCATGCTTATAATGCGGCTGAACCCCTTAGACAGAGACTGATAAATCAAACTAAGTTATAAAGGTGATCACAAAGAGAGAGAGAGAGAGAGAGAGAGAGAGAGAGAGAGAGAGAGAGAGAGTTAAGGAGAATCTATGAGAGTCTTGAGAGGGACTAGCAAGGTACAATTTTAGCTAAAAGTATAATATTATGTCATATATGCACTCAAGCTATTATCTCTATTTATTGATGAGTAATAAAGAAATGGGTATAAAAGGATACATAATGCAAAATGATGACACAATACAGCCCTTATTGTTAGGAGCCCCGATAAGCTTTGAGTTGTGGGCAAGTAACTTTGTCTATTTTTATTTTTTTAATGAAAACCTTTAATTAACCGATGAGTACCCAAGTCAAGTGATTAAATTTCTGGTAAATTATATTTGTTAAATGACTTCAGGGATGTTTGGTTCCTTAAAAAAGAAATGTAGTGTAAAAAAAAAATAAAGTGTAAAATAAATATGATATATTTGAATTACTTTTAGTTGAAATGCAGTGGTTTGTTTTTCTTTCTTGGTAAAAATGTTATGCAATGTATTTGACAATGATGATAGTGATTGGCAGCTGTTGTGGGCAGTGATTGTCAGCTACCGTGGACAATAGTTAGCGAGTGATGGTGGCCAACCGTCAGAGTAATAATTATCGGTTGTATGTGAATTGTGATTATGGCTAGCGGTAGATGGCGAGTCCAACCGGTAGCGGTGGGTAGCTAGCATCGGTGGATATAAATGAGTGGTCGGTGACATCAATCCTCACTTTACACCAATTAATGTTTTTGGAATTCGCCCAATTTAGATAAATTCTAAATACACCACAAATTACCCTTTCAACATATTTTAAATATACTATAAATACTTTTTGTATTTGTTTTGTTGTTATCTAAACACCTCATAATAATAAACCTTTGCATTCATTTTATTTTAAATTTCTAACTCAATCAGGTAAGCCCTTAATTCATCAATCATCAAAGAATTCAATAACTTCACATTGAAGACCAAATAATATTAATTCTTGGGCTACATAAAACTTTGGGCATATATATTCATAAGATAATTCATAATAATTACTAATTTTTTAAGCTAAATTAAGACTCTCATGATTAGTTTGATTAATCTCACCCAAGCTAAAAGAAAATTTATAAATATACCACCTAATTTTTATATATTTACAAATTAAATATTTTTTAAAATTATTAAATTTATATATTTGAGTGTCATATCATCAAATAGTTAAAAATTTATTAAAAAAATATGAGATGAGGTTTTATCATGAATTCCAAAAATTTAAATAGTAATTTGGCCAATTGAGATCGAGAATATATATATATAACTTGAATATATATTTTTGTATATATATGATAATGATCTTGATTATACGTGTGAGGATTAAATTAGCCTCCCCAAAAAAAAGCACCAATTTTATAGATCATTTGTTTGAATAAATTTGTAAAGTGGAACACCTGGCCTTCGGCCTGCAATGGCGGCAACCTTTAATCTCCAGCAGTCGACCTTTCTCAAAATCCCCAGCTTCCTCTGTACTATCCATTCCTGCCGCTTCATTCTCCCAGCCCAATCCCGTCGCAGGTTCCCTACACTCTCCACGGGTGCATCCTTGGTCACCCCCCTGGGGCCTCTAGCCACCGCGGGGCCTGTTGACTCATTGGCAGCGATGGTGAACCCTGCCCTAGTCTACGCGAACTTCTTATTCTTTAACTCAGGATACAATGTTCAGATCTTGGTAGAAGAGAACGAACCAGAGGAATCCCTCCTCCGGCGGTTTAGGCGGGAGGTCAGTAAGGCTGGCATCATTCAGGAGTGCAAGAGGAGAAGGTTCTTCGAGAACAAGCAGGAGGAGCGGAAGAGAAAGAAACGGGAAGCTTCCCGCCGGAATCGGAGGAGGTATCGTCTCGGTTCTCAAACTTTTTTCCATGATCTTCCTATCACCTTTCTTGTAAAAGAAGAAAAAAGGCAGACATTTATGGAGAGTGTGATTGATTTTTGGCATCCGGCATTGAATGTGATCAACTAGTGCACAAAATAGTAAGCGGCTAGTCTGAAACAAATTTATGCATTTTTGTGTTTGTAGAAAAAGTGAGCTTGTTAAGAATTTTATATCAACAACAACAAGCCTTTATCCAACTATATGGGGTCGGCTACACGAACCCTTCTTCTCCATTGTATCCTATTATGTGTCAAATTCTCATTTAATTCTAATAAGACCATTTTTTATACATCTTAACCAAGTCTTTTTTAAGAATTTTATAACAGTTAACAAATTATCTTATGTTAAAACCTACAAGCATATGAGCTTCACTTTGTATAACTCTTTGATAGAATCTGAGCAAGTGCTTAAAAAGCTTGAAAATAATGAGCTAATAAGCAAGAAATAATTCATAAATAAGTGTCATCCCACAATAATATGATCAAATAGTGTACATATTGGTATCAAGCATGAGGCATATACGAGAATTGAGGCATAAGTTTGTTGAACGGAGAAGCTTTAGACAAGCATGAACACACCTAATAAAGTATGGTTGTCATGAACAGAATTTCAAAACAAAACATATTTACATAAAAACACTTTATTGACAATACACAACAACTATAGATCAATGAAGATGCGAAAGTGTCTTGAACTTCACTAAGCCTCAAACCAGTCTTCATAAATCAGCATTGCTTTTATTTTGTTCAATAATCTGTTTCGCTTAAAATCTTATTTACATTTTAAAACTTGTAGATATTTTTCTGAACCAATCGTTTTTGTTAGTTTGAAATTCTAAAATAAGTTTATTAGCAATTGTATAGACTGTCAACTATATAACAAAGCCAATTTCTCTGTTTCATTGTCATGAATGGAAAACTAATTTTTGCAAAACAAAACATCATTCAATAAGCATGCATAACAAAGTATCATGGTTCAATAAATAAGGTAACAAAATTTTAACATAAAAGAAATAAACATGCATAAACATAACTAAGCACACTATTTCAACAATTCAAATCAATTTAAAAAGCAAAAAAAAAAAAAAAAAAAAAAGAGCACAAAAACAAACTTAAAGCTCAAGGATAATGACATCAATGCATTTGCATATTAACAAGGTAATACAATATTACTATTACAATGAAAGCTCAAATTTCAATTCCAAATCCATTGTCTAGATATTTAATCTTTTTAAACATAACTTAAACAATATCAAGAGTTAATGCCAAGAGTTTTTACCAAAACCACTATAACCTTGACACAAAGTTGACCATCATAATATATCACTAATTCCCAGCCCTATAACCTCTATGTTGTTAGAGATTTCACGAACTGAGCCAAACTTAAGGATAGGTTAGGCTGAGGATTTCGATCTGTTTATATTTCATAGTGCAACTAACATAGATGTTTTCCTTAATTACATACCCTAAATCTCCTTGTGACATTTTCATTCAACATGTAGTCTTTAAATGTCATGAAGTTCATATTACAGCAAGCTCACTGAGACGTGTTGCATCATTTTACATATTTTGTTAAATTACACGTGTAATTATTGCTTTTTTAAATCTCTTCATTCCATCACCTTCACGTTAGCCTCTTCCCATGATTTTTATCTAAAAATGTTTATCCATATAGTTATAATGACCATATGGCCACTAGATAACATTAAAATTTACATGGTAGAGCACATTAAAGGAAAGCAAATGATATTTATGTAAATTGGTTTGTATATGAATGATCGCTCAGGAAAAACACCTTTGAAAATCTCGCCATTTTATAGGATGTTTAGGGAGTTTATTCTTCATGAGCAAGATTGATTTATATTCAATCATATTTCCCCAACATTATGTTATGGTTTATTTAGATATGAGTTTTACTTCCTATGAATGCAAGCATTTATAGTTAATTTACCCTCTTACTGTAGTAGGAGAGCACTCTTGATTAAGGTTGGAAATAAAATAGATTTTTGATATAGATCGGTGTCTAGTGGTGTGATATGGATGACTATCAAAAAGGAAAAAATGAGAGTAGTCCCGATTAAGATCCCATAATTCTATCATCCTAGGACTATCGTTATTTTAGTCTACAAACATCAGAGGGCTATTAACCGTAATGTCCAAGAGTCTGAGTAGTAGTCATGGGTTGCCTCATCTTAAATACCTCAAGTAGACTAGAGTTGTTGTGCATATGTTATTGTGAGTGCAAGTGTTTATTGAATTAGTCGAGCTAAATTTGATTTATAAGTTTATCCAATAGTCTAATTTTATAAAGTTTGCATTGCAGACATATGTATGTAGGGCTTACATCCATATGAATGCCATATTTTTAGATTGGTGTTCGTATTATAAACAAATGATTGGACTTACATTTCTTTGGAATGCCAAATAGAGTTTAGAGTTTGTATAGTAAATATATGGATTGGACTTATATTCTTTTGGAAAGCTAGATAAGGTTTAGAAAAGTTCGCATGACAAACCAGTGACTGAGCTTATATCCATTGGAAACTTATTAGGATTTAGATTGTGCTTACATTGTAAGCACAGGTCGGACTTACTTCTATTAGAAAGCTGTTAAATAGGACTATGCCGGATAATATGATGTTTGCATAGAGAACATATGGATTGGACTTACATTCCTTTAAAATGCCATATGGAATGATGTTCGCATGATGAACATATAGATTGGACTTACATCCCTTTGGAATGTCATATAAGCGTTCGTTTAGCGAATGAATGGGTTTAATATTTGCATTTGCAAACTTAGATTTTTAATTCTTACTTTTTTTATGGCGGCCTTCGCTATAAAAGTATCAGGCTAAAAGCGACATCTGCTATAGAAGCGATTACTGGCTGAAAACATGGTTACGGGAAATCGGCCTGATTACGAAGGAAGGAATTTAGGCCTCAAGACCAAAAAAGGTAGTGCTTACTCAGAGTGAAGCTACAGGAGCCAAGATGGTAACCGGCGTTGGGTGATCAACGATGCGAAAGTGATAATGTAGATTATCTGAGAATCAACACTGAGCCATGTATGCATACATCACTAGACATTCTTACTAAATTTTGAAAGATGAAGGAAAGATTATTTGGTTGACCGATGCCAGTAATAAAGCCGGCGTCTGTCAAAAGCGACTCATAAAAGCTTGGCATGTGGGCAGACGCATTTAATAGAAAGGACAAAGCTTTTGACTAGCGATGCCGTATCAGAGAGTTGAGGTGCTCCATCAATGCCTGACGTGCTTTACGTACTCTGTTGGTTATGCAATTAATGATAATGAATGACCGTTTTGACAAAAATAGTAAACGCGGTGCTAGTTCTGCATCCTTAGAATTGAGAGGCCAGCACCGCAGCGCTGGCTCCAGTTTATAAATAAGACCCTTAGGTTGCCTATTTTTCATTCTAAAGTCTTTACTCAATTAGGAATTCTCACAACTTTTCCCTCTTAGTCTTCGCTCATATCTCAAAAATATGCTAGTTAAACACTCCCACAAGAGCAAGAAGAGGGCGGCCCTGGGCAATGCTAATCGATTTGTCAGCATTGATGCAGAGAAGAGGTATCAACACGTCCTAATTCACAAACACCTCATCCCAGAAAGGGGATTTCCCCGCCTGGGTGGGAGCATGGAGGGAATCATCAACGAGTGAGGTTGGAGTATTTTGCCTATGATAGCAAATCTTGTGTCGTCCCCGTGGTGTGAGAGTTCTTTGCTAAGACGAATGAGCACTAAGATAATAAAGTGTTTGTAAGGGGAAAATATGTATATTTTGATAGTACTATTATTAACGCATATTATAAATTATAAATTTTGTATGTGATCAATATCTTTCTTCTTACAATAATCATATTAATTTTGATGAAATTTTTAGTTTTCTCACTATTAGAAATGCGAATGTTTAGTGGAAAGGTCGGGAAGAAAAGATTATCAATTTTTATGCTGTTGACCTAATTGTTGAGGCTAAGGCTTGACATTATTTTATTTTCGCTAAGTTGATGCCCATTGGTAATATCAGTGATATATTTAAGGATAGAGCCATTTTGAATTATGCAATTCAAAAGGGTTTTACTATAGATATAGAGATGATTATTTATAATTTAATTTATAATATGATTAAGGGTAGTGCTACCCTAGGTTATGATTACTATTCTCTTATTTATTCTTTGTGTGTTGCGGCTGGTGCATCGAGGGAGTCAGATGAAGAAGTCCTTATACAAAAGACTTCTCTGATTAAAAGACCAATTGAGGGGTTTGGATAAAAAATGGAGATAGGAGAAAGCTCACGCGCTCCTCAATCTAAATCCAAATCCTCCGAAACTCTAAATGCTTAATGTAATAACCGGGAAAAAAAAAAATCCATTGCAGTGACCTTGACGGGCAGTGTTCAAGCAATCAGAAGAGGGAAGGGAAGGCAGAAAACAGAGAGGAGGGAGCCTCCATGTGTGAGGAAGAAGGAAGAACCTGCGTGCGTGAGAGGAAGCGAGCGTCCGTGAAGAAAGGGCAGTCTTAGAACAGCTTAGAGGAAGGAAGAGGAGTAAGCAAATAATATATATTTATATATTTAATTAAACTCGATTTTATTAATATCATTAATCTTAATGTTAAGTCAAATTTAATTTAGTGTTTATAATTCTAACTTAGGGTTATAGATTTGTGGGACTTTAAATTAGAATTAAGTAGCATAAATTAAAATTTAGTTTAAGAATTATTTTAAGATCATTTCAAGAATAAATTTAAGAAAAATAAGGAAAGAGTCTTAGATTTTAGAGCTATAAAAGAAATGTATTTATATTATCATTAATTAGATTAGAATCATTTGATGGTATGATAATCAATTAATGTTATATATTAAGTAACTTTAATATTTAATATTTTTTTATGTTATAGGAATTGCATTAAGGAAGGAATCATTAAAGGAAAGGAGAGGAGGTTGAAATACAAGTTAAAAGTGGTAATTATGTTCTTACATTTATAGTAAAATATCTTTACTTTCGTGATGAAATGCATGTTTAGATGATTTTTATTTGTTCACCTTATCATTTGTGATGATTTTCTCTTTTATATAAATTGCGAATAGTTTCGCTTCATGTTGGATAATATATGAATCTTGCGTATTCGATTCATTTTATAAAGCTCGTTGATTTATATTATGAATTAATGTATAATGATATGATTGTATGTTATGAATGTGTATGTTGAAGCTTGAGTTCACCCCTATGAGGGGGTGATATCGCATGCACAAATATGATTCAAAAGGAAATGAAATTGGCAAAATAATTAAAAAAGGCGAAATTGGAAATGGCAATAAGCAATGGTAATAGATCTTTTGTTGAATGAGTATTTCGACGGTGACTCGTGACGGGTGATAAAAATAAAAGTTCATATCTTCTAAATGTTTATGTATCACCGACGTATCTTATTGTTAAATGTTTATGCGCTTACCTCACATATGATTGATTGTTTGGCAGATTATTTTCTTTTATGTGTGATAGCAAAAAGCGTGCATCTTTTCTTCTGTTTAATAATGTAATAGCGTAATTATTTGTTTGAATTATATTAGATTCGTTAGTTGTTTAATCTTTTTGGTGTAATCACAATTAAATGGTGATAGAAGGGAAAGTCGTTTCATGTAGAGGATAGGAGATAGGTATTTATGTCGATAAATTATGTTGAGTTATGTTAAAGTGTTTTCTTGAATGTATTAGAACATTTATGTATGGAATTTTAAATCATTGTGGATTGTAGTCTCTTTTATAATTGTATAGTTGGACTTTAAATTTATATTGGAATAGTTATAGAAATGTTTTCTTTTTGTCGTCCGATTTCGTTCCTCAGTATTCCAAGGTAGTCGTGACACTTAATTCCAAAAATTTGAAGGAGAAGTTTATGAATTAAGAAAAATGGTTGGCAAAAGTAACAAGCGGTAACATGAATTGGAAAAGAAATTTGATCATCATATGGGTCAGCAACAACAGGAATTTTCTTATATGACTGAATTCAACTCAACACTGGTTTAAATGTTTGAAAATTACAACTTTAATGCCACCCTGAGTCAGGTTCCTTTTCCTATAGCGGCTCATTATCATCCTTATGTTAGCACCCCGCTGGAGCTAGAAGAAAAAGAGGATGAGGAGGAGGACTACGACTAATATTATAGTTTTTTTTTTCTTGTATATATTTTGTGTAATTTTCTTTATGTATTTTGTAATTTCTCTTTTTTTATACACTTTTTGTGTACTTTTATTTGGTGCATTTTATAATAAAATATTTTGTTTCATATTAATTGTTTGTCGTTTCAAATGTTGATTGCCCGCCCTCCAAGATTTAATTGTAATTCAAACCTTATCATAAGTTAAAAAGTTAATTGAATAAAAAAATTCTAATAAAGTTGGAAAATCAATGCCTTGGCGTTGAAAAGTCAACACCTCGGTGTTAGATGGTGGAACTTGGGCTTAAAATCAGAGAAGGTAGTGCTTAGGTGCCAGAAAAGTAGCACCACAGCGTTGAAATAGCGCTTTGGCGCTTCAATGGTGCATTGCGGCGTTACAAGTGGGCATATTGACTTTATAACCCGTGAAGGCAGCGCTGTGACACCAAGAGATAATGCCACAACGCTGGTAACAACGCCTTGGCACTACAGGACAATGTCTCAACGTTACAAGTGAAAAATTCATTGGTAAAAACTTGAGGGCTCAGTGCTTCGACGCTACGAAGCAGCGCCCCAAATCAGAATGTTTTAGGCCGGTTTAGGCCAATTTTATGTTGTTTTATTAAAATCCTTTAAGTTTTATAAAATTTTTATAAAATTTTGGCAGTGCTATATTCACAATTTGTTAGTGTCTTCTTTTTTGTTCTGGATCTAAGATTGATGGAGGGAGGGTTTCATTTGTGTCAGAACTAAGTTCAACGGCGGAGGTCTTCAATTTGTCTTGAGGAATCAAGCATTTAATAAGAAAACTTTATCTAAATTCAGTGCTCTTGAAGGTCTTTTCCTTCAATCTGGACAGTTTTACCTTGCTTGGTCTTTCTTTAGACTTAGGAAGAGGAGGACAAGGTTGTAATTAGGGCTTATTTCAAGTCAAATAGCTAAAGAGAGGCTCGACTAGAGCATTGTCACATGAGACAGGGGGAGATGTGCTGCTCTCTCTTACGCGAGATTAGAGGAGGTGGCCGGCGGTGGATCATGACGGCAGCTCATGCTGGTCTGCAGGTAGGGTTGGGTCGGCTAGGGCTCTTGGCCTCTCTCCCTTTTTCTATCGTGTGTATACTTGTGTAGGAGTGTGTAGAGTTTTTTTTGATGAGGCCTCCTCCCTTTTTATTGGAGGTTAAGCCCTAACTTCTTTTCCTTCTTCCTTGAGCAATTTCGTTGATGAGGATGGTAGTTGCTTGTGTAGTTAGGGTGGTTCTGAAACTTCCCCTGCCTTTTTTTTCTATTTTTTATTTTTGTTGTCAATAATGAAAGTCGTCATCATAATCATACAAGAGCTTGGCATGAAGCAATATATTGGATGTGCCATCATCTTTTGGTAGGTTTGCCACCCCATCCATGCTGACAGGATTTAGTTTCTTAAACCCAATTATGTAGCCATCCCAATTTGGCAAGATAACATCCTAGCCAGCATTTGTGCAATACTAAAGTCAATCAATTATCCTAGGGCATGATCATAATCCAATAAATTTACCCTCTTTTTATCAATCTTTAGATTCCATCATAACAATATGCATCACTTCATATGCATCTTTATCTTTCATTCATGTCATTTATCATGGTATTCATCTCATCACAATAGTAGTCATGATTCATGAATCATCATTGTATAGTGTACATAAACAACATGCTTATAAATTTTCATTATCCTTTGAATGGTATTATTGAGCATATTTGTGCATATAAATATTAATATGCAAGGCATCATTCATCTTTTATTTTCATAGAATCATTCATAAGCCTATGAATTTTACACAAAGTAAGTCGTCACCTAAGTAAGAAAAGCATGCTTATCCACATTAAGGTAAAGATTACATATCAAATCCATGTAAAATTCATTAGCAAAGTTCTTCAAGCTCTACTTAACTCTTAGAAGCTCCTTATATCTCCCAAAATGATATAATTAATGTGCAAACACCACCCACACAAATTCCAAATGTAAAAGTTTAATCAATTACCCCTCTTCCATATGAAGCCATCTATGCTTAATGTCACATGGCACAATTTTATGCATCCAATCATGAATTATAACATTCCTTGACTTCTAATGATAACTACCCAAGTAAGCAAGTCAAAAATTGACTTGACATTGTCATACGTTAAAACACAAATCCGTACAAACAATTCCAATACCTAATCTCGAGACTATAAACATTTCAACAAATGGGTGATTATAAATTTGTTTGGGGGAGGATGCGTTATGTCTTATGCATTGTGCAATGCTCTATGGGTCATGTACATGCATTTTAGGACAAAATGACATTTTTTGAAGTGGATCTTGAGAATTAGATTAGTTTATCATGCTAAGGCAATGCATTATTATGAACATTTGGTGTATTGCATTCATCCCTTATAAAAATTTTATCCACAATATTTGCTTGCATACCTTGAATAGAATATAAATATTAATGTCTCAAATCAACAGCTCTTTTACATTTCTTTATTAAGTCAATCTTTCTATAATGTTTTGACATTGGAAATCTTCATATTTTTAAGTTTTTAATGTCAAGCCTAATTATTATTGGTTCCTTAACAAATTTTCATGCGATAGTTTTTAGCCCTAACTTAAACATATGTATGCAAAAAGAGATACGAGAAACACATCATTCGCGTTAGACATTTCAAAGGAAGAGCTAATCTTTAAACTACTTTCTAACCTACTTAGTAATTTCAAAAGAGCGAACATATGTAGGCTTTACCTTCCCACTTCATCTTTTTTTAAAAGTAAAATAAAATTTTATGTAGTAGACAAAGAGAAAAACACAACAAGATCATTTAATAGAAATGTCAAATTAAAAAGAGAGATACAAAGGATAATATAAGATTATTTTGATTGCCTAGCTTGAAGTGTAGTAAATATTAGAGAGTGGCGAAAAATCTTCTTTGGATTTTTATCCCTTCTAGTATAAATAATATAAAATTTTTTATTTATGAGGGAGTCAACACTCTGAATGCTCCAATTAAAACTTGAATCCTATTGTAATAGATGAACATCATTCTGTTCACAACTTGGATGAAGTTTTGGCATTTTAGAACTTTTAGAGTATTTCTTGTGGTATCATCAATAGTTGGAGAGATTAACACCAATGGGTTTGTAGGCGGCGTAATATCCACCAATGATCTTGACTTTGGGCAACTCTTTTTATTAGGTTAACCTTAAATTCATTTTCTAACATTGAATTTAACATCTTTATGTTTAAGATCAAAATACTTTTCTATCAATCTTGGGCTGCCTTAATCTATTTCCTTTTTGATTGTACACAAACAAGTACCTCCTGCATCAAAAAGGAAATAGATGCCTTGCCAATGAAAAAGGAAATAGATTAAGGCAGATAAAGAAATGTAAAGGAAATAGATTAAGGCAGTTACCTTGGTTCCTTTTTCATTGGCAAGGCATTATCTTGGTTCCTTTTTGATTGTAGAGTCAAGTCCTAGTTTGTCCATGCAAATAACTACGATGCCAACTCTATTGGACAAGATAATGCCTTGCCAATGAACCAAGTTGTTGACCTACAACTATGTGCCACATTAAATTAAATAAATAAGATGGATTTTAAAATCCCCTTGCGATCGAGCCGATCAAATTCGTTTTAATTCGGCGATTCGGCCGCAAATATTAAAATGAATTCGAAAATTTTGAATCAATTAAGGACCGATCGGATAATTAAAATCAAATTATCATGAAATTATGCATATCAGTCGGGAAGCCGACGACGTCTAACGATCTCCGTTCATAAATAAATGCGCGTCGTCGCCGAAATGTCGAAACTATCAAGCGACACCTTCCGCGGTCGATCGACAAAGTATCGCGAGTCGATCGAATTTAAGTCGCGACGCACAATTTAGACTTATTTCCGGCCGTCGGCGTTATTTAAGCGACTCTCGCGAAATTGATGGCGTCGTTGCGTTCACCAAACAACTTAAATTGACACGTATTGCTGGGGTTTGTCAAAGTAATAAAATCGCAATTAAAACTAACAAGCAATCTAATTACCTCTTAATCACGCATTAATTCCCTAACCCCCCACTCTCACTTAGCACCATCGATTGGTGCCGTTAAACAATCGAGATAAGCCTAAAACAAAAAAAAAGGCGAAAAGGGGAAAAGTTTCATTCGCGGCGCTCTAAGCGAAAGCGAGGGTTATCCCGTTGACCCTCATTTTTCACGATCCTCTCGGTTTTCGCTCGGCATCTCGGCTCCTGCGAAGCTCCCCTCTTGACATTTCCTCTCGTTTCTGCTCTGGGTCTCTCTCCTGGGCGATCTCTGTTTGCTCTCTCAGGTCCTCAGCCGCGACATGCTCTCGGCTCCCTCTTGAGCTCCCCTCAGCACCTCCTCAGACTCTCGGCTCCCTCGCCTGACTCCCTCTTGGCACCTCATCTTCGGCCTCCTCTGCGAGAACTCTCCCTCGGGCATCTCTGCTTCTGTGGCGCGAGACCCTCTCAGTTCCTCCCCTCTTGAGCTCCCCTCTTCAGCTGCGGCATCCTTCTCCCTCTTGACCACGAGCCCTCGTCTCTCTTGCTCCTCGAAAGAAAAAAAAAAAAAGGATCCTCTCAGCTCATTGCTCGTTGAGGCTCCTTCAGTGAAACTCCTCCTTCTCCCTCTCTTTTAGTAAATCGACACCTCAGGTCGTTTCTCTCCAACCCAATTTTTTTTTCTTTGTGCATTTGGGTGTTCAGAAAATTAGGGCTTGGCAAAGTGAGCTTTATTTTGTGCTTAAATTCATGCTAGCTTTGGAAATGGGTTTTGGATGTTGTATGGCCAAAACCATGTTTATATTTTGTTATCCATGAAATTGCAAGCATGTGTTGGTGAAATTTCTATTTGGAGGATTTTGTTGCCTAGATCTCACTTGCTAAGCTAAAAATGGGTTTTGGATATTGTATGGCCAAAACCCTATGTTTATTTTTATCTATGAAATTACAAGCATGTGTTGGCTGAAATTTCTATTTGGGAGATTTTGTTGCCTAGATCTCATTTCTTAACTTTTGGAAATGGGTTTGGGATATTGGAGATCTATGAAATGGCCATCTAGAAATATAATACATGCTGAAAATATTTTTTTACTAGAGCTCGATTTGAATGTGTGTATGATACATCTTGAAAGCATTTTATGGAAGGGAAAACTATTAGCTTGTTATCTAGGGCAAGCTTTTTGAAATTTCTTTATCTAGAAGAAATTGCATTGTTTTCTAGTAGGTGAGTGTGGTGCTGCAGGAAACTATCTTTATCAAAGGGAATGTTTCTTGAAAATATTTTTTCTCTAAGGGGAATCAATCATTTTGTTATTTAATGACCAAGATACTTGAAAATATTCTATCTGAAATCGGTAATATGTTATTTGATGAGTATAAGGCTTTAAACTATCTTATCTAGGAAAAATCAATTACCGTTTGATGAGATATGATCTTTGTTCTCTGAATTTCATGCTTACTTTGCTTGATTTATTTCATATAAAGGGAATTATATATATATCATGCCTCTTTCATATCAGTTGAAATATGAAATTAAGCGAAAGGTTGGTTATACCCTATTATCATGAGTTTTAATTCTTGCATACTTGCATATGTGATCATATTAGCAGGGAAATCTTGTATCAAAGTTTATTGTGGTGTCTCGCGACACCATACGCCTTTCTTGGCGTGCGTGGTGGGGATCTCTCGTGGCACCTGCAGGGAGGCGGGAGATTGTAAACTTTGATAAGCGAATAAGAATTAATTAAAGCTGCTGCATATTATCTTTAACCCCATGCGCTTTCTTGGCGTGGTGGGAAAACAACTCCCGACCCCAAGTGGGGATGTGTAGGGAAAGATTAAAAAAAAAAAAGGGGAAAGGTAAAAATGCTTAAGTATTTTTATATATCATGTGTTTAACACTTTTCTGACATGTATCTGGCTATTCATGCTTAGTTTGATGAATGTTGAATCTTTGTCCTTGCTTAACATGTGTATGAAGTGTGTGAGAATAGAATCTGAATGGATGCTTATGCTTTGACATGTATTTGTTGATCTTTGGTTAATTCTGAGCTTGATATCTTTATTAGACATTAGAACACATGCTTAAATACATGTTTAACATGTTATCTTCTTTACGTATGTGTTTCACTGATCTATGATTATAGAACATGGCAAAAAAAAAGGGGTATATCGAGGGAAGACATACATGAAATGAAACGTTTTTTACGTGGCATGAAATCCTGAATATATTCGAACATGGGTTTCTCCACTACTTTCTTTCATTTTGATTTATATCATACATGAGACATGGGGAAGACTTGAAACATATGAAATGAATCAAATCTAATTTATGACTGACATTCATTATAAAAATCAAGAAAAATAGAAAATTGCTAAAGGAAGGGAGAAGGTAAAACTTACAAATCTTTATGACACAAACAGCTCTCTTCTGAGAGCGAAAGAACTCAATTTGTGAAATCAAGGGAGAGAAGGGAAGAAATGAGTAGGAAGTGTGTGAGGATTTTATGAGAAGGAATTCTCTTATTTATAGGTTTTAGCCTCCTCTTTTCTCACATTTATCGTCTTGACACATATGGTGCGTCGTAAAAATCATCTGAGGAGGTATGTTAATCACTTAATGCATTAAATGCACGTCATGGACATAATGTGCATATCGTCATATCTTTTTTTTTTTCTTGAAAGAGGAAAATAAAGTTTTGCCACATCCTCTTAATAAATTTAATGGGTATTTGTCCCACTTGTCATGAGCTTGCATGTGAGGGAGGTGGATTTTAATTAATCCATCTTTTAAATGAAATATGATATCTACTCATATTTTTATATTCCCTCTCCTTATCAGAGAAATAAATAAATATGGTGATGGATCATATGGAAAAATCGATTATTTTAAACCCTTATCTTTGATTTTTACATAGGGATGTGCTTAAATCAAATTACTAAGCTCTTTAGGCATTCTTTACTTATGATCATATGGCCAAATCAATTATTTTCAACCCCTTATACTTGCTGATTTTATGCATAGGAGAAATATTGCGCAAATCAAATTACTAGCTTTATTTTAATTACCTACGTATGGTCATATGGGCTTAAATCATATTTATTTTCCTTTATGTTTCTTGATTTTGTTACATGGAGGTGATCTTAAACAAATACAAATACTTTAAGCCATTCTACATATGATTATATATAAGATGATTTATTTCATATCCTTTGCTTTCGTTGTGATTTAAAAGAATTGTCACATTAAACTATTTAGCGTATTCTCAATCAAATATCTATCTTGATCTTGATCCGCTTGAATAAGCTCCAAAAAAATGTCAATTAATGAGACGGATGTTATATCGGTTTGGTCTTGGGGCCGTCATAAAACTCAAAAATTGAACATATTTCAAACGGCATTTAATCCATACAATTTTAAGAAACAGATATCTTATGTATGTTGAAATGTTAACATTAAGACGTGTGCAGTAGACAAATCTGATCTTTATCTTCCCGTTTGGTCTTGAGGCAGTTTTAACAAAACTAAAAAAATCAAATTTGGCGAAGCTTGACATTAGGCGTCTTAATGTCATACAATTTTGAAAGAATGTCGTATGCGTGTTGGAGTAATTACTAAGTCAATATAAAGAGCAGAATCTTATCTTAGGTTTAGTCTTGGGGCCGGGTAGTTAAAAACCTAAAAATCTATCCTGCGCTGCATTCTGATCAAGTCAAATACAAAAAAAAGAGCAGATGTTATACATCCGGTTTGGTCTTGGGCCGTTAAAAAAAAAATGTCATATTGAAATCTAAACTTGCAAAATTGAGCACGTTTATTTACATTTAATGTCTACAATATTTTAAAACGAATCTTGTATGTATGTTGAAGTGTTAACAATAGACATGCTGAGTTAGGTATGAAACAAAGAAACGAATACTATCTTAGGTTTGGTCTTGGGGCCGGGTTGGTTAACAAAACTCAAAAATAAAATTTGGCATGAAAACTTGACATCTTAATGTCCATTATAATTTTCAAGAAACATGCTCGTATGCGTGTTGGAGTAAATACTAAGTCAATACAAAAGAGATCTTACATTACCGGTTTGGTCTTGGAGATTAGTTAACACAAAATTTGATATTATAAAATTTCAAATTAATAATATCGAGAATAATTCGTCATAATACAAGATATGAATCAGTGACCCAAAATTCAAATCTAGAAGAAAAGTCTGAGCCGTCTACATGTTATTTAGAGTGGAATGAGGTTTTGAAGGATTATACTTCTTGAGATGATGAATTGACGTCCTCTGTGAAAATTGGGCCAGAGTAGGCAAGGTCTATCGATTGATATTAGTCATGATCGAGAAGGGTAATTATAATTAAAATTTCAATGATAAATGATCGTATATTCAAATCTAAAAATCGATCATAAAATAATCAAAATTGAAAATACAAAAATATAAAAATGAAATTAATTATTTAACTTTAAAATTAAAACTAAAAATAAAAAAATAAAAATTAATCCACCCTCCATGATTGTTTGTCTTGGTGTTGAAAACTTTGCGATGTCAAATTAAATACATAATTCTTTTCACAAATATTCCAAAGCGTGGGGCGTGGCGCTGTCCTGTCCGGCGTGGTTTTCTCATGATATGGCACCACATAAATGGCGGTTATGACTGAGCCCTCTGAGTTCAGCGATATGGCACTAAATTACGGTGTGCGGCGTATGTTCCCGCCTTTGCTCTTTTAGTGAAATGTAGAATGTATTTGGTTGGGCAAAAAGCCTATGTTAGCTAAGGTTGACTTATATTTGTCCACTCCAGTCTCTGAGGGCGCTTGGGCGGCGTAACCCATGTGTTCTTGACAAGGATCCTTGTCGAGGTTGGGTCGTACCTCCTCATTGCGGACCAGGATCATGACGGAGGGATGTCCATGGGATCTTGATGGGGCGTCATCGTTCCCCAAAAGTTTTAAGTCAAAATAATAAATTTCATAAGTTAAACTCCACTCATTGATTATACACTCGTTCTTTAACGATTCATTGTCTTAATCGAAAGTGCTCTCGGTATTGGGAGGGTAATTAACTAGAGCTTATAAACACAGAACAGATATAAAAGTTCTCACCAAATGAGAGCGAAATCTGGTAGTGTCTTATCTACTATTCATCGCTTTACGAAATTATCAACTTAAACAACTCTTTCCTTTTTGAAAGATGTCGGTGGCAATTTTGGATCCCATTTGGCGACTCCGTGGGGATAGGTTTCTCTTTTATTGGCAATCTAAGTTATAATTAGAGTATAAAAAATAATAAAATAAAATGAAAAAGTCATAAGTTAAGCGACAACTTAAGCGACAACAAAACTTTACTCAAAGTCTTAAGTCATTTGAGATTTTATTTAGTGCATGTGTTTTGTATGTTTTCTTATCATACATATTTTGGAAGTAAGGTGATAGTGCGTTATTTTAATTGCTAATTTTTTCGAATTCTGAACATTTGTCTTTACTCTCGGCGATTCACATCCGTTATTTGGCGTCATCAATCTTTGGAACCGGAACATCAGGTTTGGTGGCGTGGATTTCGACCATCTTGAATGAGCAGTTCTTGAGCCTCGACTTCTTGAAGTGCAAACTCGTCTGCGCCATGCGTGATCTCTGAAAGGCATAAAGTTGATACCTACTGTGTCACTTGAAAAACAATCGTCTTTGAGAGGCTCGAGACACCAATCATGAAGAGGGTTATTCTTGGGCGGTCTCTTTTGTTTCTATAATGATCATGAATGAACCATTCGCTCAGGGAGGTATGATCTTTGAAACTTCTTCATCTGAAGTAAAGCAGGAGCAAAGAAGAAAAAGAAATCTTGAGCGTCTCAACACTTACGTCGACATTGCTGACCAATTATGGAACCGCGGTAGTGTTCCAACCCATAATCGGTTTTGACGCCAAATGGGTTAAGCGGGCACTCTTGGTCACTCAAGCGATCCTTACGGACCCCCCACAACAGTTTGACTCCTCCTGCGAGCAGCCATCTGCAGTGCATCGGGTTCTCAGTAGCGGAGAGTTGATGAAAATACCAGTCACATTACCAAGGATCTTTGGCACTCCTCGAGGAGACCTCCAACTCAAATGGCGGGGCATGTGATTCCATCCCACGGTGAACATCGGGGTGTGACACTTGGACGCGTGTCCAGGAATCCCGAAAGGTCCGGTGGAAAGGTAGCGGATGGGCTGAGCCTCAAAAATTCTCAGAAAGGCATGGCGTGACATCGGTGTGAATTCAGATCCAAACTCAAATCTACCGGCGATGGGGCTAAAAAGGGCCCCTGATAAAGGATATGGGTAGACACGCGGAGAATCCTCAGGGATCATCATCAATTAACATCATCATGAGGAGGTTAACTTGATCGAAGTCCTCTAGCGAAGAAATTTGATTCCACACTTGGAATCAGTTCATTAGGCAGATCACGAAATTAAATGTCGAGGATGAAGAAGAAGAAGAGGAGCGCTGTTGAAGTAGTGTATATGGTGCAAAGTGAGTGCATCTGTATGTCAATATCAACATAAGCGTCTCTGATTCTCCTGAAGAACAACAAAATGTTGAATAGAGGAAGCATCCTCGAGTCTTGAGAGGAACAACAAGAAGAAGAAGAAGAAAGGAAGAAAATCCCACTTTCACCGATACTACTACTTTGGCGAGGCTGAAGACAAATTCAGTCGATGAAAGCATAAAGAAATCCTTCAGTTGAATATGAAAATGGGCGAAATGATGATCTGAATGGCAAGCGATGATCGATTAATCGAGAGGAATAATAGGTCGTCCCTCGAAATAATCATCAAGCCTCCGGCATGATAATCCTCAATAAATTTGATCTCACATGCTTTAAGAGTCCAAATTGAGCTAGCGAGGATTGAATAAATGGTCGGCTGACAATCTCAAATATCTATATCTCGGCGTGGCGATCTCGACTTGATATTATCTTGAATGAGAAGATTAAAAGTTATAATGCGGCGAGAAAAATTGGTAAAGGTGGCATATCCATGAGTATGATCAAATTCCATACGAAGGGATATTCAATGCCAAAGTTTAATCTCTTTGGCGGAAATGGTAATCTAAAACGCTCAGCGATTCAAAGCATCCTAAACGGGGGGTAATGATGCATTATTATTCCGTCGATTGATTAACCATTTGCTTTGAATGGTATCTTGAGTTATCAAATGACTTTCAATCAAGACTTTTGCGAACTTGAAAACATATGTTAAAGGTTAATAGCGATCAAAAGACAACAATTCTTGATCTTGCCGCGAGAAGAGGAAGAAAGGAGATGAGATATATTACGCGTTGGCGAAATATGAGTATGAAATGTGAACAACAATTAGAAGAAGAGCATGCGATCCAATTCTTGATGGGCAACATCGATGATAAGATGGCTTATCTTTGCATGCGTAAACTGATTACCACATTTCAAGAGCTACTTGATAGGGTGGCTAAATTTGAGAAATTTATCCTCAGATGGACAAGATAAATTCAAAGAGCAAAAGCTAGACCGAAGAAAGGTGAAACATTTCACCTCATCTGAAGGATCTATGTGGTTAATTACATGGTAGACAAAGAAATTTACGCTATCAAAAGCGGTCGTTCAATCCTCCAATGACTCATACTTGGAGGTAATGATGTACCGGTCGCTTGATGAAGGTGGCGACCAAAGCAAACAAAAGGCGAATGACTCAATGGCGACCCTAAAAGAAAAGGCGAACAAGAGTATTCTTTTAAGAGGAAAGTGTAAAATTGTTTAAACATGCACTCAGTAGGTCTCCATTACGAGTGTAAAAGACTGAAAGGAGACAAGAGATAATCTAATTATTGTCCATATCATCGGGTGCTCGGCCATCCTGTTGAAGATTGTTACATATTCAAAGATTGCTAGAGCGAAAATATAGAAATGGAGAATTCACATTGTCGGACAGTGTATTGGTGCGTCCGAAGAAAGAATCCACAAAGTAATCACCTCATCTCCGATCTTATCAAGCAATGATAAAGGCAAAGAAGGCGGTTGATGATGAAGGATGGCAGCCGATCTACAAAAAAGGCGTAAAATGTTAAAAGCAATTGGAAGGCGTTCAGTATTGATTAAATTACCACTTGAGCGTGTACTTGAGTTGACGAAACTAGCTATGGGAAGGCTAGTTCATCTCACGAAAGGCGACAGCCAAATCTCTGTGAGGAAAATTTAGAAACACCAACGAAAAATAAACTAAATAAAAAGAAGAGGATAGTAGCACAAAATGTTACTACTATTGATGGTTGCACGTAAACAAAGATCATCAATAATATGGAAGATTATATCTGTCAAGGCGACTATTACTTGCGAATTCATTACAAATCTTCATATCGATGAAGAAGCGGGGAAGATCGAAGAACTTCTCGAGTCTTGCTTGATGATGCATGAAGTTGATAACGGACAGAGGAACTCATTTCCCGGATGAAGATGAACGAGCTCACCATATCAACAAACATAAAATATAAGCGGGCGTATTACGAATCTTAGTCATCATTAGATGGGGCGGAATCTTTGGCAAGCGGTCATCGAAGATTGATCTGGAAAATGCTTCAAGTGCGGTTGAGAGTGGTGAGTCTTCATCCCCGAGAGGAAAGAGCGATGAATAAAGATAAAGGAAAAGAAATTGAAGTCAATGAAAGAGTTATCCAGGATTCAAATAAGAAGCCTTCATCAAGGATCGACTACTGATATTCTATCATAGAAAATTCGGCGACTTAGTGTATCTGCACTAATGTCGGAAGATCTCGTAATACCTTAATTGAAGCTCTCGAAGTAGGAAAATTGAAGCATATTTTTTGAGCTAACGGAGACCTTGCATGTTCAAGAGCCTCCGTCACATTTTGAAGATGATCAATGCTGGAATTTGCAGCCTGATCGCCTCGATATTCTGGTGAAAGTGATGACATTATAATCATGGATCTTAATTGATCCGGTTCCTCCGTGAATCTTATGAACTTGAGAACTCTTAGATGGTATCTACAGATGTACAACATCAGGGGCGAGATAAAGTAATGGTTCAAGGATTCAATGAGAAGGGACGAAAACTATTGGGTCATTCCTTCCTCTTAAATTTGGAGACCTACGGCTAAATTTCATGTGATCGATCAGATACTTCATTGAGCCATACGGGTCGACCATGGCTTCATAAGTATGGCATTGTCCCATCTACATTGCATCGATGTATGAAATATACAAAGGATGGAGAAGAATGCCAAATTGTGGGTGACAACCTTTTGGTGCATGAAATGAAGATTTATCAAGATGCAGGTTATTTCCTTAGAGAATCAAAGTAAACAAGCAAATCTGCATCTACTTCCCCAAAAGAACAAGTTAAGAAGAAGGAGAATGTAAAATGAATAAAGAAAGGAGGTTGTTCCAAATATTCTAGGAATATAAAGAAAGTCTAAAATCATCCTCAAGGTAGTGATCTTGAAGAAGAAGATGAATGTGTTCCTTAAATCAAAGGTCATGAATCTTCCATAAAACAACGAGGAAAATCGGTTTGACTCGATTATGAGTTTGAATCCTTTTGAAGGTAGGTGCAATGCACTACTTTAAAACAATCATAGATCCATCGTGAGGCCTGCGTAGTCACTCTATTCCTCCCCGACATTTTAAAGAAATCACCCCTCAGAAACTCACAAAGTCGAGGCGGTGACCTTATGTACCTCCTCTCCACGGAAAACACGGCGAGAAGCGTTTTATAAATCAGGGGTGTCGAGAAGAGATCTGATTGGGTAATGCTATCGAAGAAGAAGCTATGCCTGAGGATACCAAAATATTACTCTCGAATCAACTTAATGCATGACATGGGGTCAGTGGGCGAGTAAAGCAAGGACTAAGCTCTTGAAATAATGTGGTACCCAAGGTTCTCAAACCATTGGTAAGAGAAATAAACACACTATACTTGGTTTCATCTCAAGACAATGTCCTGAATATACATTCGTATAGAGAATAGAAGTTGAGAGTGATGATGAAGATGAGAATTTCGTTCTTAATGTTAGTCAAATAATGAAGAAGTAGAAGACCGCACGAAGAGCTTGAAGATGGTGGGGAGGCATTCTATGGATGAACTTAAAAAAATTAATTTGGGCGAGGAGGATCCTGCTTGCGTTCATCGGTGCTCTACTTTACGAAGATAAAGTGGAAGAATTAAAATCTTGCTCTGTGAATTGAGGGGGGCTGGACATATCTTTGAAATCAGCTTATCGATATAGCGGTTCACAAACTAGCAATTAAGCGGATGTATCGCCCGGTCGCAAGCCTCTGGCGAATGAGATTGGAGGTTGAAGAACAGTAATTGCGAAACCGAAGCTCATTGAAGCTGGTTTTATTCGAGAAGAAAATCTGGCCCTGGATAGCTAATATTGTGAAGAAGAAAGAATTCATTAGTATCGATCGACAGATTTAAACAAACTTAGTAATTACTCCGCGTCATCTGGATATCGTTTCTTTGAAAATTGTATGGCGTTAAGATGTCAATGTTGAAGTTTATGTCAATTTTGATTTTGAGTTTTTGTTACAGTCAGAAGACCAACGGGGATGTGTAGCATCGCTTTTATTTTACTGCATGTCTGTTTTGAACACTTGCATACATACAAGTATCATTCTTTTAAAATGTTGTATGGACATTAAATCTTGAAAGCGTGGGTTCAATTTGAGTTTAGATTTCATATATGACATTTTTTGGGTTTTGTTATTAGACTCAGAAACGTCGGGAAGTGTATAACATCTGTTCTCTGAATTTGAGCATTTTTAGAACTTATTCAGTAAGTGTGGATCAAGGTCAAGATAGATATAAGCGTTTGATTGAGAATATCTAAATAGTTCATTTAAAACAAATCTCTTTTAAATCAAATGCGAGGATATAGTGAAATAAATCATTTTAAGCTATAATCATATGTAGGGCCGTAGTTAAAATTGGATTTAAGCATTTATTTTGAGCAAGATCACCTCATGTAACAAATCAATGACATAAGAGTGAAAATAATTGATTTGGAGGCCTTATGATCATAAAGGTAATGGGCTAAAATGCTTGAGCATTGATTTAGGTAATAGCTCCACTTATGTGCAAAATCAAGCGTAAGGGGTTGAAAATAATTGATTTGGAGGTATTATATGATCATAAGTAAGGTAATGGGCACAAAATAAAAAGCGATTTGATTTAGGCAGAATTCTCCCTAATGCAAAATCGGAAACATGGGGTTGAAAATAATTGATTTGGAGGCATATGATCATAAGTAAGGTAATGGCAAATGGCTGGCATTTGATTTAAATTTAGACTCTCTATGTCAATCAAGCATAAGGGTTGAAAATAATTGATTTGGAGGCTATGATGACCATGTGAGGATATAAAGTGAATTTAGGCATTTGTTTTAAATAAGCCTCTCACATGTCTGTCAACAAACATAAAGGATCACGAAAATAATTGGTTTAGAGGATATGACCATCACCCATACCATTTATTTCTCTTGATAAGGAGAGGGAATATAAAATATAGTGGTTAATATATTTCATTTAAAGAGGCAAGTGGATTAATTAAAATTCACCTCCTATCAGCTCGTGGCAGTGGGGACAAATCAAATTAAATTTATTAAGAAGATGTGACAAAACTTACTTTTCCTCTTTCAAAAAAAAAAAGATAAGGATCTGTGAGGGCATGCCACGTGTCGTCGTGTGCATCTGATATGACAAATGCGTTAACATAGATGACATCCTTGCATGCATTTTATAATGAGCAATATGTGTCGAGGTGATAGCATAGATGAGAAAAAAGGGAGGCTATGAAAATCTATAAGAGGAATTCCCTTAAAATCCTCACACTTCTATTTCTCATTTCTTCCTTCTCTCCTTGATTTACAAGTTTGAGTTCTCTCAAGCTTGTAAAGAGTTGTGTCATAAAGATTTGTAAGTTTTACCCTTCTCCCTTCCTTTAGCAATTTTTATTTTTCTTGGTATTTTTATGATGGATGTCATGTCGTATGATAGATTTGATTCATTTCATATGTCTTTGCAAATCTTCCTATGTCCCATGTATGTATATAAATCATGGTGGAAATGACAAAGTAAAGTAGGGAGAAACTATGTTTGAGCATATGTCAGGGTGTATTTCATGTCATTCAAAATGTTTCATTTATGTCTTCCTGATATACCCCTTTTTTTTTTTGCCATGTTTCTATAATCATGTAGATCAATGTGAAAATGGACATATGGGTAAAGATAACATGTTAAACATGTATTTAAGCATGTGTTCTAAGCATGTAATAAATAGCGTATCAAGTAAGTAGGGTATTAGAACATCAACAAATACATGTCAGCATAAACGTAATTTGTATTATTTGCCACATCATCACGTTAAGCGTGTAAAGAGGGTAGAAAGATTCAACATTCATCAAACTAAGCGTGAATAGTTGTTGCGCAATGTCATATGTCATGAAAAGTGGGTTAGAAACACATAAAGCGTATCACATAAAATACTTAAGCATTTTTTACCTTTCTTTTAAATTTTTGACCTCCCGTCATCCCAAGGGGCGCCGGAGGTAAGCCTTCCGCCAAGAAAGGCGTGCATGGTAGTGTCGTGAGACACCTCGGCGAAAAATTTATTTACACCGGCGTGCATGGGGATGCGTAATATAGCGGCTTTACTCTTATCTCGTGCTTATCAAAGTTTGCGTACCCGCTCTCCGCTTCTTGAATGAGCACACGCCCTGCAGAAAGGCGTGCATGGGTGTGTCGTGGACACCTTGCTTTGATGGTAGTATTTCCTAAGAAGATATCACATATCTGAGAGTATGAAGATGAATTTTCTCGAATCCTTATCTTCGTCTTATCAGTTCTGATCTCACTCTCCATGAGTTCTTGAAGGCCGGCGCCCGCGTGCATGGGTTGGGTGAACCGCGTACTTTGATATTTAGCGTTTCTGTTAATATGATCACATATCTGGTATCAAGATGAAACTTCATAGATAATAGCAGTGGTATAACCAAATCCTTCGTTTAATTTCATATTTCAACTTACATATGAAAGAGGCATGATATATATATAATTCCTTTATATGAAATAAATTGAAGCAAAGTAGAAGCATGAAATTCATGGGAGAACGATCATATCTCATCAACAAAGCTAATTGATTTTTCCTTAGATAAGATAGTTTAGCAAAGCTTATACTCATCAAATAACATATTATGATTTCCTTTAGATAGGAATATTTTTTAGTATCTTGGTCATTAAATAACAAAATGATTGATTCCCCCTTAAAGAAAAATATTTTCAGCAAACATTCCCTTTGATAAAGATAGTTTCCAGCAAGCACCACACTCACCTACTAGTAAAACAATGCAATTTCTTCTAGATAAAAGATATTTCAGCAAGCTTCATGCCTCTAGATAACAAGCTAATAGTTTTCCCCTTCCATAAAAATGCTTTCAGCATGTATCATACACATTAGAAGCAAATCGATTCAGTTTCTCTCTAGTAAAAAAAATATTTTCAGCATGTATTATATTTCTAGATGGCCATTTCATAGATCTCCCAATATCCCAAATCCATTTCCAGCAAGCTAGCAAATGAGATCTAGGCAACAAAATCTCCCAAATAGAAATTTCAGCCAACACATGCTTGCAATTTCATAGATGACAAAATATAAACATAGGGTTTTGGCCATACAATATCCAAAACCCATTTTTTAGCTAGCAAGTGAGATCTAGGCAACAAAATTCTCCAAATAGAAATTTCAGACACATGCTTGATTTCATGATAACAAAATATAAACATAGGGTTTTGGCCATACAACATCCAAAACCCATTTCGCATAGCATGAATTTAAGCACAAAATAAAGCTCACTTTGCCAAACCAATGAACACCCAAATGCACAAAGTGATTGAGAGAAAGCGACCGGAGGTGTCGATTCTTAAAGAGAGAGAAGGAGGAGTTTGTGAAAGGGGAGCCTGCGTCCATGATCAGTGGAGAGGATCCTTTTTTGTTTGTGAGGAAGCGGAAGGCGAGGGCTCGTCGAAGAGGAGCGGGTGAGAAGGATCGATCGTCAGCGGCGGCCAGAGAGCTCGTCGCGTGACAACGGAGAGCGGTCTCGCGCTCTGAGAAGCCAGAGATGCGTCTGAGGAGAGTTCTCGTCTGAAGGAGCCGAGAGTCGAAGGAGGTCAGAGAATCGTCTGAGAGCCGAGTCGGAGGAGAGTCCAGAAGAGAGAGCTTGTCTGAGGAGCCGAGAATTATCACCTAGAGCTTGATCGCGAAGCGGCCAAAGATCGCCGAGGGAGAGAGGCGAAAGCAAGAGGAAATGTCGAAGAGGAGCCGTCGAGGAGCCGAGAGATCGAAAAGAAAACAGAGGATCGTGAAAAATGAGGTCAACCAGGATAACCCTCGTTTCACGCACAGAATGAAACTTTTCCCCAGCCTTTTGTTTAGGGCTTAGTTGGCACATCTCGATTGGTTACTAGCGAATCAGGAATCATGATCTTAAACGATTAGTGGCGAGGGGGTTAGGTAGGGAATTATCGTGATTAAGAGGTAATTAGCGGATTAAAAGCGCATTGTTTTAATTGCGATTTTATTACTTTTGACAAACCCACAATATGGTGTCGAATTTAAGTTATTTGATTGTGCGCGTAATAGCGATCAATTTATCGGTCGTTTAAATAATGTCGGCGACGGTGAAGTAAATTGTCTAAATTGTCGCGTCGCACTTAAATTATCGACTCTCGCGCATACTTTGCCGATTCGGCTAGGAAGGTCGTTTGATAGGTTTCGACATTTGGACGGTAGCGATTTATTTTGCGACGGAGATCGTTTAGCGTCGTCGAGCTTCGATATCTTTTCATGATAATTTGATTTTAATTATCCGATCGGTCCTTAGTGATTCAAAATTTTACGATTAATTCATTTTAATATTTGCGTCGAATCGTCAATTAAAAGCAATTTGATCGGTTCGGATCGCGATTTAAGGATTTTAAAATCCATCTTATTTATTTAATTTAATGTGGCATAGTTGGTTACAAGTATGGGTGACACTCAAAATGACCACCACAGGACCTACTAGAAACATCACACATTAGGATAATGATAGTCGAATTTTATGTGTCCTCAAAGAAAGAGGCTTGTTGTATTCATTTCGACATCAAAATCTCATCCAACTTAGGACAAATGTTAACACAATAAAAGGAAAAATGGTCTCGTACAAGAGAACTTCCTAAATAAGTTACATTGCTCCAAAATAATAAGGTTACTTATACATTTTAATATTTCATAGGACCTATACGACAAGGCTATTTCAATCACAGAAGTAATTACTTTAGTATGAAGAAACAAACTTTTCATTCATTAATAGAAGTGGTGTACATATTTTGGTACTGACTCGAATAGAAACATGCACACTTTGACATAACAACCTTAAAAAGATTAGTTCTTCACTATGGAAGTGATTTGGTTGGTCAACTTGTTCTAAGTAGAGCTCCTAATTGAGGTTTTCTAGGTAGTTGGATTAAATCTTAAACTCCCTGTAACATTACAGAGAACATTGAACTCTCAGGCATCGGCTTTGAATTCCTCATGCCAAGTGTTGGACTCCCACTATTAAGGAAATGACCTCTTCAAAGGTGTTCTTGTCCCAACATATAAACAAAATTGTTCACTTGTTGTGTTGGTTCCAGTTATCGTTCGCCTTGCTCTCTACCATCACTCTCAATGCCTCATTGTTGATAAAGGCAACCTTTTCTACATCCACTTTTTTTAGCTTTTCTTTTAGCCTTTAGATCTTCGCTTTGTCCTATGAGATGATCTTTGTAGGGTAAACCAAGGTCTCTTACCCTGCCCTCAACCCACGTAATATTTTTCTACTCTTTAGCTTATGTGACAACCATCTCATATTTGTCTTTTCCTCCCTTTTGAGATGTCACTCAATATAAGCATGCCATTTAACATCTCCATCAAGTCATTTGTGACCTAATGATAGGTGCATGCATGCTCATGACACTAGATCTCGGAGATGCTTGTGCCATCCAACTTAATTATTGGCCCTGTCACTCACAAAGGATACCAAAAATAGAAGCTGGATAGAGAATACTCCCTTCTCAATGTTCATAATGATTAGGTGAATGTTGGAACCCAAATCCTCCTTCACCCCATTGTAAATGAGATCTAACATGGGAAGCTTAAGGGAGGTGGATAGAGGCTAGTTAGTAGAAGGTTGCCTCTCATTTGCAATCGTAACTTATGTCACCCTCTGTTGACCTTCATGCATACGCCATAAGTCAAGTCGAACTCACAGGATGAATTCGACGAGCTTCAGATCACAAATTGAGGCTAAAATGCACCGGACATTGCCAAAATCAGTCGAAATGATCTCCAATCGACGAACGGACTTCACCATCATATTCAGAACGTCGAAATTGATCAGAATATACATATTGCATAATCGACGGTCGACCGATCAAGAAGAAGATTCGTCGATGCGCCTACACTTATATCGAGGTTGGGAAGTAGCGATGATGCCTAAATGATCTTCGTTCATGAAATTGATCGCGTCATTAGCGTTGAAACATCGAAACCTTTTAAATGAGACTATTGTCTTTCGGTATGCGTGAATATCGGCGATTGGAACATACAATCAATTTGAAATGCACTAAATCCAAATCAATCGAAATGACCTCCGATTGACGAATGGACTTCGACATAATGTTGAACGTCAAAAATTTATCAAAATATGCATATTGCACAATTCGACGGTTGACCGATCAAGAAGAAAATTTGTCGACGCGCCCACGTGCATATCGAGGTCGGGAGGCTGCGACGATGCCCAGACGACCTCCATTCACAAAATTGATCACGCCATTAAGCGTCGCGTCAAATCATCAAATGAGGCGTAAAGCGTTTCAGGACAATTACGCGAATGTCGGCGATCGAAGCGGCGGCGTGCAATTTTGAGCGAGATTGACCCGTTTGGCAATTGAACCAAGCGGCGATCGCAGCGGATGCCGTTGCGTTGAGCGTCGAATAACCTAAAATTGACATATATATTGATATCGGCACAAATTTGAATCAGGGTTAATTAAACACTTAAATAAAATCCTATAAATATCCCTCTTATCACCTAACCCTAATCTCTTCTCCCCATAACTCAAAATTCCCACAGCCGACCCTAAATCTCATTCTCTCATATTCTCATATGGTCTCGCTTTCGCCAGCGCCCGTAGCCTCCTCCCATCCGCCGCTCGGTAGCGCTGACGATGTTGTGCCTCTCATGAGCGACTGCGGCGTCTGCGCCTCGCCGGCATCCGGCCATCCATCCAGCATCCATCGCGGCCCAGCGTCGCATGGCCCGCGCACATCAACGACATATGCCTCTGGTGCCCCGCATACTTCCGCCTGTTGGTTTGTGTTGAAATATAAGTACTCGTACGCATCTTTCTTGACGCGACGAGAAAAGTTGTGTTTGTTTATGAGTATATAAGTACCCGTACACGCCTTTCTTGGTGTGGTGGGGAATCTGTGTTACACGCAGGTGTTTCAGAGTCATACATGTCTTTCTTGGTATGGTAGGATAATCGTTAGTAGTATTTACACCATATATGTCTTTTTTTGGCATGGTGGTAGCCCGTTGTTGCATGGGTCCCATATCTTTGAATGCTTAAACTTAGTGTCGAGGATCTTTGCGGTTGATTCGGTTAGTCTTGGGGCGGGTTTGGGTTAACAAAATCTAAAATCTAATAATAATATTATAAAATTCTAACTGATAAGACATCGAGAAATTTAATTATCATATGATAGTAGATTTGATCTATTATTAAATTAATAGAATTAAGATCGAAATAATAAACTATCAGATGATTGTGTTGAATGAAGATTTCAACCAGAATGGGATACTTTTATCAAAATGTATTCGGAAGCTTAGATCAAATTAACTTAAATCAAGTGTCAACTTAAATGCAAAATCTAATATGTTATTAAATTATAAATGTCTAAATGAAATTCAATATCTAAAAATTTAAAGCCAAATTCAACTCACCTTCCGCAATTGTTTGTTGAAGGTGATAAATTGAAACCTAGTTATTTAAAGAGTCGATGTCAAATAAATACGATTATGTTTCTTATCAATCTAAATAAGGGGCTGACTCGTGTCGTTTTTGGTAGTTTGGTGATAGGCTTCCACGTATGATCTGATTCGAGAGTCCTACGATCGGTGGTTCTTGTCAAATGACACCATTATATTGCGGCCACGATTATAGCATATATGTATCCCCAATGACTCTGCCCTTTGTGTTGTGAATTATAGGGTATACTTGATAGGGCAAAAAATCTTCTGTCAACTAAGGTTGGCTTAAACTTGTCTCCTTAGACAAACACCATCTCAAGTCTACAAGATTCTCTTCAGCGGCAACTTCATGGTTGTGTTGACAATGATCCTTGATTAGGGTTGGATTGCTCCTCTAAGTAGGAGGAGGGGCCACAACGGGATGACGAATGATCTTGATCGAGTGCATCATTATTCCCCAACCATCCGCTTTAAGTTAATATGATAAATTTCATAAATCCAAATTCCAAAACTCCACATGTTACTACTATACATTACGCATTTAGCAATCTAATGACTAGCTTTAATCGAAAGTTCTCTCGGTATTGAGCGGTAATTGCTTATAGTCTTGCATACAAACCCAAATCTAAAGTCCTCACAAAATGAGGGCGAAATCTCTTAGTAGTGTCTTATCTACTATTCCATGCCTTCTAAAAATTTTACCGACATTAAATCATACTCTCTTAATTGAGAAGTCGGTAGTAAATTTTTGGAGCCCACACCCTTCTCCATATTGTTAGAAACTACTAAGGCATCACAAGGCACCTTTCTCCGCATCCTTTGATTGGTTGGAAGAATTAGAATGACTCTATAATTTGTAATGTGGTTGTAGTGCTCACTTGACCTTTTTTGACTACCTTAATATGAAGGATAACATTTATCGAGTAAATTTTTTGATAAAATATGCAATATAGTGATATGCTTTTGAGATCATTCATTAGTTAATATTATTTACAATCCAATATTGAATATTTATAGAAGCAAATTAATTTAAGTATTTGTCTAGTTTCATTGATGTACATGAAAATCAACGGCTTTGATTTTGACTTTAAGATGAGACATATAAGGAAAATGAGAGAAGCGTGAGAGGATATAAGTGCATAATGAATTCCACCAACCCCTTTAAGGCCTTTATATTGACATGAGTTGTAAGAGAACTAAGGAGACAACCTTTTAGAAGGACAAGTGCCACATCTTTTCGAGGCCCTAATGTTAAAGCAATCGATGGATGTCCTACCTAACCATCGCTTCAATAAATCATCCGCCAATCATTTTGTCCGTTTAAACCAAATTGATGATTTGACAATTGGACGCTACACCGTGATGCGACCGTGATGCGATATTTCTCGCCTCATGTTCTAGCACTTTGCCTATTTTGTCAACCCACATATATCTAGCACACCCTTTGAATGTTGAGTATACATACATCTTGTGTATCTCATCATTTGATTTAGTGATAATAAATCTTGTGTAATAAAGACTAATAATTTCTTTGTAGAATATATTATACACATAAATCATTATGATTGTCATCATTAATTTAGATTTTTTTTTTATGACAAATATGTATTCTTGAAGTTATTAATTATTTATTTCAAGTATTTTCAAGAAATTCATCAGAGCTAACTTGCTTAGTCAAATCGGAAAAATCATATTAACTTGGGCTTGGACGGTTTGAAAATTTTCATATGACTTGCAAATAAGACAAATTAAAGCTCACTAAAATAAAAATAATTGTTGAAACCTTTTTATATCATTTATTTTAAATTTTACATATCTTTTCATATTTTATTTGCACTAATTTTTCAATATTCTTAAAATTATATTTTTTGGATAATGTAACTACGTGCATTAGTTTAAGCCTTATCCATTGCATCTCAAAGTGAGTTTAGTTTATTTTTCATTTCATTAATTAATTTTCATATATGAGATAATTTTTATTCATTTATTTTAGCATGTGACATGGTTTATTTATTAAATTATCTAAATTATCTTTTTCTCATTCTTATCATTTGACTTCTCTTCATATCAATAATTTTATTTTTTGTCATGCATGGACAAATTTTTTATGTTTTTCGGATGAGAAATTTTGTGAGATTTACTCAATTTAATGCCATGTCATTTTCCCTTATTTAATGGATTTTCAAATTTCAAATTTATTTGAATTTTAATTTGAATATTTTGAATATCAAATTGTATATTGCCTTGATTGATTTCTAAAATTGGTTTATTTGTTTATGGCATGTTTTAGCCCAAATTTTATTGATTTTTATCATGATATATATTATTTAATTCAATGCATTAATATTTTTCATATTTGAGAATTTTAAATTTTGAATCATGCTATAAATTATTTAAAATTTATTTTATTTATTTTTGGCATGCTTAGGTTGTCCTCCTATTTATTCTAATTGATTTAATTCAGTTTTATTTGAATTAATTTGATTTAATTCAATTTAAAATCAAATGACTTTGAATTTAATGCACTTTCCATTTATGGATTTTATTTTTATATAATATTTGCCCATCCCATCATAATCTATTTTTATATAAATTTAAATTATGTTTAAAATTTAAGTTTCTTAATTAACTTCTCTAGATTAGTCATTGATTGATTATTAGTAATTGGAGATTGATTTATATAAGAAAGTCTTGGCCACCCCTTTCATAATTGAATTTTGGATTTATTTTATTTTAATATTATTTAAATTCATTCCTTAATTATTTCTATGATTAATTAGAGTTTATTCATTTATGTAAAATGCATTTAAATTTATTTTCTCCATGGTTGTATGACCAATGTGAGTTTAAATTTGAATTGTTTTATTTTTTTCGCATGTTCTTTAATTTTCTAAATTCGATTTATTTCTTTTAAAAAATTCTCTCTTATTTTTTTTCCTCTCTTTCTCTCTTGCCTGGCCGAATTTTACATTGGTTAAATTCTATTTAAAGAATAGATTTGATGACTTAACCTCTCTTGCAAAACTTAGCTTTGGCCGACCCCTTGCAAAAAAAAATTAGTTTAAGTGCTATCTTTAGTTTCAATTGCTTAAGCTTCTTCCTTCCTTTGTGCTTACATTTTCAACAACAATTCAAAGGGAGATTTTCTTCATCTTTTTCAAGCAATCATCAAGCTTTAGAGAATTCATTTTCACGTCTTTGTGCTCTCATCTTCATTCTTCTAAAAGGACTTGAGTAGGATTGTTGCAATTTGACTTCAAACCTTGTGATTTTTGAATCAATGGTTTTGGTGATTGAAAAGTTCTTGTTCTACATTCTTCAAATATTTTTTCTTGAATTCTTTTCCATTCATCTTTCAAGGATCATATCTTACATTATCATTGTTGTGTTTTATAAGTTTGAAGATCCTCTTTCTAAGGTTTTCACATTTTTGTTGATTCAAGTTTTTTATATGTTTGATTTTTGGTTTTGCAAGTAATCATTATTTTACTTAGTGCATGTATTTTTTTCAAAGTTAAATTTATTTTAATCATTTTGCATTAAGCTAATAGTATTGTGTGTTTTAAATTAAAAAGAATAATTATTCAGTGAGCTTTCTTTAATTTATCTTGTTATTACTTAGTAAGCTTGATTGCAAAATTATTTTAAATTTGAGAGATAGATTTTCATGATTGTATTTTTTTTTCATTTTTTGTTCTTTGAACTTTTTGGAGTTGTACTTGCTCGATGTAGGAAAGTGCATTTTTGGGTTGTACTTGCTTGTTGTAGGAAAGTACATTGTTGGGGTTGTACTTACCAGGTGTAGAAAAGTATGGGAGATTCATTGTAATCTTGACTTGATTGGTAAATTCCTAATCAAGGTGACTAGTGTGGACGTAAGCTAGTTTTTGAATTTTGACCGAACCACTTAAATAATTTATGTGCCTCTTATTTTACTTTTATGCATTTGATTTGGTTGTTTACTTTATTCTTAACTTATAAACAATCCTATACTCTTTGCTATTAAAAATTAAATTTTAATTTGAAAATCTTTTAAACACCCAATTCACCCCCACATCTTTGGTGCCATAGTTTCTTAACATTGAATACAATTGGTTTAACCCATCATTCTTTTTTTTTACTGTCTTGGTCACCAGTTTTTAAGTTGACTTGATCTTCACAATTTTATATATATATTCAGACACATTTACATAAGTAAAATAATAAACAAAACATTTACACTTGGTTTGAAGAAAAAGATGGCCAACTTGTCATTTAATGAAAAACATATTATCTATTTGCATCAACTTCAAGTTCTTAGACTAATTTCTTTTTCACCCTTCCTGTCTCTTGAAGCTGTCACTGCCTTAGCTTGCGAGAACTTCAAAACTAGTTGCCTTATTTTAGTTGCTCACTTTGATTCAGGCCTCTTGCCTCTCCTTTGGGTAAGAAGCTAAGTTGTTGATGAATGACCAACTCAACAATGGTCCTAGTCATCTCAAGCTAGAGATTCTCCATCTGAGGAGGGATCAAGTTGATTATGATCTCAGCCATTAAGATTTTATTTTTTAAGTTACCTCTCCTCTCCATTATAAGATTATGAAGTTCTAAGTCTTTATTGGTTGTTTTAGATAGGTCATTAGGGTGGTCATGAGTGAGTGGCTAGAGATTAATCATTGAGCTTTTGAGCTATAGCCATGAACTCTTGGATGTCTAGGAAAATGGTTCCATTCTTCATCTTAGCTTATGGTTAGGAATTCCATTGTTACACCCTCATTTAAAATGTAGCAACTCTCAAATGCCTAAGGACGATCAACAAAGGTCACTCTCTTCATGACCACCTTTGCTTGTGGAAGTAATGACTGTAGTCCCTTTGCAAGGGCTCTAAGGATTTAACATCTAGTTGTACCTTTGCCCTTGGCCTTCAACTAACAGATCTTATCATTGTTCTTCAATTACATACTAAAACTCATCAATGTTGACACTATCGCCTCCATTTGGCCCATTGACCATCTCATGCTTGTGGAAGGAATGATGGTAGTCCCTCTGCAAGGGCTCTAAGGATTTGAAATCTAGTTGTACCCTTGACCTTGGCTTTCGACTCCCAGATCTTGTCATTATTCTTCAATTACATGCTAAAACTCCTCAAAGGTTGACATTATCACCTCCATTTGGTTCATTGATCACCTTATGCTTGTGGAAGTAATGATCGGAATCCCTCTCCAAGGGCTCTAAGGATTTGACATGTAGTTGTATCCCTTACCTTGGCGTTCAACTCCCAAATCTTGTCATTATTCAACTACATGCTAAAACTCCTTGATGGTTGACACTATCACCTCCATTTACCCCTCTGGTTTGATTAGAGTTGTTCAAGAATACGCCTTCCTGTCTTGTATGCTACATCTTAGTGTTGACTTCTCAAGTTGAATCTTCTTATTATCGTATTGGTGGAATGGTGGTGAAGACTATGTTTGAATTAAATGTCAACAGAGGTGCCATCATATCTCACTCCCACTTGCATTATCCTTAGCTACATTGGCTCCACTTGACTCCACAGCAGTCATGGTTAATAATAGCTCGTGTTTGATTGGTTGCAAGCTTGTTGGCTTGGATTCATCACATCAACCTATGGAGAAAAATCACATTGTGAAGTGGATACTGAGAATTATATTAATTTATGATGAAAATGCAATAATATGTAATTATGAATAATTATCATTATAAGAGGAATTGTCTACAGCCACACTGAAGATCTTATTTTCAATTTTTCATTCATTTAAGCTTTTAAAGAGTACTTTGTGAAATGCCATGACCTCTATGTGGAGGAAAAATATCAATAAAATTTAAGTCTCTTTTGCACTTCAATCCTTGCCCATATATTAGCCTTTTGATAACCACATATTTAAAATTTTGAATTGATTTCACAAATCAATTGTTATGATAATTTTCTTGAATGTATTTAGTAACCCTTTCAACAATTTCTTATCAACCGAATGATTAATGTTACAATCTTGTTTATCCACCACATATAATTCTTTTATAGTATTGGTTGGTTGCCCTCATTAAAAAATTCATACTTTATGAAAATAAAAGGATGCTCATTAACTATAATCATGTGTGACATAACCTCTTTAATTTTAGCATGATCATGTTTGCAAGTTTTTACCTACTTTCACTATTTGATTTACTTTTGTTGGAGATCATATTGGTAACGTGCACTTGTCCTTTTCTAGTTTTTCTTGAATTAGCTTTGAAATGCATTTTATATTGTGTTGTTGCCCCTTTTTTTGTTATATTTCAGTTTAATCTTGTAATGATTGCAATCATCTTCTCTACTCTATCGTGAACCTTTCCAAACCAATAAATTTCTCTTCCTAAAAAAATTTCTTAGATTATCACCATTCTCACCTTTAAATATTTCTCCTACAAATTTTACAACCACGCCAGCATTTTTATTGATTGAATTCTTATTTTGTCCTTGAAAGAACCAATTTTGACATCATATTAACTAATTGCAACTCAAATAGGTGAGTGGATATCATGATTAACATCTTTGAGGTGCTCATTCCTAATTTTTAGTAATATTTAATTCAACTATTTTGTGTGTAGTTCTAAGTTCTCAATATCATTCCTCCATGCTAATGAATTGCATTCACCATGACAACATTTTATAATTATATAATGTAATATGCAAGAAACTACACTTGATATCAAAATAAAAATCATTACGTAAATCTAAATAATTAATGAAGCAAAGATATAAGCACACAAAAAAAACAGAAACAGCATGTAATTTAATAAATAGGAATGAAAAAAAAAAAAAACTTTATAATTTGTAGATTACCAACCAATATAGCACGTGAGTAACGATAAACAAGTGCATTATATGGTAGAATACAAATTTGAACCAATTCAAATAAAATGTAGTATAAATACTTGCACTATGAGCACAACTAGACCAGGACAACGGCATGTGAATTAAGAGGAAGATCAGGTAGTTTGATGATCTCTAAAAGTTGAAATGAACAAACTTTATGCAGGAGAATAAAATTTACATATGAACAATTGCTCCATTATGAGAAAGGTAAATTAAAGGATTGCATTTTCATGAGATTTAGAAGCAGTTAAGGGTGATCCTGACATCAGATATGAGAAATCAAATGTTGCACTTCATTTTGCTTAGATCTTCATTGATGTGGATTTGAATAATGTTCATCGAGTATTAGTCTTACCTTTGCATTGTCAAATGATCATTGATCTCTACCACTACTGTTGCATTGCTGCATGCTTGGTGGTTTGTTCTTGCACTATCATTCTCCTAAGTCTAATTATTGTCTAAGAAAGGAGAAACTCATTAGCATAGAAAAGGAAAAGAAGTACCTTTGTAGAAATGAGAGCTCATAATGAGAAACAATGTAGATCACAACAAGGTGCAATTTCTTTTGATTATAAGTGATGTTAAAGGAAATACTCTAAATGAGTTTTATCAATCATTTAAAAGACAAAATACCAACCCTGATGTCAAAATTAAACTTATACCTAGGTGAATTACTAAGTGAACTAACATATGAACTACAAGTGAGATTATTAACAAAGCTTTAATAAGCTACTTATTATGGAAATAATTGAAGGTGTTCAATATAAATCAACGAGTTTTTTTAAACTTGGTGCATATATGATTCAAGCTTTAAAAATATGTTCAATTTTTCATTTATTAAATTTTAAAAGCTTAAACTTATACTAATGAAGCTAAGTGCAAAGTTGTTCATTGAGTGCATTGGTTTACTTATTGCTTCAAAAGAGAACAAAAGTATGATTGTGAATGTGAAACAAAATTTGAGGTACATATGTTTATTCCATAACGAATATTCTGGAGGTTACAAAAGAAGAAATTTGATGTCCCAATATTTTCCATAATTGTGAGGCCCTTTTTTATTGTAAAGTATCACATGTTATTCCAACAACTTTAAACAAGCAGAAAAGAAAGGTGCCAAGGAGAGCCACAGTTAGCAATCTAAGAAGCCATCAAATGCCAATCTAGGCAAGGTAAGGAAAAGAAATATTCATGCAAGTCTAAGCACTTAAAGCCAATAAAGTGGCCACCTTAATAATAGAATAATATTATTTTGTACAAGTAATTTGGGTCAAATGGTAGCCATGATCCAAGAGGCTTTGGAGGTATTAATACATTTTGAATGCAAGTTATCACATTTTGTTGGCAAGCATTATGAGAGCAAGATACAAGAAACATCACTTTTTTCTCATTTCTACTCAGTGCAAGAGCTAATAAGTAAGACTCAACAAGGTTTTTTAAATTCCAAAATAAGAAAAGAAAGGGATAGGTATGTTTTTTAAAATAATTGTAAAAATGAGAAATTTAATTTGCAAATTAAAATCCACTCTTATTAGGCCAATTAAATCAAGAATTGGTTAGATTCCTTTAGATATGATATAATTTCCTATTGCTAGATGTTAGGTGTATTTATATTTATATTTAAATATGATGTAGTATATATATATATATATATATATATATATATATATATATATATATATATATATGTATGTATGTATGTATGTATATATGTATGTAATGTATATAACTTGTATTAGGTCATTATGATCGTGAATCAAACAATTTTAAAACATATCTTATTGGTTTAGCCATCTTTTTTTCTCTCCTACTCTTCTTCCTGCACTCCTCCCCATTCTCTATTACCACTCTCCCCACCAATACTCTCTCTCTCTTAAGAATGCTAAGAAGGAAGGTTTAATTTTGCAAAACAAGTGGAAGCTAGAAGATTAAAGCTATGTGGGCTCCAAAAATTCATGTTCGACCTCTCGATTAAAAGTGTGTAGATTTATTCCGAGTAAAATTTTTGAAAGATGGATGAATTTATTTTATTTATAGATTAGGCACTATTTAGTGGTTTTGTCCTCGTTTTGTGAGGACTTTAGATATGATTTCTGATTTTCTATAGGCGCAAACACCCATAGTTAATTGCCTCTCCCAAAAATGAGATATAACTTTTGATTAAGGCTAATCATTAGATTGTTAATTGCTTAACTTATAGTAATAGTAAGTGGAGTATTGTTAATTTATGAAATTTATCATTTATTAATTTAAACCATATGGTTAAGGGGATGATGGCGTCTGCATTAAGATCCCATAGTACCAAACTGTTCTTGGTATTTTGGAGGAGGTAATCGAAACTAACCGGATTTTGTCAACAATCATGAGTTGCATCATCCAATGTAACCTTATAGACATGTGTTGATATTTGTTTAAGGTGATAATTTTAAGTTCATCTTAGTTGACAGAGAGCATTGTGTCTTAGCAAATATACTTTATGATTCATAACTCAAAGAGTAGAGCCATTGGAGAACATACAGACTATATTCGTGATCATAGATAATGAAATCATTTAGGAGTTAAACCACCTGATCAGAGGACTCTGGTCATAATCGCATTTTGTGTGGTGTTAAAGGAAAAATCACGTGAACAGAGGACATGAGTTATGTATTTGCTGGCATGAGATTATTTGAGTTCGAACATAATGATATACTTGACTTGACATTAGCTCTTTTGTGAGCTAGAGTTTTTTTTTTTTTAATTTATTTCCCTTAACAAACGATTGTGAATGGGTGGATGAATTATTTTCTTTAAATTATTTTTGAATGATAAACTTCATTTAATTTGAATTTATATTTAATTGAAGCGTAATCCTATATTGATTTAAAGCTTAAATAATTTTTAATGATAATATCCTTCTTTGGTTGATATATTCATTTAACACGACTATCATCAGGGTAGACCTTGAAATTATTTTTGAATGATAAACTTCATTTAATTTGAATTTATATTTAATTGAAGCTTAATCTTATATTGATTTAAAGCTTAAATAAATTTTAATGATAACATCCTTCTTTGATTGATATATTCATTCAACACTGATTATCATCAGAGTAGACCTTATTAATTCTGTTTAGCAAAGGATAGGTCTTATGATGTTTGAAGTTAATTCTGTTGACTTTTATCTTTATAAGAAAGAGGATTAGATTATTAAAATGAGATTTGCATTTTAATCCATATAAGAATGTGTATAGTTAATAAATTTAAGTTTAGTTTCAAAAACTAAATATAGTTATTAATTATTCAAATCATATATTTAATTTTCAAAGTAAGAATGGATTTAAATTAATCTCAATTTTTAGTCTATGTAGTATTCTCGGACGTTATGATTATGTGTGTAACACATTAGTCGGAGCACATAAGACGATTTATATGTATTTTATATTAACTCGCAAAACATTCTCAGATATTAAGTTTAGGTATTTAACACTTTGTCGACGCCCATGCAAGTGTTTTTAGAACACTTGTATGAATTTTAAAATGTTCAAATTGAATGAAATTATCTTATGTTTCGTACAAGAGTTTGCTTCTTTTAAATGTTTGCATGAATTTGTATTGGATGCTAATTGCTTCATAATTTGTGTAAGATTAATATATGCGAAGTTTAATAAAAATTAAAATAATGTCTTCTATTTGCTAGCATAAATGTGGTGTAGATCTAGTAGTGTTAGGTGTTTTAGCTTCATATTGCAATTAGAGATAGTGTATTATTATTTGCATTTGCCTTTTAGCAATTAAGCTAGAAAGACTCAATAAAATCTCATATGTGTTTGTTAATGAAAGGATAGTTTCATCATAAGATGTGTTTAGATTCTTTTAGACTATTTTGAATTTGTTTGATGTAAATGCAAAATACTATCTAAGTATTCATCGATTGGTTTTCTTTATTATATTCAATGATAAGCTATCAAATTTAATTGAAATCCTTTGTAAATCTTACTTATGATTTTGTAGTTGCTAATACTTTATTTAAGAAAAGAGAGAACATATTATTACTTATAAAATGGATCTAAGAAAACACGATTGATTATTTTTGATAAGAAAAATAGATCGCTTAGATCAGAAAGATTAAAGATTGAAATTTTAAGACCAAACATCGACTATTAGTTTTAGATTTTAAGATGAAAGGTTGTAAGAGAAAAATAAACTAAATAATCATGATTAGATGGGGACACTTAAAGAACACAAATAAAAATATTTTAAGAGCAAGCTATAAGAAATTAGAGTTTGGGATGTTCATAAGGAAGTAACGCATAAAAAAAATATCAAGTAAAATTTGTGTTAAAAGATGCTGGAATCAAGGAAAAGCTTTAATAAGAAATGGGTTGAAATGACGCAAGAAGATAAGAATAAATAAGATCAAGTTATAAAACTTGGTTTAGATGTAAAACTCTGAGAATTGAGAAAGATATAAACTACCAGAGATTCTAAGAAAGAATATATGATGCAAAAAATTTAGTTTTAGTGATTTATACAATAGATTAGATACAAAAAGGTGAAAGATGTATGTATAAGTTAAAGAAAGAGAGAAGAAAAGACATACTCAAGTAAGATTAAGGATGAAAATAATAAAGATTTTTCTTAAAAGATATTGAAAATAGGTGGATGAGGTATTTTAATAAACTTTCAATGAAGGATCGAAAGACGATTGATTTTAAGAACCTTAATACCCTAAACAAAAATAGAGAATTTCATTTTATCGTCAGATTAGTAAGAAGTGAAGCTTTAAAGAAAATAAAATGTGGAAAAGCAAGAGACCGATAATATTCCAATAAAAGTGTGGAAATGTTTAGGGGATCAAGGAATTTCTTACAAAATCTTTTAATGTTATTTTAAAGACTAAAAGATGCCAAATGAGTGGAGAAAGAGTTTGTTGGTTCCTATATTTAAGAAATGTGATGCACAAGAGTGTGCAAATTATAGAGGAATTAAGTTAATGTGCCATACATTAAAATTATGGGAGAGAGTAATTGAGCATAGGTTACAATGAGATACAAAAGTTTCTCACAATCAGTTTGGTTTCATGCTAGGTAGATCTACTATGGATGCTATACATTTGTTAAGAGGTTTGATGGAGAAGCATAGAAAATAAGAAGGATCTACATGATATTTATTGATTTAGAGAAAGCTTATGATAAAGTCTCAAGAGATGTTCTTTGGAGAGTTCTAGAAGAAAGAAGTTAATATTGGTTATATTCAAGTCATTGATATGTATACTAGAGTCATACTTGTGTCCAAACACAAGGAGGATTGACAAAATATTTTCCTATTTCATTGGATTACATCAAGGATCAAAATTAAGCCCTTATCTTTTACTTTAGTTATGGATGTTCTTACGAGGCATTTACAAGAAGATGTACCTTGTTGTATGCTTTTCTTTGACATTCTTCTTGTTGATAAGACTAGAGGGAGTCCAACGTAAACTTGAATTATGGAGGTCAACTTTAGAGTCTAAAGGTTTTCGTTAAGTAGATCTAAACCGAATATATGGAGTGTAATTTTAGTTGTAGAAGTTTTAGTGGTAGTTGTGATTTTAGGTGATCAAGTCATTAATAAGAGTGGCGATTTAGATATTTAGGCTCTATTGTTCAAAATGATGGTGAAATAGATGGAGATGTTATTAGTAGAATTCAAGTTGGATGGTTGAAGTGGAGGAATGCATCGGCCTATTATGTGATAGAAAAGTTCCACTTAAACTTAAGGGAAAATTTTATAAGATGGTGGTAAGACACGAATGACTTATGAATGTTCCCAAAAAAGAGAAACATAAGACTAAGTTAAGTGTTACGAGATGAGGATGCTCGTGTGGATGAGTGGCTTTACCCTTAGAGATAGAATGCAAAATGAGTATATGGGAAAAAGTTGGAGTAGCTCCGTGGTAGATAAGATTAGGGAGAGTCGACTTAGATGGTTTGGCTAAAAGCCTACCGTCCACGATTGGAGAGAGTAGATGCCTTATGTTAAGAAAGGAAAAGAGATAGACCTAAAAGACTTGGTTAAGATGTATAAAAATGATCTTAGTATACTTGAATTAAATGAGAATTTGACACACAGGATACAATGGACGAAGGATTCAGAAACCCACCTAGAGGGATCAAGGCTTGTTGTTGTTGTTGTAAATCTTACTTGGATTACATTCATATTTGAAGATTAAATTTTAATCTCACTTCAGATCTTTAATTGTCCTAACTAGCATTTAATCAAATTCATCTTCTAGATCTTCTAAAGTGAGTTTACAATATTATATTTATGTTTATTGATAGGACATTCAATTCACTTCAATTGTTTTGTGATCAAGCATCCAAATATTTCAAAAAAATTTGGGCTTCACTTACATAGTCAATTGAAGTATCTTTTAGTTGTCTTAAAAGGAATTATCGAGCAATATTAATGCTTGATAAAAACCTTTGTTTACATTCAGTAGTGAGCATCTAATTCATTTTGATTTTTTTTGAGTTGGTCTTTGTCTCAAGAGTTGATTGATTTAAATTCAGTCTAATATCAATTTAGTTTCAATTAAAGTTCTATGTAAGTTTATGTTGCATTCAATAATCCTTTCATTTAGTTCAATTCAAGTCTTTTATAAACTTATATTTTTGGCAAAATTTTAGCGATTTTGCAGAGGGCCAGTGAGTGCTTTGGCTCATCACGCCTAAAAAGGCATGCACAGTTGGTGTCGGGTGATACCACGACCTAAAAAGAATTTCAAATGTACTACACTTATAAGAAGTTTGCATAAGATCTTCAGATGTACTTGCACATCTTAATTTTCAATTGAAATTTCAATTTTAATCTTAACATTCATTTTAGTCAATGTTATTCAAGTTCTTTTATTATTATGAAGGTCAATCAGAATTCTTGTAGTATTCTGACAGCAACCCGACATTATCATTGCGTTGGGGGCTACTTCAGGAGTGCTTTGGCTTACTCGATACGCTCTAATAAGCATAGCAATCCTGCTATGCTCTATTGAACATAGCAAGTTCTTCAATCCTACTACGCCTTGATGAGCATGGTAGGGTCTTCAATTACTTGCGCGAATATCAACAATATATTTCTCTCGAGGTCGAACCTTGGCACATGCGAGTATTTAAATTTACAATTTTCCTCGCCACGTTAGAATAATGTGTGCATATACTTAAGTTCACAAAATTTTCCGCTATATTAGAATAACATGAACGAGTACTTAGAATTTTTCATACATTTCGTTTTATACCTTTATGCAAGGCCGTTGATGATGCAAGTGACACGAATTTCAAGGCAAAATGCATGGATTTCAAGAATAATATGCGAATTTCGAAGTAAAAATTGGAATTGTTAGGTTGATGGGCTGCTGTAGCTTGGAATGAACAAGAGAAAGCATAACTTGGGTTAGGCCGAGTAGCAGGGAAAAACGGGCAGTGCGGGTTATGGGTTTTAGCTATACTAGGAGATTTAGATCATGCGAATGGGAGAGATTTTGTGGACGGAGGAAGATGACGGACTGTTTTGGATGAGATTTAGCTTGTGAAGTTGAGAGGAAGTGCGGTGTGAGGCTGAGGCCTATGGTTGAATTTCAGTAGCAGGAAAGTATGTGCGTGCACGCACACGAGAGTGAGTGTGTGTGTGTGAGAGAGAGAGAGAGAGAGAGAGAGAGAGAGCAAGTTGGCAGGAGGGAGTGAAACGAGAGGTTCTATTAGAGATGAGCTATAGGGAAGACGGGTTCGGGTACTGTGCAGAGGAGTTAGTGTTGCTGCTTGGAAAATCGGAGGAATTTGGCTAAGCGTGAGAGGCAATAAGAGTCGGGTTGTTGGTCGGTGGGTCCAAGAGATGAGGGAGGTCGGGATTTCACGTGGTAGTAAGGATGTTTGAAACCTACAGGTTGAGGGGTGTCAGGGTGAAGAGAGGCGAACAAAGATTGTTGGGAATTGAGGGCTTCAGCTCTTAGGTACTCTTAGGTATTAGGAAGGAGGAAGTGTGCAATTGAGGAAAGAAGAGCAGGATTAGGGAAGAGTCGTTCGGGTATATTAGAGAGAGGAGTGAATGAGAGGAAGAGTACGGGAGATGAGAGGATTTTTAGGAGTTTGTTTCAGCCAGCAACCAAAAGAGAGGAAATAGTGAAAATTTTAAATTTTGAAAGTCAAAATGGATGTCAAATTAATTTTGAAATAAATTTACTATTAAAATTAGATGTTAAATAAATAAATATATTTTTTGTTTTTGTACATCACGGTTGCATTTAAATTCATGCGAGATTTTGTTGAAATTAAACATACTCAATATGGGTGTTGTTTCTGGGTAAATTCGAAATTCTGAATGCAACGACACAATCCATTTTATGATCATAGGTCATTTGAGTGATGCCAAGTTCAATTGAATCAAATTCAAGTTCAATTTGCGCATCGTGGCATTCCGAAGCTTGTCATTTACTCCACACTCGACTGAATCGATTGTGGAATGTCTTGTTTGATAGGTTCCGCCATTTTGGCGACAATGACGTAGTTCGTTTCAGGAAAGGAGTTCATTTGGATAGCGTCGAGGCTTTCTGACTTCGATATATGTAAAATTACATATGTGGCTTATTTTTCCTTACTAGACGACAATTAAACATTGCGAGAGTTCAATTCAAATAAATTTTGATATCTTGAATGCATCAACTCAATCAATTTTATGATCGAAGGACATCTCGATCATTTCGATGATGATTGAGGTGTTTTAACTTTAATTTGCATGACGCCGCACTTACTTTTCGTTGATTTCATTATATATGCATGATTACACTTATGGAGTTTATTTATAGGCCAACAAACTAAAAGAAGATGAAGATGATGATGATAAGGAGAAGGACAATAGGGTGGAAACAAAAAGGAAAAAGAATCCACACAAGTGTTCATAAGTGCAAGAAAAACTAGGTAAGTCTAGTATTTCAAATTAAGTTTGCCGCTATAATATAGCCTTTTTTTAAGTGCATTATACCTCTTAATCTCTTTTTTCACTAATTTGATATAAAACAACAAGTTAATTTTGAAGGCCCCAATATATATGATCAATATTAATAGCTTAAGATGGGATAGATGCTAGGAGATTAATATCTAGTAAGCATCAACAAAAAACCTTGACATGGAACTAAAAAACGTTTTAAAAATTAGAACATGAATTTTAAATTTTTTGTCAAATTTTTTGAAATTTTACCTTTAATTTGTTAATTTCATATAGAATACTTTAATTTTTTTATATTTTAATTTCTTTATGCTTAATTAGGAAGATACAATTGTCCACTATTTTGAGTGAATTGGAATGAGTTCAACTCCTTCCTATTAAGTTTGACTAACCATAACTTTTTAATTTTATTTTATTTTTTTATTTTTAATTTTATAGACTTAGAACTGATGTAGTGGTTGACTATTTGGTAGGATGAATGAGAAAGACAATTTTAGTGTTTTTAAAAAAGAAATGAAGAAGGTATTCTTTTGGATTGAGCGTTTGGTGGCTAGCACTTTACTTTTTTTTTCTTGGTAGAAGACCTAAGTATCGTTTTTATAATTGTTGATCTCTATCTTAATTTTTCATAGCAAATTCTCTCACCATCCTAGCATCATCCCAAAGCATTTTCCCATAGCTTACAATTATACAAATAATTCTTAAATCTCTGTTGAAGCCATTAACTATAATTATAGTATTTTTTTACTTTATATTTGGTTCCTCCAGCACCTTTAAAACACTTTGGATCTCCACTATTTGCTCTAGATATGATCTCCACGCATTTGCATAATATTTGATAGCCCTTTTAACGCCTTTATACATTCCTATGCCCCTCTAATAATACAATAGCCAAGATTAATCTAATTTGTCTTAATTTGGTCTTTTTGTCCTGGTTTTGAGTTTTTTACATCATTTGGCCTCTAAATCACTTAGAACTTCCATCAAATATTTTAGATCACATTTAAAGAAATTATTCTAATATTTCTAAATGGTTATATGCCTTGTATCTTCCACCACAAGAAACCTTAGATTCAAATCCTTAAAAGGTACTCTAGGGTTGACCATAAGCTCATCCCCTAGCCGATCTTTTCCTATCAACTACCATCTCCAATAAAATCCAAGTCACTGAAGAGTGTTCCCCACATCACTGCCATCCCACCTTAAAATCCTTCTAGTCCAACAATTATTTTGCTTTTTAACTGATATAAATTCAATCTATGTTTGCAAGGAAAATATTATACAAAATTAGACTTTAAAATAGACATAAGTTCAACCCTTGCAATGCAAATCTCACATCATCCAAATCGGCATTCCAATGGATGTAAGCCTAATGTTTGTTTGCATGGTAGTCTTTAATATATTAAAAAAAATGGCTTTCTAATAGATGGAAGTCTAACCTATATTTGCAAAGCAAACATTGTCTACATATCATCGTGACATTCTAATGGATGTAAGCTCATCCAATGTTTGCAATGCAAAATCACTCCAAACTTTGTTCCAATGGATATAAGTCCAGTCACATGTTCCCAATGCAAACACCAATACAAATATTGACATTCCAATGGATGTAAGCCCAACTTAACCTATGTTTGTCGTGCAAACATAACGTCAACCCAACTTGGCATTCCAATAGATGTATGCCTAGTCATTTATTCGTAATGCGAACTTATTTAAAATTATAGCTTTCCAAAGGGATGTAAGTCTAATTCAACGACTTTCTAATAGATGTATGTCCAATCTATTTTTGCCATGCAAACATTACATCATCCAAATTAGTATTCCAATGGATGTAAGCCTAGTCACTCACTTATTCGTCATGTGAATTTCTCTCAAATCGACATTCCAAAGGGATGTAAGTTCAATTGTTCGCAAGGCGAACTCCACATATTAAATATTTTATCACCTAAATCTGGCATTCTAATAGATGTAAGCCTAATCTGTCATTTGTTCACCATGCGAACTTCCCTAAAACTTCTGCTTTTCAACGGATGTAAGCCCTAAGTATGTCTGTAATGCAGACTTCATAAAATTAAATTATTGGGTAGACTTATAAATTAAGTTTAACTTAAATAATTTAATAAACACTAGCACAAAAAAACCTACACAATAACTCTAGTTTACTCATTATATTTGAGATGATGCAACTCATGTCTACTAATGAGACTCTTTGGACATTACGGCTAATAGCACTTTGATGTTAGTAGACTGGAATAATGATAGTCCCGGGATGATGGAATCATGGGATCTTGATCGGGACTACTCTTATCTTTTCTTTTTTGACATCATTCACATCACATCACAAGACACCGATTTATATCATAGATTTATATTTATTTCTAATCTAAATCAAGAGTGCTTCTTACTGTGGTAAGAGGTGTAATTAACTATGAAAGAAATTTGTAGAACCTAGATCTAAATAAACCCTAATATAATATTGAAAGAAATTTGGTTGAATATAAATCAATCTACCTCATGAAGAATGAACCTCCTAAACATTCTTAAAGATGGTAGAGATTTTCAAAGTATTTTTCCTGAGAGATCAAACTTTTGTCCTCCTGTGCGGAATATCATAAACCAGTCTATCTATAACAATTTTCTGATATTTTCTACTTATCATATGCATTAATTTCATCAGCATATTTTATTTGGATCTGCATTGAATCATTTATCGATATGCACAATAATATTATATGATATCAAAAATGCTGACTTGGATCTTAACTCGTTGTAAATCAATAAAGCATGCTTAATAAATTGTGTGGGTAATTAATCTTATCTAAAGAAAATATGAAATAAATATTTAAATGCAATATATAATGCAATCAGAGTAAGTAATCAGTGGCAAATATTAATCCTATAAAAATTGAATTTAATTTAGCAATTATAAATCACACTTCAATATTTATGTCTCTTTTGTGACGTGTTCGACATTTTTTTGAATATACAGCCCAACAATCAAAATTTACTTATAAATACTTAAAATTTTTAAATTAACCTAATGCTTTTACAAGCTTGAATTATATTCTTACCTGAATTTAATCTCGCCACATTCAATCCTTCACAATCAAACATTCATATTATTCCAAAATAACTCGAGTTATTGTCCAAACAAGGTTTACCTGTTTAAATTAACATAAAGTTAATAATTTTTTTCATATTTGCATAAATAATACTTCATTTAATATTTTTAATGATTCTAATTTCATATATATATATATATATATATATATATATATAATAAAATCTATATTGATATACTATTACTACAATCTTATCTATGATTTTACTATAATTACATAACAATTCCATTCAATTATAAGTCTTCCTATTGTCTTTACATTAACTTTTAGAATTTATTATAATGTAAATTTGGAAGACTTATATTAAGTACTAATATAGACATAATTGTTTATCCAATTACTTCAATTTTTTCCCAATTCTCCTTTAAATTTCGACGGTTTTGGTTTTCCAGCAACTTACCCAGTTCTACCTTAATTGGCTATTCACTGGATTAGAAATTGATTTTAAATGAGTTATCTATATGAAAATCATCATTTATGTTATATATATATATATATATATATATACACACACATACACACACACCTGCAGTTAATAGTCCCCAATTTCTTCTTATCGCCGTTGCAGCTCTCGATTTATAGTTGCTCTGCTCCATTTCCTTAGCCATCCTTCACATTTTCCCCAAAATTGGAAGTCCGGTAGCCCTGATCCCATGGTTCATGCGAGTTCTTGCATCCCGAAAGCCTCACATGGTAGGAATAAAAGGAGAGGAAATGAGAAGGAATGCTAGGAATTTTAATTATAATATACATAACTTAAATTATGTTAATTAATTAATTAACATTCAATCTCAGCCCTTAAATCTCCATTAACTCCCATCCACCCATTGCATATAAAGTTCGGTTTTGCTACAGTATTTTTGAATGGATTAATGGTTTTAATTAAAAATAGAATAATTAAAATTATTAATTAGGTTAAATTATTAATAACTTAAATCAATTTATAATTGTAAGTATAATTATAATTGATATAAGCTTTTATACATCAAAACAATTATGACGACAAGTTGGATTTTATAAAAATGTGTATGATGATATTTGTAATGAGTGAAAAATGGGTATGTTTTAAAATGCATTTAATTTACCTGTTTGATGCATTTTTGGGTATTACACTTAAAACACTTTGGATCTCTACCATCTCCCTAAATTTGATCTCCACATATCTTTACATTTTATAGCCATTCTAGCTCCTTCATACACCCTTAAGCCCACTCATTAACACAATCTTGTAGGATTTGTCAAATCTATCCATATTAGGTCCTAATGACCTATTCTTGGCTTTTTCCCATCTTTCGGCCTTTATAGTACTTGAAATTTTACCAAACACTCCAAACCACTTCTAAAACATAAACCTAACATTTCCCAAGTTGTTGTGTGCCTCGGATCTTTCATAAGAAATTCTAGATCCTAATCTCCAAGGTGAACTATATGATTAGCTATGGCATCACCTCTTTGTGGAGTCCTTCCTATCAACTTCTACCTTCAATAAAATTCTCTCGACCACTTAAGAGTGTTCCGCACATCACTACCATCCCACCAAATTAAGTGAAAATATGGAACACACTTCTTAATGCCACATTGCAATCTATCTTACTATTCCCTTGGCTGAGCCCTTGCAAAGTACAAAGGGATGCAGATTCATTTATTTGCTTGTAAGGATCTAATATATAAGAGAATATTATCTTATAGACCTAAGCGTTATAAGAATTAAAGCTAGACTCATTGCCCTTAATATTATTGTAGCCATAAATCCCTTTATCTCAAATTGAGAAGAGATTCAATAGAAATCATTGTCTCAATTTGGGACCACTGGTGAGCATTGCTCGTAAGATTTGTTCTATTAGTAAGTGCTTTTATGTCCCTTTGCATATTTGCTTTGCTTATTTAGGATTGTCACAAGTGCATTTATGGTTGGTGCTCTCACTATTACTATGGTGTTATAGTTAGTGGTATATTTGTCAATGACGAACGACACATGATAGTGCAAATCTTATCGTGGAGCCATGGCACATGGCATGACAAATGCTAAATGTGGGACAAATATTTAAAAAGTAAAATTATAATAAATATGAAAAATTATTATATATATGTATACATACATACATACATACATAGTATTTATGTATGCATGTGTATGTGTGTTTTCGTATATACATACATAATTATGTATATATAATTTTATGTTATGAGTTTTTTGAGAAATATGTTAATGCTATCCTTTGTTTGTTTGTTTATATCTCACTTTGAAATAAGTGAAGCCTAATTCAATCATCTAAAGTGCATAAAAATATAAAATAGAAAAGATGATTAACATACAAAAATACAAAAAAAAAAAAAGTATGTTCACCCAATGAATGGCTATGTATTGTCGCTTTCATTATCACTGTGATGTAATTGTGGAGAATTATCATCCTAATCTCTCTAACATTAATATATGACAACATTCCCATTTTTATTAAAAAATTAGGCTAATAAAAATATAATAAAGTTTCCAAAACAATCCCCCTTCCCTCTAACTCCTATGATGATCTTACGACAAAGGTTGAATTGCTACTAAATCTGCTTTGCACGCTTTCTTCACAGGATAAAATTAGGCTTCATAACCTGTAACACATACCACATGGTTTCTCTTGAATTTCTTTATCTGAAGTTTATAAGGCTCTATGTTTTCCAGTAGATCTACTTGCATAACTAAATCTCTTCGTTTGTTTTTTTTATATGACATTTTGCAGCTCTCATGAACAATTACCCCCCAATTTACTATATTTTTCTTACTGTTAGTCTATTAGATTACTGACAACTTTAACATTTGCCACACCTAACAGACGATTTACAAGACCGCGGTTCAGCTCATCTTCTTCTCAGGAGGAAAATAGTGTAATTAAGAAGGCCAACGATGAATCGGATGATAACTGGGAATATTATGATGCTGACCTCCCATAAGTTCATAAGGTTGGTTGGTTGGTTGGTTTTTTTTTTTTTTTTTTGCACATTCTTTCACTCTGATATACAGTAGCGATGGAAGTTCAAATCACCTCCATCAACAACTTTCTTTAATTGTAATGGTATGCATTAATATTTTGAACCCTTAAATCTTCTGATTTTATTTTGTATGGAAAAGCAGTAGGACCGGATAATATTCCAATAGATGTGTGAAAATGTTTAGGAGATTAAGGAATTTCTTGGCTTACAAATCTTTTTAATATTATTTTAAAGACTAAAAAGATGTCAGATGAGTGGAGAAAGAGTTTGTTAGTTCCTTTATTTAAGAATAAAGGTGATGCACAAGAGTGTGCAAATTATAGAGGAATTAAGTTAATGTGCCATACATTAAAATTATGGGAGAGAGTAATTGCATAGGTTACGATGTGATAAGTTTCTCTGTCAGTTTGGTTTCATGCCAGATCTACTATGGATGCTATACATTTGTTAAGAGGTTTGATGGAGAAGCATAGAGAAAGTAAGAAGGATCTACATATGATATTTATTGATTTAGAAAGCTTTATGATAAAGTCTCAAGAGATGTTCTTTGGAGAGTTCTAGAAAGAAAGGAGTTAATATTGGTTATATTCAAGTCATTAAGGATATGTATACTAGGTTGTTACTTGTGTCCAAACACAAGGAGGATTGACAAAATATTTTCCTATTTGATTGGATTACACCAAGGATCAACATTAAGCCCTTATCTTTTTTACTTTAGTTATGGATGTTCTTACGAGGCATTTACAAGAAGATGTACCTTGGTGTATGCTTTTCTTTGATGACATTCTTTTGTTGATAAGACTAGAGGGAGTCCAATAGAAACTTGAATTATGGAGGTCAACTTTAGAGTCTAAAGGTTTTCGTTTAAGTAGATCTAAAGCGAATATATGGAGTGTAATTTTAGTTAGAAGTTTTAGTGATAGTGTTGTGACTTTGGGTGATCAAGTCATTAATAAGAGTGGCGATTGAGATATTTAGGCTATTGTTCAAAATGATGGTGAAATAGATGGAGATGTTATTAGTAGAATTCAAGTTGGATGGTTGAAGTGGAGGAATGCATCGGCTTTATGTGATAGAAAAGTTCCACTTAAACTTAAGGGAAAATTTTATAAGATGGTGGTAAGACCGTGACTTATAGTGCGAATGTTGGCCAATAAAAGAAGCATAAGACTAAGTTAAGTGTTACGAGATGAGGATGCTGTGGATGAGTGGCTTTATTCTTAGAGATAGAATGCAAAATGAGTATGTTGGAAAAAGTTAGTAAATCTGGTAGATAAGATTAGGAGAGTCGCTAGATGGTTTGGCCACATAAAGCGTCTACGTCCGATGACGAAGGAGAGTAGATGCATTAGATTTGTCTTATGTTAAGAAAGGTAGAGGTAGACCTAAAAAGACTTGGTTAAGATGTATAAAAAATGATCTTAGTATACTTGAATTAAATGAGAATTTGACACATAATAGGATACAATGGAGACGAAGGATTCATGTAGCCGACCCCACCTAGTGGGATTAAGGCTTGTTGTTGTTGTTGTTGTTGTTGTATTGCTAAAGTTGATGGGTAAAGTTTAAACTATTTTTATTGGTTAATCTTTACATTTTAATGGCATATGATAGCTTTCAAATTCTCAAAATATAAGAATATTCTGTGGCTGAATCTTTAGTCTACCATCAGTGTAGTCACGCAGTAACAGGAGTTTCAGTTCATGATATTAACTGAATTGGAATGGTGATGATAGCACGCGCAAAACACCTTCCTTTCAACAGAAACTATCTTTCAGCTTCTAAGGAAGGTAAATACTCTCAATTGTATTTAGTCCAATACATTATAAATAATGAATTTTTAATGATGAGTGTAAATACAACGTGAATGCAGATACTTGAAAACAAATAATTTTTTGTTTTTAAGTCTTAGAAAGCCTTTATTTTTTTAATAGCTTTAGCACCTTTACTATGGTTAGTTTCTACTGTTTTGATTAAAAGGAAATTTCTGTCTCGTTAAGTACACTGAACAAGGTTTCTACTGAAATTTGAGATGTGTCAACCTAGTGGAAATTTGTTTCTACCTGCTTGATGATTGTTTAAACAGTTTTCCTGAGTACTTTCGAGAGAAGAGGGTTTTTTTTATTACTCAGTGTTGCAGTCTTTAGAGAAGAGGGCTTTTTGATTACTATGCCATCTAGGCATCATTAGTGGGGTGGGTCGAGCTCTGAACTCGCTCGTTGCGTTGAGATGGAATATGAATTAATTTCAGTCATACCAAAGAGAGATTATTGTTGGCATGGTGGGTGGGTTCTGTTTGAAGCTAAGAGAGAGTAAAGGATATGAGGTACCCACTGCCATGGGTAGATTCACTTTTCTCTATGTTAGACTCGTTTGAACGGCTCTTAGAGAGAATTTGACTTTTTGTTGAGTGATACTCCTAATGAAATGAGTGTCCTGATGTTTATGGGACGACTTCTTGCAGTGGTGGGATAGGTGGTTTGCTTTTTCCTTTTTTCTCATTGAATGAATGGTGGATGATGCTTTCCTTCCAATTGTTGGCCAATGTAGCCATTTGATTAAAATTTTCTTTCTTTTCTCTTTGGTGCATCATATAGGGTGGTTAGTTAGAGAATGCAAATATTGGCCAAAATTAGGGGGTTGTTTTTGTCTTGCTGCCACTAATAAACATGCTTTCTATTTAAGGATAAAAAGGAAAAATATTCAAATTTTGGTAAATGGTTTTAATGAAGATAGACTTCACACATGCTTCTAGGATGTTGATCATAAGCTTGATGGTTGGTTATTTTGGTTAACTCTTGTATAGGGAGTGCATTGGATAATTTAGGCTTCACAAGATTTGTTGGGTACTCTTTAGCTTTTGAGCTAGGATGTTCGCACACTTAGGGGCTGTTTGGGATCACTTTTATTTTATGTTTTTTATTTTTATTTTTATTTTTATGTTGTTTTTAAAAACATGTTTATTTAGAGTGTTTTTTATGTGATTTTATTTTTTGTTTTCAAAAACAAAAAATATTATTTTTAAAAACACTCAAAACATCTAAAAGTTATTTTGAGTGTTTTTAAAACAACAATTACAATCAAACAAGTTTATCTTTAAATAAAATATAAACAAAACAAAATAAAAATAAAAAAATAAAAAATAAAAAATAAAAGTGAGCCCAAATGGCCCCTTAGGATTTAAGACTACTTGTTAGTTATCATAAATCAAGAGATCTTATTACATATGCGGAGGATTCATACTTATACTTGCATGGACCTTTTTAACCACCTATGCATTTCCTACAATCTTAATAGATTGGTGATCTTGAGACACAAGACTCATCCTCCACTTATGATCATTTAAGACTAAGCAAGAGTAGAATTACTATGTTATAGTTTTAGCACTTTTAGAAATCTTTCCTTTACATAGTTTTTGTGAGGTGAGGATTGGATGTTATTGATTTTTTATTTAGTTCAAAGATAAATTCTGACTTTAACACTGCCTTTGTCGGGTACCAAATCTCGGATATGAAAAATGGAGGGCTGCATTAGGCAGTTGACAACCGGTATAAAACTTGTCGAAATAATCATGATATGAATCCTTTAAAACATTGTGTTAATATTAGGTGTAAAGCGGCTTATTGACGAATATATGAAAGAAAGAGGTTATGCATTGGTGCATGTAGTGTTAAATAGCAAGGATTCCCACATTATGGACGGATGCGAGCAAAGAAGTTAGTCCATGAAATAAGAATTAGGTTAAGAATTAGGAATATAAGCACTTTTACAGGTAAATTAATGGAATTAATAAATGTTATGGTTCATAGAAAGATAAATATTTTATACAACAACAACAACAAGCCTTAATCCCACTAGGTGGGGTCGGGAAAAGATCAAGGAGATTGATAGTTTAGGTTTAAATTTTGGTATTCAGGTAGGAGTTGAATTAGAAATGGTGTAGGTGTGATTATAAATAAAAGTTTGAAGGATAATATTATAAATATTAATATGATTGAAGATAGAATTATAGTTTTAAAGATTATTGTTAATACTAAGATTATCAATGTTATAAGTGTTTATGCTCCTCAAGTAAGTTTGGATGTAGAGTCAAAAGAAAAATTTTAGAATGACTTAGAAAGATTAATACAAAAGATATCTCTTTAAGAAAAGATATTTATTGGAGGAGATTTAAAAGTATACATGGTGGCTATGATTTGGAGTTATTAATGAAGAAGGTAAGATTGTATTAGATGTTACTTTAGCTTATGATTTTATAGTTGTTAATATTTTATTTAAGAAAAGAGATGAGCATATTATTACTTATAAGAATGTATCTACTAAAATACAGATTGATTATTTTCTGATAAGAAAAAAAAATCATTTAGATTATAAAGATTGTAAAATTATTCCAAGTGAAAGTTTAAGCACTAGCATCGACTATTAGTTTTAGATTTTAAGATGAAGGATTGGAAGAAGAAAAATAAATTGAATTTATGTCCTAGGATTAGATGAGAATACTTAAAGAATACTAATAAAAATATTTTTAAAGGCAAATTACAAGAGCTTAGAATTTGGGATGTTCATTAGAAAGTTAATGTTATGTGGAAAAAGTAGCACGTGAAATTAAACAAGTTGTAAAAAATGTGCTTGGAGAATCAAATGGAAAAACTTTTATAGTAAAAATAGTTGATAATGGAGTCAAAATGTATAAGAAAAAAATAAGAAATAAGAAGTTATGTTATAAACTTAGTTTAGATGTAAAAATTTGGAGAATTGAGAAATATATAAATTGAATCATAGAGATTCTAAGAAAATAATATGTGATATAAAAAATATAGATTTTAGTGATTTATACAATAGATTGGATACTAAAAAATTTGAAAGATAAGTTAGCCAAGTAAAGAGATAAGTAAAGATCTAGTTCAATTGAGATGTATTAATGATGAAAATTATAAAGTGCTTTTCCTATAAAAGGATATTGAAAATAGGTGGATGAGTTATTTTGATAAACTTTTCAATGAAAGATCTGAGGATACGATTGATTTTAGCAATCTTAGTACCTTGAAAAAATAGATAATTTTATTTTTATTGGCGTATTAGTAAATTTGAAGTTGGGGAATCTTTAAAAAATTAAGTGTGAAAAAACATTAGGACATGATGATATTCCAATAGAAGTGTGAAAATGCTCAGGAGATCAAGGAATTTTTTGATTTACGAATCTTTTTAATATTATTTTAAAGACTAAAAGATGAAAGATGAGTAGAGGAAGAGTTTATTGGTTCATATATTTAAGAATAAAAGTGATGCACAAAAGTGTACAAATTATAGCGGAATTAAGTTAATGTGTAATACATTAAAATTATGGGAGAGAGTAATTGAGCATAGGTTATGATGGATACAAAAGTTTCTTAAAATCAATTTAGTTTTATGTCAAGTAGATCTACTATGAATGTTCTATATTTGTTGAGAAGTTTGATGGAGAAGTATAGAAAAAGTAAGGAGGGTCTACATAAGGATTGATAAAATATTTTCCTATTTTAGTTGATTGCATTAAGGATTGACTTGAAGCTCATATTTTTTTTTGCTTTCGTTATTGATTTTTTATTAGGCATTTACAAGAGGATGTACCTTGGTGTATGTGTTTTACTGATGACATTCTTCTTGTTGATTAGACTAAAGAGGGAGTCCAGAGAAACTTGAATTATGGAGGTCAACCTGGGAGTCTAAAGGTTTTCATTTGAGTAGATCTAAAAATGAATATATGGAGTGTAATTTTAATTGTAGAAGTTCTAATGGTGGTGGTGACATTGGATGATCAAATCATTAAAAAGAGTGAGCATTTCAGATATATCAGTTCAATTGTTTAAAATGATGGTGAAATAGATGAGGATGCTATTAGTAGAATTCAAGTTGGATGGTTGAAGTGGAGGAATGCATCTGGCTTGTTGTGCGATAGAGAAGTGCCGCTTAAAATTGTATAAGATGGTGATAAGACCTGCAATGATTTTATGGTGCAAAATGTTGGCCAGTAAAAGAGAAGCATAAATCTAAATTAAGTGTTGTAGAGATGAGGATGCTCAGGTGGATGAGTGGCTTTAATCTTAAAGATAAAATGTGAAATGAATATGTTTAGAAAAAGATTGGAGTAGCTATAGTGGCAGATAAGATTAGAGAGAGTTGCCTTAGATGGTTGGGCTACATATAGTGTCGGTTGTCCGATGACCCAGTTAGGGGTGTAGATGTATTATATTTGCCTTATGTTAAGAAAGGAGGTAGACCTAAAAAAAACTTGGTTATGATGTATAAAAAATGATCTTAATTTATTAGTGCTAAATAAGAATTTGACACATAATAGGACATAACGGAGAAGAAGGATTCATATAGCTGATCCCACATAGTGGGATAAAGGCTTGTTATTGTTGTTGTATAAATTCGACTTTGTTTGCTATAGATTCCATTGTGTAGTTTTAATGGGGCAATCGTGACTAAGAGTCCTTGTCAAGTGTTTGAGAATAGTAGAGCATCCTTTGTAGTGGCTTTAGCTTGGATGGTGAGCGTGTTTGTTCACTTTAGATGAGAACGTCATCTTTTTTATGGCAATGGTGAACCTTTAAGTACTTATCCTTTTCGTTAAGAGGAGAATTGTGGATGTAACACTTGAAGTTGGCTCTTCTTGTCGGCGATTGGCATAAGTGGATGACTTTGGAGTTGAATCTTGAGCACAGGATTCTTAAGGGCAATAATGCCTATTTTGAATTGAAAACTCATTATATTTAATGTCATTCTGGAGATGGCAAAGGATTTTGCTATTGTTGACAAGTAGCCTTACTTGGAAGGGTGCAAAAATATGTTTTTCATGTGGTTGGATGGTGTTGGTGGTGGTAGTATGGTGGCAAGAAATGGTAATATGATGTTATCATGAATTTATTATCGATGCTCCAAATTATTAAGGATAATCTTGTAGTCACGCTTAGAAGCATTTTACCCTCGCTAGATCAATAAGCAAGACGTAGGAATTGAAGCCCATAATCATTTATCGAATAGTTGTGATGTTTCAGTTGTCCTAGGAAAGTGCCATGATTGGTTAGGATAAGTCGTCTTTTGTATATCTAGGGGAAGCATATAAACTTTAGGGCAGGTAAGAATACAAGCATTTTGTTAGAGCACATCCTCTTTAAGGCAATAGAAATTCTTGTCATAGGAAATAAGTTTCCATGAAGTTTTTTTGGAGGTCAAGTATGAAGCTTAGAAATTTTTAAGAATGGCTTAGTTTAGACTGGAGTTGGGACCTAATCATTCAAATGAATGCAAAAATATGTTCACGAATGATAGAGCATCCTTTATAGTGTCTCTCGCGACCGTGGTAAGCATGGCTGTTTGCTTGATTAAGAATCCAAGAGTTTTTAAAACTAAGTTTTACGTAAATTTGAAGAGTTCTAAGTAAAAAAATTTGAACAATTTTTGTTTCAGTTGATACGCCAATTCTATGGGAGACTAAAAATTATAATTGAAAAACTTTTACTAATGAAATAAAATGAGTTGCCATGCACTTCAACGACCTGTAACAACCTCTGAAGACTTGCTCAAAAGTTTCAAACAATTACGTTAAAAACATGTTCAACTTTTGATACATGCTCTGCGATACAATACATAAATTGCAAATAACATAAAAAGGCAATCATAGATTTCCTCAATCAACTCGATAACTGTTCTGAAAAGCATCCTCTGGAAGAAGCCTAAAATGATTTAAATTTTAGTTCAAAAAAAAATGGCAATCAGAATCTAAAAAAAAAGTTAACCAGATTTCACATTCATCTGAATCGCATTTTTCCTTTTTTGTCCATGTATACCACCACTGAAAAAAAATATATAGATCAACAAGCAAATTATATTGTTATACTCATAAACAACTCCAGTAGTTCCCATCAAAATATAACTCATACAATTTTTTTAATGAGACAAGCGGAGAAATTTAATCAAACCTGGCACTCCATTTTGTACAGGAACACGTAGGTAAGATAGAACAATTATTACTGTTCTAATTAACTCAACTGACAGAGTTATAAATTTTACAAGCCACATAAAGCTATTACGAAGGGTTATTCAGAATGGCAGATGTGATTTGTTCAATGGTATCAAAACTTCGCCTTCCTTTCAGAATCAATTTAGCGAATTCTAGAGCGCGATGCTCACAATACGCTCTTCTTTTAGCATCAGGAATTGATTCGAAGTCCTCAACATGAGCCACTCCAACTATCCTCCTGCGACAAGAACAGTTGAAACTTCGTTAAGGCTGCAAACTATAAAAAAATGAAGAATTTACTGTTAAATTTATGATAAAACAATTAGAATATTAAGACATTCACCTGTAATCAGTATAACAATTATCAAAAAGAGTAATAAATATTGTCCTAATACACGTGGTATCTTAAGAGGGAAAACTCAAACTGAGAAGGAAATATTGAGAGCCAAGGAGAAAAGGAATAATGGGAGGCATGAGCAAGGTGGAATTTATCATCATCAAGTGAGATTTAACCCTAGTTTTCTTTTATCTTTTACCTTCTAGATTCTTTTTTCCTTTATTTTCACTCATTTTATAAACCTGAAGTATGGCATACCCTAACTAGTTGATGGTTAATCATCAACCTTAATAATGTTATAATTTGTGCAGGTTAACCCCACCTACAAGCCTTCACAATCAAAACCTAATTAAACTAATTCAATGTTAAAGAGTTGTACATTTACCTCCCATGATTCGGGATCATATTATCCCTTTTAGAGTTCAACTCAGCTTAACCATCAAGAAAGAGTGAGCAATTTTTGTAAATAAAGGAAAGAAATGATTAATAGGAGTCTTTAAATTTTTTTTTCTCTTTATTTTTTTTCTCTGTAAATGCATGTCATGGAGAAAGGGGAAAACATATGAACTGGAGATGTAAGGCAACTCTGAGAAAAAATGTACAATTGAATCGGTTGGATGTGGTCATGGACATAAAGGCATTCAAGCTGAAGAAAAATTAAGTGTTCTCATACTTACTAATAAGAAACTAGAGGATCCTATAAGGTAAGCAACATCAAGTAGGTTAACACACTCTTATTAAGTACTTTGATGGGATTAGGCTTTTAATACCTCAAATAAGCATATAACAATTAAAATTGCCAACTTCAAAAACCATGGAAGGATTAGAATTTATACCCAATTTTGACCTTATCTTATAAAATAAATGAAAAAGATAAAAACTAACATGCTATCTAATTTTGAGAACATGATAGAAGTGTCCAAGTCAATGCATGATTTTAACTAAATGAAAAAAAAAAAAAAAAAACTACAAAGAAAAAAATCATTTCTAACTCAAATATTTAGAACTTTCATAATTATGGTGTAATTATCCTATATTTGCATGCTTCTATTTCATTCATCATCATTAGTAGTGATTAAAACATTGGGTCATAACTCCTTATATTGAAACGAGCATGGCACGTTATAGAAAATTGTGAAAATAAGCCTACTTTATTTATATTCTTGCATCATCTAGATAAAGCCTCGTCACTTTGCGATTTCTCTTATTATTAGGCTATTCGAAAAATAATGGCTTATGACTTTTCCTAAAAACCCACCTTCTTGGCTAAAACATCAGGTGCTGAACACTTACAATGCAGGCATGCTATAATTATCTTTCAAATATTCCATCCATTATTCACATTCAAAGTCGCACACTTCTATGGTGCAAATCTTGCTTAGTGATGTTTGTCAGCATTTTTTTTAATTTGATTAATATATTTTATTTATGCGAGATAATATTAGGTGAAATGGACTATATTGCATGTGCATCTCTATGGTTTCATGATCATCGGAGTAGCAACATAAATTGTAAAAAGAGCAGCTTGCTCATCTCCATTAGAGTAGCAACAACTTCATTTCGTATACCAATTACTAAACAGTGGCATATAAATTTTTTTAATATTTTATGTTCACTCACTCTTTCATATGCTTGTGATTTGATTTTATATTAACTTAAATTAAAAGTTTCCATTTTAAAGCATTTAATTTTTTCCCTCAACTTTCCTACAAATAATTCTTGCACAGTTGTTGAATACCTTCCGATAGAATTCAAAAATGAACAGATAATGTTTGTAAAATCATATCCTGCTTAAATTATATATAATGAGATATAAATGTAGTCATAATAGAACATGCAAAGAAACAAACATTCTTTAAGAAAAAGCTAAAAATACAGAGGTGTGATGGACTAACCTATCAAAGATGCTTTCACAAGACATCACCAACGGTTAGCTCAAATACATAGCCATGATATGACTCAAATAGATCGATCAACAGTTACAAATGTGCGCTAGTAGTTTCAATACAAAGGAAAAAAAAAAAAAAAGAGAGGGAAAATAGAAAACTGCATGCACAATAGAAGTTTTTACTCAAAAAGACATCATAAGAAAAGCTTCAATAAAAATGCATGCTTGGGGCATAAAATTTTGTGAATGGGCTTCTTTTTTATCTTTAGTTTTCAAAATTAAAATTGTTGCATGCTAGAAAATATATGGGGATAGAATAAAAATTTTATAACTTAATTTTGTACAAAAATCTAACATACACATAGATATTAGAGAAGAATATAGAAAATACCAAAATTTTTATATGAAAAAATCTATAAAAAAAAGCTAGCTAATCAAAATAATCTAATATGTAAATGAAATATTAAATTCCACCTTTCTCTTTCTCTATAACTAAAGAAGTTGGTGTTACAAGATTGAGTTATATAAAAGTTAGGCGACAACTTAGAAATAACAAGGCTATGTCAACCTTATAATGGTAGTTAGGCTACGACAGTCATTGGTGATAGTTGGCAACAACTGTTGGTGGTAGTCGATGTGGTGGTAGTCGATGATGGCTGCTGGTGGTAACTGGCTTCAAACTTTTAAGCTTAGCTATTTCTTTTCTCCCCTCATGGTGAGAATAAGATCCTATTTATAAATCTTTAAAAGGTCATTTTGATAAATTTAACTGAATTATTTAAACCACTCTATTGAATGGCCTATTTTGATTCCCTTGATCATAAATCATCATTTTAACATTTAAGTAACTTAACGATCTCACATTTACGTATTCTTAGGCTGTTTGAATTTTTCTCATCGAAATGCTCGTACTATAAATATGCTAGATTCAACGATCATCTGACTCTTCAATTAATACTTTGAATATTTCCATTTTACTTCAAGGGCTTGATTTAAGTTCATTTTGATTCATATCAAATCATTTTTAGCATTGAAAGTTTTGTCTCATCAAAACATTCAATTTGACTATAATTTTTTTAGAATTGGAGTTCAAATGATCCTATATATAATTCTATTAGATTTTAATATATATGTTATCTCGAGATTTGTGTTTGATTGATTAGATTTTATGATGCTATATCATTTGTCATCTATTTTCGAATGCCAAACTTATATTGTCCAAAAAGATACATAAAATCATGTTTTAAAAAAATTATCTGGTGTGATTGTCATCTGGATGTCATCATAAATCTTCAATCTAAGCTACAAATTAACTAGATTATTTATAACTATAATTTCAAGTTTTATTAAAGTTGGCACATAGTTGGCACATTGTTCAGTGCAAAAATTGATGACTTCAAATTTATGAATATTGAAAAATAATTTTGGGAATTAAAAAATGTCTAAATCATATTAATCAAGTCCAAATTTGCATCATATATTTTACTATTTATTTATTATATTATTTTATATATATATATATATATATATATATATTGAAAATTTAAGAATATTCTAAGAACTTGAACTTCCAACATTAAAATTTAGAATATTCTAAAAACTCTTTGACTTCCCTCCAACTATAAATACCCCCTAAGAAAAGGGAGTATACTCTTCTCTTCTCTCTTTTAATCTTTCTTTGTTTCTCTTTTCAAAAGGAATTCTCTACTATCTTGAAAAGGTAGTGTGCAACCTTATTCACAAATCCAGTCCTCCTCTGTACAAAGGTTTGATATTATTCTAGATAGGTGGTGCGCACCATCCTTTCAGGTTCTAGTATTTTTCTGTATAGAAAATTAAAATTGTCATGAATAGGCGGTGTATAATCCCCTTTGCAAGCTTTAATTTTCCTTTATATAAAAGCTTGAAACTGTTCTATACCCCTTCACAAGCTTCAATTTTTCCCTAATAGAGTTTACAACTGCACTAGATAAGCAGTAATTCCCATTTGCATACTACAATTATCTTTATAGAGGTTTGCAACTGTCCTAGATTGGAACTACACAACCTCATTCATAGGCTCTAGTCTTCCTCTATATAGAGATTTAATACTATCTTGAATAGGCAATTCACATTCTCTTTTGTAGGCTCCAGTCTTCTTTTGTATAGAGATTTGATATTGTTCTGGATATGTGGTACATAACCCTCTTCACAAGCTCTAATCATCCTCTACATAGAGGATCGATACAGCTCTATCTAACCGTTGTGTATCATCCTTTTAAGTTCAAGTGCTCCCCAACCAGGAACATCCTCTAGTGCCTTTTAAGGCTTTTGCCACCTAGTATGTAGCTTCTTAAGCTTTTAGCTTTCTAAGATTTTTTATTGTACCTGTATATTTTAAGACTTTAATCTTCTAAGATTTTTGATGTATATATAGATGAGATTTTTGTTTTTTTGAAAATTTTAATATATCTGTACTTTCTGAGACATTTAGATTTTAAAAAAAATTTTTTGGTATACCTGTATTTTTTTAATCTTTTAGCCTTATGAGATTTTTCATATACTTATACGTTTTGAGACTTAAGCTTTTTGAGATTTTTGATGTATCTATACATTATAAGACTTCTATATTTCTAAAGTTTTTTATTGTACCTATATCTTTTTGATGCTTTTAGTCTTATGAGATTTTTGATAGACTTATAACTTCTTAAACTTTTGATGGACCTATATCTTTTGAGACTTTTAGCCTTCTAAGATTTTTTACTAGTGAAAACCTAATCAATTATTTACTCTGTTGGAGTCTTTTTAGTGAGAATAAAATCGACTACTAATTTTTCATCGAGACTTCCCCAAGAGTTTACTTTCCAATGATTATTAGTGGAGATCATGTCAACCACCTACCCTCATAGGGTCTTTTTTAATGAAGACTTTCTCTACTACTAACTTTTTATCAAAGATACTTCATGTGTACCTTCTAATGTGTAATATTATTATTAAAAAAATTATTAATATTAAAAAACTTATTAGGAAATACAAGATTTTATCTTCCAACAAACTCTTTTAGAGATTCCGATGAAATGAGAACATGGCTTATTTGAGTTACTTATGTGATGAGATCTTCCCTTACATAGGAGTAAAAAAATAGTGGTGATACTCCTTATTCAATAACTCAAATAATTTCTTTATCATGATTCCTCTAATCTCTTTTATCTTTAGGTTAATGATTTATATAATGTTCTTATAAATAACAACTCAGGTGGCCTTGACGTACCAATGTTCAATCTCTTCTTTTTAAGTTTTGCTTGATGATTAATAAATAGTTTATTTTTTAAAAGGTTATTTGAGATATTTTTATTTTTATTTTTTATTTTTTATTGAATGAAATAAAATAATCATAAATCTCATATAAAAAAATACAAGTTATAACTAAAATTTTAAATAGTTAAATTATAAAATTATATTGAATTTAATATTGTTCTCAAATATTGTAAATGTTAAAAAAAATTTATCACTAAATATTAAATGCTAAATTGACCACCTTAAAAGCGAAGTTGATTCCATCCCTGCCCATGCCGCCTCTTCTCTCTCTTCTCAAGCACCCCCGCCTGACTCCCCTTATCCCATCTCCATTTTCCCCCATCACCTCCCTTGAGCTGCAATCGCCCCTCATAGTCCCATGTTCGCCCCTATCCCAAGCCACAGCGAGCTGATGATGAACTGAACTGCCATAGAACCACTCTCCCGACCACAACTCCCCTGCACGCACCTGCAGCCATCCTGTCCCACTCACACACACAGCAACTCAACCCAGTCAGATCTCGCTCCAACCCTCAAGTAGCCCGCCCCGAAAACGCACCACATATCCCCACTCTCTCCCATGCATGCACAAGAGCTTAGTTCTCCATCTCTCTGAACCAGCCATTTCTTCCATTCACATCCATAGAGCCGCTTCAATCCCTGTCTAGTCTCCTAGACCCTCTCTTGTTCAACCCCAAACCTCGCAACACTCCCTTCTTCCCCTATGACTTCACCCGACATCACTGGACAACTTGCACCTCATCTTCTCTCCCTCTCTAAACAAAGAGATTAAACACAAATTTTTTTTCCATAGCTTTCCTAACTAAACGATCTTGCCTCTCTCTCTCTCTCTCTCTCTCTCTCTCCATATCCCTATTTCTGAACTGAGACAAAAAAGGAGAAAAAATAGAAAAAAAGCAAAAAAAAAAAAAAAAAAAAACTATATCGCTCTTGCAAATTTCATCGTTGTCTCATCATGTTGTTATCACCACATGCATTGTGAAGGTATAAAATCAAAATATATAAACATGCAAAAAATCTTGTGTGGTCTTGAAGACTATGCACGCTTTTTAAGCAGGTAGGTTAAAATAGTGTATGATCGTGGTGTTGTAAAATACTACCCATGCACATCTTGACAGACCTGATTTTGGCTAAATACCCCCCACTTGAGAAGGTATTACCAGAATGTAGACTCACGGGGAACAAACTAAACTAAATAAATAAATTTGATTAACATTAAATTAAACAAAGAATAAAACTGTACAAAATGAGATAGAAATGCAAAGATGAATGTAATGTCAGATTTACAAAGAGCCTGACACTTGAGAATACCAACAAGAACTCTAAACGCACCAAAGACACTCAGATCCTATCCAAAATGAAGGGGGAGAGTAGTGTAAATGAAGCATCCCACCCCTAATTTATAGATGTGGAAAGGGGGATGTGGGCCCCACATCATTACAAGACAAGCATGTAAAGAAAAAACAGATCACCTTAAATGCATGCATTCCCAAGTGATCCAATCAGATTTGTCATATTAAAATGCATGCAAGAGACCTAAAAGATTAAAATTGCATGTATCTAGGAGTGTAAACAAGCCGACTTGCTTTCAACCCTTATTCATTATTCATTTGAAAAAACTTTTTTGTTCATTTCAGATATTGAAATGGCAATTTCAACGTGTTAGAACGTGTTCAAAATGACTTGAAATGCACAACAAACAACAACAACAACAACAAGCCTTAATCCCACTAGGTGGGGTCGGTGTCAACCTATTATATTTAAAATTAAGTAAATGATATAGAGGTTAAATCCTTAATCACAATCGAAATCAATTAAATTTAATTCGATTTGAAAATTCGGCTTCATAATGCGTCGAAAGCATCAAAAATAATTAAATAGAAAATATCGAATCAATTAATGATCGATCCAAGAAAATTAAAATTAATTTTTAATGAAATTATGCATATCAAAGTCGAAGCGAAGCTCTTCCGACCTCCGCGCGAAATTGATGGCGTCGTAAAGCGCCGAGACTATCAAACGACGCGAGACCCATTCGCAAAGTGTCGCGGCGCCGGTCGAATCACGCCGCTTTAGAACTAACCTCACTTCGTCGCCGACGTTGTCGACAATGATCCTCCGAAATTGATCGGTTGCGTTCGCCTCAAAAACAATAAAATTGACACCGTATTGTTAGGGTTTATTGCATAAATTAATGTCACATAAAATAATATTTTAATTACAATTAAAGTGACTAATGCTTAATCCCTTAAACCCTCTAATCCCCTACCTAACCCCCAAGCATCCATGGAATTAGGCCCTATTCTATTGATGGTAAACCAATCGGTGTCGGCGAAAGAATGAAATGAGGTTGACCTCATTTCACGATCCTTCCTCTCATTTCTTCTCTCTCTAAGCTCATTTCTCTCTCGATCCCTCTCTCGTTCTCGACTCGGTAAGCTCTAGGGTGCGATTCTCCCTCTCCTCTTCTGCCAACCCACCCACTCTCTTCTCCCTCTCGGCAGCTCCCAGCTTCTCCTCTCTCTCTTGAAGCAGAACCCAGCAAAACAGAGGACTCGATCCTTCCTAACTCCTCTTCCTGAAACCCCAGGTTGTTTTGCTTTCAATCTTAAGTTATATTTTGTTATGTGGGTTTCTCTTGAAGGAAATGCAGATTCTGTTTCCCTCTTCCATATGTGTTTTATGGTTGGATTTGTTTTACGGGTTTGCAATAGCATGAAATAAAGGTGATTGGATTTATGCTACAAGCTTTTTTCTTTTCTCCTTCTAAGGTTAAGAGCCCATTATCTTCGCCTGGGTTCCTCCTTTCCTTTTCTCGTCCTCCTCCCACGGGGCCTTACGAGCGAGCTTTCTCCTCCTCCTGTTGCGTGATATGTTGGTTTATGTGCTTTTTATATTTGCCATATCAATTACTTGTCCATCTCTCGGAATTGCTTTGTTTCCTCTTGCGGGACAGCCGATGGTTCATCATCCAATTTCTGCTTGCAAAAGAATTCTAAACCCTTTAAGTTTCTCTAAACTTATTACTGCTGCTCCTAATGGACAAGCTAAGTATTCTATTGCTCTTGTTCTCATAACATAGTTCCAAAAGGTAAACATATTACAGTTCGTTTCTGTTTTCTGTGGTCCAACTGGTTTACATCTTGGGCTCTATTTCTCTTTTGAGTTATGAACAAAATCAGTTGATGAGAAGCTTGTGAGACGATCAGGTTGTTTTAGGTTGTCTACACCATTCTCCTCTAAACTATCCTTCAACTTAGCTGGATGTTCTTTAGGGATTTCTTTCACATCTTGTGACTGAACTTCTTTAAAAATTTCAGCTGAAATTTTCTTTCTTGATGAAGCTTTTATAGGAATAGCAAATTCAGCATTACCCGAACTCTCCTTTATATATATATATTCTGAATTATCCAAGTACTGTTCAAATGTCAATGAAGCAGACTTTTTATATTTTCTGTAATCTAATTGATCCACATAGTGGGAAGGAAGATTGTTTCATTTCAGCAAGTTATGATGCTACTTTGCTAAAAATATTTTATCCAAGAGGAAATCAACTAGTTTGCTTTTCTAAAGGGATAATGCATGCTGAAAATATTTTCACTAGAGAGAAATTTGAATCGATTTGCTTTAATGTATGATGCATGCTGAAAGTATTTTATGAGAGGGAAAACTATTAGCTTGTTGTTTAGAGGCATAAAACGCTGAAATTTATTTTATGTGGGAAATCAATTAGTTTGCTATCTAAAGATGTGATGTTTGCTGAAAATTCCTTTTATTTGAGCCGGAAGTTTGAAAATCTGATAAGGAAGGATGTATGGCTTAAATATCATACTATTTGCTGTTCTCCTATGAATTTCATGCTTCAATTGATTTCCTATGAAGGGAATTATATATATTATGCCTCTTTTTCATATGCAAGTTGAAATCTGAAATTGAAAGGAAGAAGGTTGATTGACTTTGTTAGCATTGTGCTTGTTTTCCTCTCTTTTGTGATCACTAAGTCATGAGCCTTTGAAGTGCGATTTGAAATGTGGCTTTGTAGTTTAAAGCTTTCATTTTTATGTTTAGTTTCATTAAAGTTGCATCTTGCCTAGTACTTCATACTTTACTCAAAATTGCCATGTCTCTATCTTGCATTAAAACAATTATATGTTCGCTGTCCATGAGTGTTTGGAGGTTGGAATCATACAAGATACAATGTTCTATGCCTTTTCTTGCTCTTGAATTATGAGAGTGAAATATGAAAGCATAATGCTCATAAAATCTATCTTGTTTAAGTATATATCAACGTCAAATCTGAAATGTGAAACTTTAAATTTGTGATATAACTGTTCTCCAACATGGTAGGAAATCTTATCTTATCAAAATTTCGCGTGTCTGACATACATCTATACATGTCTTTCTTGACATGGTGGTAGTCTCATACACATGTGGGGAGCCGGGAGGTTTAGTACTGCTCATAATCAAATGTATATATCTTTCTTTTATTTATATGCAAATGAGAGCTTTAAATTTATGATATAAGTCTACCATGTTCTCCATGGTAGAAATCTTATCTTATCAAAATTTGTGTGTCTCCTCTACATACTATACATATCTTTTCTTGGCATGGTGGAAGTCTCTGTGACAACCCCACATGTGGGAGAGCCGAGTGTTGTAAATTTTGATACTCCTAATCAAATTTATTGCAGGCAGCTTTCTTTTTTGTTTATATGCAAATGTGAGCTTTAAATTTGTGATATAAGTACCTACCATGTTCTCCAACATGGTAGAAATCTTATCAAAATTTGTGCGCTTACTTCTGACATACACATACATATCTTCTTGGCATGGTGGGCGGCAGTCTCTGTAACACCACTGGGGAGGCTGAATTTTGATTATTTTATTCTGCTATAATTTACTACATCTTTATAAAGTGCTTCACATGTTCCGGCGTGGCGAAATATAAAGTCTTTTGGCGTTTACGCGTGTGAGAAAATGTCGTGCAACCCATACACGCCTTTCTTGGCGTGGTGGGATAAATTTCAGTCTCCGACATACCATACGCTTTTGGTGGAAGACTAGTCCGGCCTTAAGTGGGGATGATCGAGTAAAATTTTAAAAAAAAAAGGAAAAGGTAATAAGTATTTTTTATGTATCTTTTATGTTTTAACTTTTTTGTCATATGCATTTATCATTATTAGTTTGATGAATGTTGAATCTTTCTATCCTTTAACACATGTGTGGCATGAAGAATCAAATGGATCTTATGCTTGTGACATGTATTTGTTGATCGGTTCTAATCTCTACTTAGCGATATATTACACATAGTACATGTAACATGTTATCTTTACTCTTTTCTTCATATTTTGATCTACACACGATTATAAACATGGCAAAAAAAAAAAAGTGTATCGAGGGAAGGCATACATGAAATAAAACATTTTTACATGACGTACACCTAGACATTTCAAACATGGGTTTCTCCCTACTTGTCATTTTCACCATGATTTATATACACGAGAGGAAGACTTGAACACATATTAAATATCATACGACATGACATTAAAATATCAAAAAAATTAAGGAAGGAGGTAAAACTTACAAATCTTTGTACTTAGCTCTTACCTGAGAGAACTCAAACTTGTGAAATCAAGGAGAGAAGGAAAGAAATGAGTAGAAGGTGTGAGGATTTTATGAGAAAGAATTCCCTATTTATGATTTTCCTAACCTCCCTCTTTTTCTCTATTATCTTGACATATAGTCTTCATAAAAATGCAGGAAATCTAAGGTAATATTTGTCATGCATGCGTGGACATGTCATGCATCTTATCTTTTTTTTTTTTTTTGAAGGAAAATAAAGTCTTTCGCTAAATTTAATGAGTATTTGTCACTGCCACATGTGAGGAGGTGAATTAATTAATCCACTTCTCTTTTAAATGAAATATCATCTCATATTTTTATATTCTCCTCTCCCTTATCAAGAGAAATAAATAGTATGGGTGATGGATTATATGGCTTTAAAATAATTATTTCACCTTTATGTTGATTTTAACATAAAAAAGAGTTTTAGCGATCAAATGCTTAAACTCAGGCATCACGTGATTGATCATGCCTTTAAAATAATTATTTACTTTATGTTGGCTGATTTACATAAAGAAAGAGTTTTAGCTCAAATCAAACTCATTCTGCACTGATTGATCATATGGGTTTAAAATAATTATTTTATTTGCTTTATTTGCGATAAAGAAAGAGTGTAGCCCAAACAAATCTTTCTTCGTTCCATCGCAGTGATCATATGGGCCTTCAAAATAATTATTTTCACTTTATGTTCTTGATTTTGTTACATAAGGCGATCTTGGCCAAAACAAACGTCTTAATCCACTTTAAAACTTTATTACTCTATATGGTCGTATAATTTAAATCATTTCAACCCTTGTTTCGATTTTGTTACATAAGGAGGCGATCTTGAAAACAAATCCACTTTGCCTATTACTACTATATAGAACTTTAATTATTTTCAACCCTTGTTTCGATTTTGTTACATAAGGAGGCGCTTCAAAAAATCAAATCCTTTAAGCTTTTATATGCATATGGTCATATATATTTTCGCTTATGTTCTTTTACATTTTTGTGAGCGATCTTACAAATCTTGTCACTTTAGCTATCTTACATATGGTCATATAGCCAAATCAATTATTTTCACTTTATGATTTTGTTACATGAGTGATCTTAAAAACAAGTGTCTAAATCCAACTTATTCTCTACATATCTATAGCCCAAATCAATTATTTTCAACCCTTGTTTTGTAAAGAAAGGGTTTTTTTACAAAAGCAGATGAATTTTCCGGTTTGGTTTTGACCGTCGGGTTAACAAAATCACTCTATCAAAACTACTTGCATTCTGATCCGTCAAAACGACAGATGTTATACTTCCGGTTTGGTTTTGAGCGTCCCTAAAATCTCTATCAAAACTTGCATTACAATCGTCAAGCAAACGACAGATATTATACTTCCGGTTTGGTCTTGGGCCGGTCGTTAACAAAACTCAAAATGTTATTAAAACTGCAAATTGAATCATTTCTAAACATTCAATGTCCATACAATATTTTAAAAGAAACGAATCTCGTATGTATGTATATTGAAGTGTTCAATAGGAACCGCGTAAGTTAGGTATAAAACAAAAAAAACAGATCTTATACTTAGGTTTGGTCTTGGAGGTCGGGTTAACAAAACTCAAAAAAAAATCAAAATTTGACATGAAACTTCAACATTAGGCATCTTAATGTAATTTTCAAAGAGCATATTGTATGCATGTTGGAGTAATTACTAAGTCAAATACAAAGACAGAATCTTCTAATAAGGTTTTCTTGGGTAGTTAAGTTAACAAAACCTAAAATTTGATATTATAAAATTTAATAATATCAAAGAAAATATTACGTAAATATGAATATGAGAAACTAACATGTAAAATTAAATTCTTAGAAGTAAAGTCACCCTCTCATCAAACTAGAGTGAATGAGGTTTTGAAGGATTATCTTTGAGATAAGATAATGTTTAGGCGTCCTAGAAAATCGGACGAGTGAATGATATCGATTGATATTAACCCTGTGATCGAAGGGTAATTATAATTAAAGTTTGATGATAAATGATCATATATTGAGATCTAAAATCAATCATATGATCAAAATTCAAAAAAATAATAAAATATAAAAAAATGAAATGAATTATTTAAATTAAAACTAAAAAAATAAATAACATAAATCCACCCTCCGCGATTGTTTGTCTTGGGTGACAAATTAAGAGCTTTCATGCTCAAATTAAATACATAACTACCTTCACACTCAAATATTCCTAAAGCCAGGGCGTGTGTCTCGCGTGGTTTTCGCGATATAATCATAAATGGCGGTTCACGACACGAGCCCTCGGCCGGGTATTCTCATATGGCACCACTAAAATTACGGTCGGCCAGCAGTATGTTTACGGCACTCTTTTTGGTGAAATGTAGAATGTATTTGGTTGGCAAAACCCTATGTTAGGTAGACTTATATTTGTCCCTTTCCACCCAGTCTACAAGGACACAGACGGCGTAACGTGTTCTTGACAAGGATCCTTTGGTCGAGTTAGGTCGATTCCTCTCACATTAGCGGTGAGAGACGGACGGGATAACCATGGGATCTTGATGCGCGTCGTTAAAGTTTTAAGTTAAAATAATAAATTTCATAAGTTCTAAACTCCACTATATATACTGCGTTCTTTAACGATTCATTATTGCCTTAATCGAAAGTGTCTCTCGTATTGGGAGGGTAATTAACTAGAACTGCCATGGAACTGAACCATATAAAAGTTCTCACCAAATGAGGACGAAATCTCCGGTAGTATCTTCTACTATTCATCTATCATTATCACCGACACTTAAACAACTCTTTCCTTTTTAGAAGATGTTGTGGCGAATTTTCGGATTCCACATCGGCTACATGAATCCTTCGTCTCCATTGTGTCCTATTATGTGTCAAATTCTCATTTAAATCAAGTATACTCAGATAATTTTTTATACATCTTAACCAAGTCCTTTTAAGTCTACACCTTTCTTAACATAAGGCAAATTTAATGCATCTACTCTCTAATCGGGTCATCTGGACGCTTTATGTGTGTGGCCATCCAGGACTCTCCCTAATCTTATCTACCACTAGAGCTACTCCAACTTTTTTTCCGAATATACTCATTTTACATTCTATCTAAGAGTAAAGCCACTCATCCACCTAAGCATCATCATCTCTTCTAACTTAGTCTTATGCTTCTTTTATTGGCCAACAGCATTTCATAGTGGTCTTACCATCATCTTATAAAATTTTCCCTTAAGTTTAAGTGGAACTTTTCTATCACATAATAGGCGGATGCATTCTCTCCACTTCAACCATCCAACTTGAATTCTACTAATAACATCTCCATCTATTTCGCCATCATTTTGAACAATAGAGTCTAAAATATCTAAAACGCGCTCACTCTTGTGACTTGTTCACTAATGTCTATCTTATCACTAGAACTACTAAAATTACACTCCATATATTCGCTTTAGATCTACTTAAACGAAAACCTTTAGACTTTAGAGTTGACCTCCATAATTCTAGTTTCTATTGGACTCCCTCTCTAGTCTTATTAACAAGAAGAATGTCATCAGCAAAAAGCATACACCAAGATACATTTTCTTGTAAATGCCTAGTGAGAACATCCATAACTTAAGTAAAAAGATAAGAGCTTAAAGTTGATCCTTGATGTAATCCAACTGAAATAGAAAAATATTTTATCAATCCTCCTTGTGTTTGGACACAAATGTGATTAGTATACATATCCTTAATGACTTGAATATAACCAATATTAACTCATTTACGTTAGAACTCTCCAAAGAACATCTCTTGAAAACTTTATCATAGCTTTCTCTAAATCAATAAATATCATATGTAGATCCTCCTTACTTTCTCTATGCTCCATCAAATCCTTAACAAATGTATAACATCCATAGTAGATCTATCGGCATGAAACCGATTGTGTATCACATGTAACCTATGCTCAATTACTCTCTCCCATAATTTTAATGTATGGCACATTAACTTAATTCATCTATAATTTGCACACTCTTGTCACCTTTATTCTTAAATATAGGAACCAACAAACTCTTTCTCCACTCGCATCTTTTATCTTTAAAATGACATTAAAAGATTTGTAAGAAATTCCTTGATCTCTAAACATCTTCACTTCTATTGGAATATTATCCGGTCATACTTGATTTTCACATTACATTTTCTTTAAAGCTTCACTAACTTGATTTACTAATCTGACGATAAAAATAAAATTCTCTATTTTTTGTTTATTAAGGTTGCTAAAATCAATCGTCTTTCAGATTCTTCATTGAAAAGTTTATCAAAATACTTCATCCACCTATTTTCAATATCATTTTCTAAAAAAAAGTATTTTATTATTTTCATCCTTAATACACCTCACTGATGTCTTTTCTTCTCCTATCTCTTTGGTTGGCTAACTTATGCATACATCTTTTCACCTTCTATCTAATTTATTGTATAAATCACTAAAAGCTAAATTTTTTTCAGATCATATCTTTCAGAATCTGGTAGCCACTTTATATCTTTCCCAATTCTCCAGAGTTTTTTCATCTAAGCGTTTTATAACAATACTTCTTATTTTTTATCTTTTCTTGCACTCGACTCCACCACCATCTATTCTTATTAAGAAGCTTTTCCTTTTGATTCTCCAAGACATCTTTTAAGCTTAATTTCATTTGTTATTTTTCCACTATATTAATTCATGAACATCCCAAATTCTAATCTCTTTTGTTAAAATATTTTTATTTGTGTTCTTTAAGTATCTGATCTAATCTAATAATTTGATTTATTTTTTCTCTTACAACCTTTTATCTTAAAATCTAAAAAAACAATGTTGGGACTTAGATTTTCACTTGGAATATTACAATTTTTTCTAAACGATATATTTTCTTATCAAAAAATAATCAATCTGTGTTTTACTAGATCCATTTTTATAAGTAATAATATGTTCATCTCTTTTCTTAAATAAAGTATTAGCAACTACAAAATCATAACAACAACAACAACAACAAGCCTTAATCCCACTAGGTGGGGTCGGCTACATGAATCCTTCGTCTCCATTGTGTCCTATTATGTGTCAAATTCTCATTTAATTCAAGTATACTAAGATCATTTTTATACATCTTAACCAAGTCTTTTAGGTCTACCTCTACCTTTCTTAACATAAGGCAAATCTAATCCATCTACTCTTTAATCGGGTCATCTGACGACGCTTTATGTGGCCAAACCATCTAAGAACTCTCCCTAATCTTATCTACCACCAGCTACTCCAACTTTTTCCCAACATACTCATTTTCATTCTATATCTAAGGTAAAGCCACTCATTCACACCGAGCATCCTCATCTTAACTTAACTTAGTCTTATGTTTCTTATTGTTACATTACGCACCATAAGTCATTGCGGTCTTACCACCATCTTATAAAATTTTCCCTTAAGTTTAAGTGGAACTTTTCTATCACATAATAGGCGGATGCATTCCTCACTTCAACCATCCAACTTGAATTCTACTAATAACATCTCCATCTATTTCACCATCATTTTGAACAATGAGCCTAAATATCAATATCACTCTTATTAATGACTTGATCACCTAAAGTCACAACAACCACTAAAACTTCTACAACTAAAATCACACTCCATATATTCGTCTTTAGATCTAAAACCTTTAGACTCTAAAGTTGACCTCCATAATTCAAGTTTTGTTGGACTCCCTCTAGTCTTATCAACAAGAAGAATGTCATCAGCAAAAAGCATACACCAAGGTACATCTTCTTGTAAATACCTCGTAAGAACATCCATAACTAAAGTAAAAAAGATAAGGGTTTAATGTTGATCCTTGATGTAATCCATGAAATAGGAAAATATTTTTGTCAATCCTCCTTGTGTTTGGACACAAGTACTTGACTCAGTATACATATCCTTAATGACTTGAATATAACAATAACTCTTTCCGTTCTAGAACTCTCCAAAGAACATCTCTTGAGACTTTATCATAAGCTTTCTCTAAATCAATAAATATCATATGTAGATCCTTCTTATTTTTCTATGCTTCTCCATCAAACCTCTTAACAAATGTATAGCATAGTAGATCTACGGTATAAAACCAAAGCGATTGTGAGAAACTTACGTATCCTATGCTCATTACTCCCATAATTTTAATGTATGGCACATTAACTTAATTCCTATAATTTGCACTCTTGTGCATCACATTTATTCTTAAATATAGGAACTAAACTCTTTCTCCACTTATCGACATCTTTTAGTCTTTAAAATAACATTAAAAGATTTGTAAGCGAAATTCCTTGATCTCTAAACATTTCCACATATTGGAATATTATCAGGTCTTGCTTTTCCACATTTCATTTTCTTTAAAGCTTCACTAACCAGTTCTTACTAATCTGACGATAAAATGAAATTATCTATTTTGTTTTGGGATATTAAGGTTGCTAAAATCAATCGTACTTTCGGATCCTTCATTGAAAAGTTTATTAAAATATCTCATCCACCTATTTTCAATATCTTTTCTAAGAAAAGACTTTATTATTTTCATCTTTAATACTTCCATGCTTTTTTTCTTCTCCTATCTCTTTGGTTGGCTAATTTATCTGTCATCTTTCCTTCTTTTGGTATCTAATCTATTGTATGAATCACTAAAACTAAATTTTTTGCATCATATATTAGAATCTCTACGATTTTATATATCTTTCCCAATTCTCAGGGTTTTACATCTAAACCAAATTTTATAACAATGCTTATTTCTTATCTTTTCTTTGCACTCATTTCCATATTCTTATTAAAAGAAGCTTTTTTTTGATTCGCCACATCTTTAGCAACTTTTAATTTCACTTGATATTTTTTTCACATGTTCTTCTTATGAACATCCCAAACTCTAATTTCTTGTAGCTTCTTTTAAAATATTTTTATTTGTGTTATTTAAGTGTCATCTAATCTGGGATAATAATTTAGTTTATTTTTTCTTACAACCTTTCATCTTAAAATCTAAAATTAAAATTAATGTTAAAAATTTCATGTATTTAAGTGTCATTCTAATCATAAATAAAACAAAATCTAATATAGTCTCTCTTGCTTCTTCATTACTCCAAATTCATAAACCATGAATACTTTTAAAATCTTCTACCACTCTACCAACGTATATTTAAATCTCCTCCAATAAATACTTTTCTTGAGGGTATCTTTTTGTATTAATCCTCTAATTCATTCCAAAATTTTCTTTGTACCTCCAAACTACTTGAGGAGCGTACACTTATAATATTGATATCTTAGTATCAATAATCTTTAAAATTTAATTATCTATCTATTAATATTTATAACATTATCCTTCAAACTTTTATCTATAATCATACTACACCATTTCTAGTTTAACTTTTACCAAATACCAAAGTTTAAAACCTAAACTATCAATCTCCTTCTTCTCCCATTTAATTTCTTGAACACATAAAACATTTATCTTTCTATGAACCATAATATCTATTAATTCTATTAATTTACATGTAAGAGTACATATATTTCAAGATCCTAACCTAAGTTTCATGGACTAACTTCTTTGCCGCATCCGTCCATAATGGGAACCCCTTATTTAACCGACGCCGGAGACTCATTTTCAGCGTATTCAAGTCATAGTAGCGCTTCTGGGGATGCCCAGCATTAACACAATGATTTAAAGGATTCATGTCATTATTTATTTTGTTTTACATTGGCTACGCAACCCTCCACTTTTCACATCGGGACTTGGGACCGTGATGACTCAATGCAATAATCCAAAAAATCGTAAGAGGAAGGATTTCACCTTTGTCTTTTGCATAACAAAACTTTAACGGCGGGGTATATTATGATATATATTATATATATATATATGTATGTATATATAAGAATAAAAATAATAAAAATAATAAAAATAATAATAATAATAATATATAATATATATATATAATATAATATAATATAATATAGTTTTTTATTTTACGCTAAATCGAGCTGAACACGATCGAACAAATGATTGTTCATGTTCGACTCGTTTATAAATCAAGCTTGAAATGAGTGTTCATGTTCGTGTTCGTGTTCGGCTATTAACGAATGAAGCCAAATAATGAAGCTCATGAATAATGAGCTTTTTTGACAACCCTACATGTATCACAATGCATGCATATCAAGACAACCCTATGTTTAAATATATTGCATCTATATGCATGCAAATAATTTAAAAAAATCAAGACATGCACACATCTCAAGACAACCAAATATCAAAGTTCATTATGTCAAAATGCATACAAATAACTTAAAAGGTTGAGACATACATGCATCTCAAGATGGTTTGACTTTGACTTCCAAACTATTGCATTAAAAAGTGTAAAAGATATAAAAAGACATATTTGCACGCATCACAAGATGTACTTGCATTCAATATCATTAAGATGTTTGCAAACACCCAAAATTTTCAAATGCAACAAGTTTTGCATGTATTACAAGGTAAACATATGCTTAAAATTGATATCTCGAGAGTCGTACAAGATAAGGTAAATTATGTGCACAAATCACAAGGAAAATTAATTTGAATCAGATACTCACAAGGAGCATGCAAGTGTTTTTAAGTGATTCATGCATTTTTCTAGAGATTTTCTAAGCTTAGCCTCAATTGCCTCGAAAAAGCATACAAATCTTCTAAAATAATGAAATTGAAAATAACCCTGCATGTGCCATCACATATGTGTTAATCTCCCAAACTCAGTGTCTGGGTTGCTATGCATGTTAGATACAAAATCAATTCAAATTAACCATACTACAAAAAGTACGCAACTGTCTTGATAAAATGATAATTATTTTGAAAATATATAGATATTAATTTGAAAAGTTCAAATCTTAAAGATTGATGCACATGCACACTTCTAACGGGGCACTCCGCCTATACAATGGAGTTATAAGTCCCACTTAACTAATCTGATCCTCCTTATAAGAACATAAGATGGTTATAAATCAAGCATTCATTCTTTACATAAAAAATTTATTTTCATATTTGCAAATGGCCATCAAAGACCTTAGTTAAAAAAATTCATGTTAAAAAAATCAAAACTCTTCATTTTAATATTGAAAACACAATTACAAGTTCTAGCTATAGGCTCGATCCTCTATTAGCAGACAAATTGGAAGGTATATACTTCAATGATGATCGTGTTGAATAAATATTCAATTGAAAAAAAGGCATTACTATTTAAAATTGGCAAAACTTCAATATCAAATTATCTCAAATATAAACTTTAGTTATGATTATAAAATATTCAAATGAAATTTATTATCTAAAAACTTAAAGCAAAAATCATCCAATCGCTTCTGTGACTATTTGTCAAGGGTGACAATTTAGAAAATCTCTAATTCACAAATGAGTCAATGTCAAGTTAAGTGTTTTTTTATTTTCATGCTCAATAAATCTCACGCTAATAAGGATGTGACCCGTGTCCTCTATCCGCATGATTTTGCCCCTAAATGGTACAAAAAAGTAGGGGTTATGACCAGAACTCTATGAGTAAGGGGTTTAATGACCCCACTAAATTATGATCACGACTATAGCCTGTAAGTTCTCTAATAGCTCTGCTCTTTGAGTCGTGAATTATAAAATGCACTTAATAGGACAAAAATACATCTATTAGCTAAAGTGGACTTAAAATTATCTCATTTAACAATTATCCACCTCAAGCCTACAAGGACAAAACAACTCATAGCTGCTGACAAGGATCATTCGATCAAGTCGAGTCGACTACCTCCTCCAACTAAGTAGATCAAAGACCATGATAGTCTAGGATGACAGAACCATGGAATCTTGATCCGACTCATCATCATTTCTCTCACCATCTGCTTTAAGTTAAAAGATGGTAAATTCATAATTTTGAATCTAATATGCTAATACTATAAGCTAAGTAATTAGTAACCTAACGACTAGCCTTAATTAAAAGTTTTTTCTTATCATTGGGAGGGATAATAAACTATAGATATTTGCGCCTATAGAAACCTGAAACCAAAATTTCTAGGTAATGTCTTATCTACAATTTCATTTGCTTTCTAAAAATTTGACTCAACATTAATCTAACTCTCTCTATCGAGAGATTGAGCACGAATTTTCGAAACCTACAATATCATTCATCAAACTTCAAATCTTATGTCTCAATAGAATGAGGTTGCTAAACATAAGCATCGCCTTCTACTCAATGTTACTCATACTCTGGTGTTTCGTATGAAATTCCCTCTAAAATTTTTGAGTGATGGTATCTTAAATATATGAAATCTTCTTAGTCATCTCACTTCTACATTCATGGATAAGTTTCGAACTTTTTCATTCTTTAAGAGAATCTCATTTTTTTTATCCACCCATGTATCTTCGATTATATTTGCTTTGTGCATTCTTTTCATAAAAGTGACAATCTCTTTCCTTGAGTCATGTGGTGTATCTATGTTAATGCCGTTTTTAAAAAAGGCTATCACCACTATGACCCACTCAGCAAACATATTTATTCTAACACAGAAATGATATTTCATGAATATATGCTTCATCTAAAAGGGGGGGTATTAACAACAATATCATTTATCTTAGGAAAGTATTTTTATTATGGCTGAAGGCCCATATTTATTGGGTGGTCCTTCAAGATATTGGATTCTTTCTCCTATTATAAATAAGAGATCCTGCTACTCAATAAACACAAAAGCTATTTTTCCTCTCAACAATAAGTATCTTCATTACCAATCAAAAAAGATATAAACTCCGCACTCATCCTTAATGTAGTCTTATTGGAAGCTTTTTTTTTGTTCTTCGACAGCTACTAATATTCAATAAATCATTCCTCTAATACATGCAAATACATTTCCAAGATTAATAAACATCACATGAAGATCCTTTTCTTACTCTCTATTTTCCATTAATTTGCCTTGGTAATTAAAAAAAAAAAACTCCCATTTTAGATGTTCATGACATGAAACCAAATTATTTCTCTATTACCACATAATTTTTCTTCTCGCATATTTCTTAAGCCTCTGACATAACTTCATGATATGATTCACAAGTGCTCTGTCTCACACACAAAAAAATTATGCAAAATTTAACATGACAGCGTAGGAGATTGGCAAAGCCTAAAGATTTCCGCATATGGAACTCTATAGTGCTTGGCAATGAAATATTCTTTTAGAAATATTGGATTCAAAAAGAAAGGCATGAAGGAAGAATCACCTGATCATTTTAGCAGCGCCAAATCCAAGAGAATCGTGAAATAAATCTTTCATATACTTTTCCTGGACAATGAGCCAAAGATCTGGTTTCTTGTATACATCCGCAAGGTAAGCCTCACCATTTCCATCTTTGTGTTCATTCCATAAGGAAATGAATTTCTTACGAAAAATATTCCAAGTATCTTCAATTGTCTTAAGAATCCATTGTTGATATGCCTGCAGAACAAAGTAACAGGAACAATTCATCCAGACAGAAGTTATAAATCACTATGAAATGCAACATTCTTGAAAAAATGATTTCTCATTTCAAAAGTTCAAAAAATCATCAGACACAAAAACAAAGTGATCAAAGTTCTTTTGTTAAAGAACATGATATATGGTAAATAAATAGATTATATATGAATTAGCAATAATGTTTCGAATACAAAAAACTTAGGCATGGCTTTCTAAAATTTAGAGTTCACTTCAAGTTAGTCCACACGTTTCTAAAGACCTTAAATTGAGCCCTTGGTGCTTTTTCATGTCATTTGATCCAACATAATTTTCCATCTTCTAAATGACACCTTACATTCATTAAAATTAGCTGTTAAGTTAGGTTCATGTAATCAAACTCGAGGCGTTTATCAAATATTGAATATTTCTACTTCAAAAACATGTCCTCCTAAGCTATAAAACTGTAGTTACTCCCTGGTATTCAATTGAGAGCCACGTAGTCTTCAATATTTCATTTAGATCACTAATTTTATTATGAATGTCTTCCAGCAAAAAAGAACAAAACAACATGGGTAGCTTCTATTCTCCTTCAACTTTGAGATCCAAGAATATGTTTTGCAAGTGCAACAGAAATGAAAGAGTCAAGATATCAAAAATTTTCTACATATTAAGGCAAGCTTTATTTCATATATATATGCTAGGAACCTCTGTGGATTCTTCTAAGGGTGTGCAGCTTATTACATCAACCTTGACATGTTCCCACATAGACTCTACTCGCAAAGAAGGCATAAAAATGCAAATCAAGAACAACTAAAAGTTGAATAGTTGAAGAGCCTAGCAGATATAACTTCAACTTGCATATGCTGCAAAGGAATTTAGTAGTGATATGAGAAAATTTAGCTTAATTAAATATTTATCATGTGTTTCATGAGAAGTCACTACTGAAACTTGATGCAAGTATGCAATAATAAAAGTTTGATTTATTCTTTCACATTGTAGTTATATTGTTAAAACAAAAAAATAGCAATTTTGAAGTCTTACACCAACAAACATAAAAAAACCACACATAATTTATAAAAATATCTAAAAAAACCCAGCTCAATGGCCATCAAAATACACAAAAATAGTGGTTCAATTAAGTACAATACACAAGATTTTTTGACAGTATTACAATAAAAAACTATTATAAAAAACACATATTTAGCATACAATAATAGTATAATAGGGTAAAGACCAACAATGATATCAAACCACTAGGAATACTTCAACATTGTAATTAATAAAAATACATAAATTCCCAAAAGGATTATGGCATGCAGAGGACAGAAGAGACTCTTTCGCCAAAAGTGCAGGCAATAATTAAAAAGGTCAAATACCACATTATAAATAAAAATTGAACAGATGATTGAGCATTGAACAAAACAAAAAACTCCTGATAAAAGAGAGCTTTAATCCATACTATACGATCTTGTCCATTATCTGCCTGCCCATCTTGTGAAAAAAATGCCAAAATCAAATTCCCCACAAAGGCTCCTATATCAAACCCCATAGGTCCATAAAAAGAGAATTCTGGATCTATAACTTGAGTAGATTCTGTGGTCACCATGACTGAACCAGTATGGAGATCTCCATGAATGAGAGCTTGGGTTCTCTCACAGAACCTAAAACATGAAAGCAATCACATAGAACCAGCCCAACTGAACAGAAAGAATATAAAATAACTACAAAAAATTAGTGGCACCAAAACCTTTACAATTTAATTAGAAAAGTGTAGGATGATCATCATACATGGATTTCAGGCCAGCAACCTCAAGCTTTAAGATATTATCTTCACGAACTGACTCAGCATCTTGATCAAGGTAAGGAGATGTCCAGCGATTATATTGAGAAATCTTGTATGGATCAGAAAATACAACCTGTTCAGTGAGTCTACATAGTTCAACATTCCCACAATATTCTGCAACTGCAGAAGTGCAACAAGATAAATATTAGCTAGAAACCTTAGAATAACAATGATCAATGTCATTTTCTCCTCAAAAAGTTCACTTCTGAAACACAAATAAAGAATAGAAAAACAAAGTAAGATAAACTAGTAAACTGCATTGATAAAAATTAAGCTTGAATAAAATTTGCAAAAATGGTCGGTTAATCAATATTTTTGTACAATGATACGAGAACTCAGTTGTGCAAAGAGAAAACAATTGCTAATCAACAATGAGAAGAATACAAAAAAGAAAACCCCTGAGATAGATTAAAAAAAGGACTAAAGTAAACGCTGACTTCCAAAAACCTCCGTACAAAACATTCTCCAGTAGCTATAAAAATAAAAAGGAAGATTTACATACATACCACTCAATTCTTATGCATTTACATATCTAACATCTAAAGATATTTATTTATCTAACATTTTTCTATGATTAAAAGATGCATTTCACTTTTAAAAAGTGAGTGATGATAGTATTTTGATGTGATATTGAAGATCGGGATGTTATATATGCAAAACTTAAAATTTAGGTGTTAGATATGTAATTATATGAGAATTGCATGGTATGTATGTAAATCGCCCAAATAAAAATTCAGAGAAACAATAGAGAGCATTGGAATAGCCAACTGACAAGGGAATGTGTAGATTATTCACATGATAGTGCAATAGAAAGAAAGAAACAAAACCTGACTATACCTCTATGTTTCATGATGTAAAACATTTTGCGTTCCCCATAGTTTGTTAGGAAAGAATTCTGCACTCGAATGAACAGATATTTCTTAATTGAAAAGATCGAAACAGTAATTTGCTATCAAATCATTTTTATTGGCATTTAGAATGTCATGCGGTGCCAACAACCTACTATAACTATTTTGGAGTTTGCATTTATTCAAGAGCAACAATGAGTTTTAACTCTGTTTCAGTTGAATACTTGAAGAATTTCAACCTTGTAAGCTATGGCCTTTTCACTTCCATTTGTATTTCTTTCTAGTTTCCCTTTACTGATATTTCTGCTTTCTAACAAACACACGTAAGCAAGCTCAATCTGTTTTCTTCTAGATCACACAATAAATATCATTCAAGTGCTGTGACTTATAAATCATTTTCATACTTCACGCATTCTAGTTTTACAATAAGCAATCATCAGCATCACCATCACAATTATTAACTTCATCCAAACTATAAGTTTACGAGGTTGAAATTTTAATCCTGCAACACACAATTCCTAGTTCATAAGTCTGGTCGCTAATACTGATGCTGCTTGAATCTGTTTTTCTCCCTTCTTCGTTGTTTTCCACCTTTGTAGAACCCCCTGCTGCTGCTGACCTTTCCCATCACAATTACCATCCGCAGCTTCTTTTTGGCTCCCTCACTTTTCTGTTTTAATCTATGTTTGTACTCCAGATTATCAAGTTGCCAAATAGATTCAACCAAAGAGTCAACTAGTTTTAAACATTAGAACATAGCCTGAATGTCAGGTCCAATCTGGTTTGGCTAGGGGTATAAAAGAAGAAACCTGGTTTAACCAGGGCGGACCATTAAAGAAACTAACTTGTAAGTTCCAAGGTTTACCCAGCACTTTTATCAAAGGGTATGGATGATCTTGTTGCACCTTAATAAGATGTTGAACAACGCATATTATATGCCATAACACAAAGCAGTTTATCAGCGTCTCCCAAAATAAACACTTAGCTTCAATCTTTCAAAGTTATTCCATATAACCGTCATTTCATATAACCCTCATCCGTGATGGAAAAGCTAAAAGAGGTTTAACAAACAGAACCCAATTTCTTTTCCCCTTGTAATAGCTAATGCAACGACATTGTCAAATGCCCAGTAATACTGGCTAGCTAAACAGCAAGAAATAAATAAAATGTCTAAGATGCAAAATGGAAGGTGTATGGAAAAAGATGTACTCACAAGTCATCCTCAATCCAACCATAATAATGGAGGTGCAGAAGCTTTACTTGGGATTAAGCATTACCAACAAGTGGCTTGAAGCACAGCAAAATAATAGGTGCTGGAAAACAAAACACTAGTTGGTATATCTCATGAATCCAAAAGGCCAATTATCAAATCAACACATTAGACCTCCTCTGCGCAACAGTGATGCAAGAATGATGCAAGCATGATCCTCTTCAGAGTTTTAGGGAGAAGAAAAATGCAAGAGGAACAAGAAAAACAAAAGCAAAAGATTACACAGCTATATCGATGGACAAAAACTATTAATAAAGAAACCCTTTTATGGACCACAAAAAGTAAAATAAATTAGATTGAAAATTCCGTTTAGATCTAAGAAAACTAATTTATAAGCTAAGCAATTCTCTAAAAGTGTAGTACAACAAATTACACTAGAATCCCAAAAAAAAACAAAGAAGAAAACGGAACTTTCAATGAAAGCATGCAAGGCATGTGTAATCTTCTAAGCAGCAGAATTTCACAGCTGCAGACTAAGTAAATGGGAGTTGATGCGTGCTTTTTTATTTGAAAGATAATTTTTTTTAATGAAATAAATACCGGATGGTCGCCCAACTATCTTCAAATGATCAATTTAGTCCTAGAATAACAAATTGCTCCAATTTAGTCCCTAATTTTACAAAATTAATCCAAAATGATCTCTCATGTAGAAATGTCAATACAATATTGACCCCAATTTAGTCCCTCAACTATACAAAATTTATCCCAATTTAGTGAAGCTTTAAAGAAAATGAAATGTGGAAAAGCAGTAGGACCGGATAATATTCCAATAGAAGTGTGGAAATGTTTAGGAGATCAAGGAATTTCTTGGCTTACAAATCTTTTTAATGTCATTTTAAAGACTAAAAAGATGCCAGATGAGTGGAGAAAGAGTTTGTTGTTTCCTTATTTAAGAATAAAGGTGATGCACAAGAGTGTGCAAATTATAGAGGAATTAAGTTAATGTGACATACATTAAAACTATGGGAGAGAGTAATTGAGCATAGGTTACGATGTGATCTGAAGTTTCTCACAATGTCAGTTTGGTTTCATGCGTAGATCTACTATGGATGCTATACATTTGTTAAGGGGTTTGATGGAGAAGCATATAGAAAGTAAGGAGGATCTACATATGATATTTATTGATTAATAGAAAGCTTATAATAAAGTTTCAAGAGATGTTCTTTGGAGTTAATATTGGTTATATTCAAATCATCAAGGATATGTATACTAGAGCTGTTACTTGTGTCCAAACACAAGGAGGATTGACAAAATATTTTCTTATTTCAATTGAATTACATCAAGGATCAACTTTAAGCCCTTATCTTTTTACTTTAGTTATGGATGTTCTTACTAGGCATTTACAAGAAGATGTACCTTGGTGTATGCTTTTTGCTGATGACATTCTTCTTGTTGATAAGACTAGAGAGGGTCCAACGAAACTTGAATTATGGAGGTCAACTCTAGAGTCTAAAGGTTTTCGTTTAAGTAGATCTAAAGCGAATATATGGAGTGTAATTTTAGTTGTAGAAGTTAGTGGTAGTGTTGTGACATTTAGGAAGTCATTAATAAGAGTGGCGTTTGATATTTAGGCTCTATTGTTCAAAATGATGGTGAAATAGATGGAGATGTTATTAGTAGAATTCAAGTTGGATGGTTGAAGTGGAGGAATGCATTTGGCTATTATGTGATAGAAAAGTTCCACTTAAACTTAAGGAAAAAATTTTATAAGATGGTGATAAGACTTGCAATGACTTATGAGAATGTTGGCCAATAAAAGAAAGCGTAAGACTAAGTTAAGTGTTGAGAGATGAAGATGCTTAGGTGGATGAGTGGCTTTACTCTAAGAGATAGAATGCAAAATGAGTATATTCGAGAAAAGTTGAGTAGCTCAGGTGGTAGATAAGATTAGGAGAGTCGCCTTAGATGATTTGGCCACATAAAGCGTCGCCGTCCAGATGACGATTAGGAGAGTAGATGCATTAGATTTGCCTTATGTTAAGAAAGCTAGAATAGACCTAAAAGACTTGGTTAAGATGTATAAAAATGATCTTAGTATACTTGATTTAAATGAGAATTTGACACATAATAGGACACAATGGAGATGAATGATTCATGTAGCCGACCCCACCTAGTGGCATTAAGGCTTGTTGTTGTTGTTGTTGTAGTCCTTGGGAGATCACTTTGGATTAATTTTGTATACTTAAAGATTAAATTAGAGCAATTTGATACATTAGGATTGGCCACTTGTAAATAGTGAGGGATCATTTTGGGATTTAACCCATTTTTAATGCACTAGATTTTGAATTAAATAACAAGGCTATGATATTTTTATCACATACCAAGAAGAATGACATATATCTTGTACTCCACAAATTCAAAGCAATCCTAATCCTTGTGAATATCTAAATTATGTTGGACCATGTCACATCATCCTGGAGCCTCAATGAAAAGCAACAAAATGATATATTACCCAATGGAAATGATGCTTGTTATTAAATGGATTGATTGATAAAAGGTAAGAGCGGCTTGTATTAAGACGGGAAGGAGAGGCAGAATAAAGCAAGAGAGAGAAAGAGACATGGCTGAATGAGAAAGAAGTGGTTAGTTGCCTTTTTAAAAGAGAGAAAATTCACTCAATAATCATCATAAATTAATGAAGTATTTTACAAGTATCCTCAATTTTCAAGAGAATTTTATGTGATGAAATAACAAAATATAAAGTAGTCTAAGTGTAATTAAAATAAATAAATTAAGAATCTATCAAAATATATTAAGTCTTTCATTAAAAAAATATTTTTAAATAAAGCGTAATTTAATTACATCTTCACTATATGAATAATTCCAATATGGGGGAGTCCTGATGTATCCAAACATGGTAAGATCAAATAAGACAAATGATGACATATCAAATGATTGTGTTCTTCATCAACTGCTCAACAATACTAAAATCTCTTCCCCTAAAGTGTTGAATAGTAGATGGTGTTTACGAAAGCAATGGTGGAGGAACAAGCTCATGTACCTGGCTAAATAAACAAAGTAAATAGACACATTAGTCGGGCAATTATGAAGGTGGTTGATAATCAACCATCAAGAGGAACTAAAATAATTTTAACTTTAGTGATTAAAAAACCTGTGGAGAATTTGGAGGATTCAAATTTACATATCAACATACATTATGAATTAGATAAATAACAAGATTAAAGATCACATGATAATTCGATGATGGTGATGGTGGCAATAAGAAATTAACATTTAAGGGTTAAGATAGAGACAATAATAGTATCATATATATAAAAGTCCCAAAAATTAGTAGAGAATCATGACGTCTCCATGCACTATACCACTAAGTGTGGTCTCCAAAATAATTAATGGTGGTGATAGCAATGAAAAACATAGTCATCAAGTGATGGAGCAAGCAACAGTGCAAAAAGTTAGGGAACAACTTGTAACCTTATTTGTAATGGTTGGGGGCTGGGGGCAACAATAATGGCAGGAGGTTCCTTGACTTCAGGCAAATCATTGATTTTTGGCAATACCATCTATGTAAGCTCTAGCTTAAACTCATCAACACAAAATATTGAAAATCAACTACATCATCTCACTCAAACTCAAGCACTTAAGGATGTTGAGACAATTAGACTGGTGGTCTTGGGACTAAAAGTGATTGGACAAACAGCTAAATTGATCCTTTTTATTTCCTTAAATGCTAATCTTATTTGTTCATTAAATGCTAATCCAGGGAATCTATATAATAGAAAAATTAAACATAAATCTCTTCACACTATGTAGTCTAATTAAAACCACACTCACCAAAGATATTAAAATGCAAAAAAAAAATAGTTGTAATTTCAAACATCTCCACAAGTGAAATTTTGAAACATGAAAAAAGAAAGATGAAACTCAAATGTAGGATGCAAAAAATAATGATTTTTTATGCTTTAATAATCATCAAGTTGTACAAGATTGCACAAAAAAGATATACCTTCACGTTTATGCTCAAGTGTAGAACGGTACAAAAGAGATGTAAAGAACAGTGTTCTAGCCATGTATTCTGACATATGTTCTGCAAGCAATGGATATTCAATTCCAGCAATCAATCCTTTCCGCAAAATAATATGTGGTGGCTTCAAGTAGCGCATAGCAATCAAAGACATAGGATGATCAAAATGGTAAACTTCTGGGACATGAGCTGGGCATAGACGGCCATGCTCTTTCAAGGTTAATGCCTCAAAATATGCACGCTCCTTTGTCATTGGCCATGATTCACCAATGCAACGGACATATGGAATAGCCTACACCATCATTTAAATTATATTAGCAATGACATTTTCATCCAATCAAGAAATGGAATAGAATAAATTAGAATTAAGAAAATACAATGAGACAATCTTTCAACATACTAAAGAAAGAGAAAATAATAAATTGGTGGATTTTTTTTTTCTAAAATTATTCTTCAAAGACAACATTATTAGAAACAAATGAATTTAAATAACCTTTCACACGCTACTTCCATGTGCTGTAACTCCAAAAATTCATGACATCATACCAACCTTTTTTTTCTGCCATTGGATTCTAACATGGGTTTCACTCCCACAAATCTGTATTATGAAGCAACTGTACTATAGTTAAGGTTGTGAACAATCAAATTTCAAACCAATCTATGATTGGCTTGAAATTGGCTGGTTGTTTTGAAATTGGTTTGATGTTTGGAGCTTGGCTCAAAATTAGATCGTGGCTAGACTCATTCGATTTAGAGTTAGCTCAAATTGAAATTGAATCAATTTTGATCCAACACATTTTAATTTCAAGCTAACTTAAATAGAGTTTCTCAATCCAATCTATGTCGAAACCAAAATAAGCTAGCTCATTTTGACTGAACCAACTCCGTATTAATTGTCAAAAAACTAAAAGTAATATGTTGCCTCATGGTTTGGAATCCAAACCAATCTGAAAAACTAAATGAACTTAATTGCCACTTGGTATACCACTCTAGCAAAGCACCATTTCATTTGAAATTCCACAAAATATATTATACATAAATAAATAATATTTTCAATTTGATTTCGAGCCTATTTGAGTTCATTCTTCTACGGCTTGTGGCTTCGATCATTTTGCTCAATATATGCTCGATCCAAGCCAAAAATCAATTCAATCTTCAATCTTCAAGCTAAAATCTCAGCCATAATCATAGTTATTAACTTGAATTGATGCATGTTTTGTTTAATCAACATAACCAACAAAAAAAATAAAATATTGTGCATGCTCTTGGATCCATAAAAGACTCAATTTGAGCTTCTATGATTGATTTATAGATGTTTTCCTCAGCACAATCTAGCAACAATTATGCATGGCTGTGATCTCTACTGCTGGTGCAAGACAAAGAAAGTAATTAAAAAAACAAACTAGAGCTATCCTATAAAGATGATAGCTTGCAGAAAGAATTCAACCCCAACAATCTGAAACTGACTAGACTCAAAACCAAAAAAGTTCATATCTTGTACTTGTAGCAGCAATAGTGTCATACTGTCATTAGCATCCAGGCGCAGCATCCTTAAAATAAAAATACCACAACAATATCATCAATCTTTGAGTAACGGCGGGGGGGGATTTCGTGTCACAAACAAATATTGCATACTTCTTTTCACAGCAATAATTTGGTTGCATCACATGCAAATGCGTAGAAGTATACCTGCTTGATAACAACGGATCCTCCGGAGGAGCTGATGACGATGTAGACGAAGTTAAGGTTGCCATCCCCGACCTCCTTGACAGTGAGGTCCTCAAGATCATCTCCAAGCAAGGAGGAAACGGAAGGCGTAGCCCTGATATACTCGATAAGGGATTTCTCATCCAAAGCCCTAAATTCTCCGTTCACTGCCGCCATGGCCCCTGGTTCCGGCGAGACGGCAGAAGGAAGATATAGGGAAGAGAAATGGGAAAGCGCGAGGAACTAGATTCGGGAGGTGATAGTGGAAGCTTGTTGAGTGGTGAAATGAAGCTGGACGACTTTCATTTCCCTTTTCGGATTCCTGGATGCCACCGATTTCACTTTCTTAGATTAAGATGGCTGGGCTTGGTGCGGGCCGGCTTCTAGCATTCTGAGCCTATGTTCTCCGACCCTACTAGGACAATCAATTTTAATGAATCAAACAATGTTAATTTTAGAAGCCCGCTTCGGCCTGGCCCATAAAATAAAATCTAATACGGAAAAATTACAAATATACCATATATATATATATATATATATATATATATATATATATATATATGCATTTATATATATAATACATAAAACTTCATATTTATATATAATATTTTTCTACATAAAAATGTATATTTCATTGTAAAATTACAGAGTTAGCCATCCCCCCTTATTCTTTAAAATTTATGAAAATTTAAATACATATCATAATATATATATATATATATATATATATATATATATATATAATTTTAAAAAGATAATGATAGATATATTCTGGATGTGATATTAAATATTTAAATATTAGATATATAAATACATATAGTGCCTAAAAAAAATCTAATTTTTCACATTATCATATATATTGTTAAAAACAAAGTGTATAGAATATATGACACATCTTATACTTATATAGATAAAATAATTATTGGAATAATATATTTTTTTAATTATAAAAAATATGTCTCTCAAAAATATAATATGAATAACCCAAAATTATTCAAATCATTTTTAGTTCTTATCCAAAAAAAACTTCATAGATCCCAACTAGAAGTGCAGTGAGTCAAATTGACTTAAGCTTAGTTCGATAAATGGCTCATGAGCTAAGTCAATAAGCTAGCAAGTTAATCTCAAGCCAGCCTCGACTTTATTCCTTAGCCCTCAAACCTAATCGTTCATTAAATATTAATATAAAATATACTTAAAATTTATTATAAATTAATAATTTAAATATATAATTATTAAAAATACTTATAATTTATATCTCATTCTCATATATCAAATAATTTCTTATTATGTTATCATTTTAATCATAATAATTGTACTAAATAAGCTGGCTCAAACTTATAAAATAAAGCTCAAATTTGAGCTCAAACTCAATTAAATTAATCATATTCAAGTTCAAATTAAGAGTGAGTGTGTTTGCCACTGCGATGCCCCACCTCACTATATTGTCATTCGGAGTACTGTGTTCTGTTTGTGTTTTAAAAAAATTGTTCTGAAAAAATTATATTTTTTAACTTGATCTATGATGAGGGTCAGAAAATTATGATTTGATTTTTTAAAAATTTAAAAAAAAAATTATGTTTCATTATAAATTTCTAAATAACAGATTCTTCTATAATATCTTTATTATTATTTTTTCAAACAAACAAACTCTAAAACTCAACCCACCTCTTTTAAGCTCATAAGCCCAAAATATTGAAAGAGAAAAGTCGCATCGATTTAAATTTGAACCTAGAATCTCACTCATCCTTAAAATCTACATTATTTCTAATGAGCAAAGCTCCACATCGGCAGCACTCCCTCATAATTCTTTTGCTAATAAAGGGCAGGATCTGAGTAGGGCTGTAATCGAGCCGAGCTGAATACTTATCCGATTGAATTTGATTTGAATAAATTAAAAATTGTTAATATTCTGTTCAAGTTCGAGCCGAATTTTTGTATAGTTATTCAAATTTGGCTTGCTTAATTTTATCTATGTTCAAGCTTGATTTGTACTTGACTTGTTTGAAATAATAGAATGAAAAAAATTAAAAAAATTAATGAGTTTTAAATGAGTACTTAAGTTTTTTCTAATTTTTTTGCTACAGCTATCCTCTTAAATCTCATGCAAGTTTTTCACACAATATAAAATTTAAATTTTAAAAAGAATTTAAATCATGAAATATTTAATAAGGGGTAATTTGGCTAAAGCATACATAAAAATTAAGAACTAAATATTCTGATAATATAATACGGCCGACAAATGTTAATGTGAATAAGTGTTGGTGAGGAGAATAATGTGAAGCGAGGTAATTTCTGTAGTAGAAGTCAATCAGAAGAGGAGTTAGGAGCGTCGAGGCAGTCGACTTAAAGCTTTGGGCGTGAATTATAAATACGAGAATAAAAAAAATAACGAGATCGGCGACTCAGCTTCTAACTAAGTGTTGAGCCAGTTAGCCATGACTTGAGTTGTTGGATCACAAATTTAAAAGTAATTTTTTAGGCTTAGTTAAATATTTTTATAATTCATATATGTGATTTTAATTTTTTACTTTGAACATTTATCTTATAATTTATAAAACTATAATCTCAATTATATTATATAAATATCTAATTAAATGTATAATATATTTTATAAATTATACTACTAAATTATTATATATTTTTATTAATTATATAATTAAAAATTTTATAAGTTATATTTATTCATATTTTTAAGATAATAAATAAATTATTATCGAGCTTAATATCAAATATTTAATAAATTATTTATCGAATAAAGTATATTATTGAATATAAATATACGAGTATGATCATATTCGTATTAAGTTTATTTAATCTTCTAGTTTTTAAAAAGCGTTCAAATTTATTTATTTATTAATTTAAATAAATATAAATGAATATTAATCAAATTAAATTTGAGTAATTTAATGATTGCATTATCCCTAGCTCTGACCGTAAGCCACGTCTTTATCCTTCAGTCAATTTTTATATAAAAGTAGAGGCAGAACGCAACAAAAGAAATTAAAACAAAATCACGTGGACGAGGTCTAGAAACAATAATTCTGTAGAATATGCTGAAGGAACGTACCGTCCAAGAAATGTGTAGGTTTTGTAAATTGTCAAATTAGCTGTGGACCTTTAATCGATGAAAGTAATTGTTGAAGATATTTTTTTATGTTAATCGTTTATCATTTCTGAAAATAATTTTCTTAAAGTTCTGTTTCGGTTCAATTTTTTTTATTTCTATTTTATGGTTTGATTTCTGTTTTATTTTATTTATATTTTATTTTAAAATATACAATTACTTAAAATATCTATAAGCTACATTAAGTGCTTTGCAAAATAAGTGATTTATTTTTTAAAAAATTAAAAAATAAAAACACTCAAAAACTGATATCAAAGAAATATAATTTTAACAATAATATAAAAATAAAATAAAATAGATTGCAAAGAGGTGCTTTTTTTTAAATAATAAGGAACTTCAAATTTATGATTTTGTTGAAATATGTTTTTCCCCTAATTATTATATTAATTTTTTATTTTTTAAAATAAAATATTTTCATAAAATAAGGAGAGTTACATTAAAAAAAGGATGGTATGAATGTAAAATAGGAGATGAGCGACTATCTGCAATCACAACTGCTTCGCAGTAGGGGTGAGCATTCGGTCGGTTCAATCGAATTTTTTATGAAACCGAACAAATCGAACCAAATAATTTTAAATAATCGAACCATCTAAATAATATATAAAACCAAATTTAACTATAATTAGGTTTTTTCGGTTCGATTTTCAGTTAAACCGAATAATATATAAAAATTTAAAATAAAATTTATTTTTAATGAACTAATTAATTAAAACAATCTAATAAATTTTATACATTTAATTTGAAATCTATAAATCTATATAAATAATTAAGTATTTACAAATAAAATTACATATTTATATTTGACTTTTTAACTAATTCTGATTTATTCGAATTAACCCATCTTTTTTTTAAAAAATCGAACCGAAAATCAAAAACCAAATAACTACGCATTTATAATCAAAAACCGAATCAAATAGACCAAATAACGTAGGTTTAGTTTAATTTTTCGATTTGAACCGACTACATACGTAAAAGCTCGTTGCTCACGTCGCTGTTTAATGTACTGTTATTTGTAACTAAACAATAACACAAACGTGACATTTCAGCTCGATATAAACGGTAGGCATGAACAATCATTTGTTCGATCGTGTTCGGCTCGATTTAGCTCGAAATAAAAAATTATATTATATTATTATTATTTATTATTATTTATTACTATTATTATTGTATTACTATTATTTATATTTATTACTATTATTATTATTTTATTACTATTATTTTTATTACTTTTATTATTATTATTATTATTATTATTATTATTATTATATATAGATATGAACACATTTACATATCACAAATGCAAGCATGACTTAGTGGTTAAAATTTTTGTTATGTAAAGATTACCATTTCAATCCTCCCTCCGGCTGTTTGCATTAAGCTGTTCTTCTAGCTCGCTTAGTTAAACGGTAACACCTAATGGACATTTCAATTCGATATATAAACGAACACAACAAAACAATTTCAACGAAAACACCTAACAAGAGTCGCTGCTTCTACCATTTACACCCCTAAGTACATGCCCCTATTTCTCACCTGGTCGCCTTATCTTGATCCAGAAAAGACCAACTAGGAGGGAGATGCAAGTTTTGAGGTGGCTAGATTTATTTATTTTATTAATATTTATTTTGAAAAATTAAACTTAAAAAGAAATTTAGGCTTCATTTGGGTAAGTTTTTATTTTTAAAAAAGTTTATTTTAAAGTAGTTTTTATAAATGTTACTTTAAAATATTTTATAAAAAGTGCAGAAAATTCAAATGAAATTTAAAATTTATAAACTCAAAAAGCTGAAATAAATGATACCTTAATAATGGTTCCGAACTTATCTAACGGAGCACCAGAGCCACCGATCACTGGTCCACGTGTTCAAATGCTTTTTAATTAATAGTAGTTAATGGGTAGATTTTAGGTGGTTGGAAGATACCCAGCTTTATTATTATTTTTATTTTTTTAAAAAGTTGAATTTTAATAACGAATAAATTAAAAAGCAGTAATTAAGATTATTAAAATGAGTTTAAATCTAGAGTTTAGTAATTTTAAAATATGAAATGGAGAGGGCAGGAAAAATTTTAGGGGCAGTTTGATTTGCTGAAAAAAAGTGCAATGCATTAATTTTTTAGTGAAAGAAAATATTATCATATTTGGTTAGCCGTAAAAGTAAAGCAAGGTAAAATTTTAATGTATTTTTTTTTTCATCTTATTGTTTAAATTCAGTGAAAAAATTTTTAGTATGATTTGAATGATTTTATTTTTTATCAATCGGTGTAAAATAAAATTTCGGATCAACGTCATGTCATCGACCACCTCCCCGTCATTATCATACCGCTAACATTTACCATCATCACCAGTCATGGCTAATTGTTGCTGCAGCCACTACCGCATTCATCAGCCGCCGCGGCCCACGATTATTATCGATCGTCGATCGCCACCACCAACGCCATCGTCAGCTATTGCCGACCGCCGCTCCCCGACGAGGAGACAACTTTTGAGATTTACATTACTTATACTTTGATTCAAACAAAACACTAAAAATAAAAATTTGAATTTAATTTAGATTCATCCAAATAATTACAAATTATTATAAATACATTGCATTATTTTTATATTAAATTATTTTTACATTGTATTTCTTTTAGTCAACTAATTAACCACTCAAAAAAGACTAAAAAATCACAAGCCAATGATTTAAAGATCACTTAATGAATTAAATCACACATCACATGACCTGCACAATGATGTTTCACATTCAATCCTTATTGCAAGGAGGTTGACTTCGTTCTTCAATATGAACCAGGCACTTAATGAGAATAAAAAATAAAATAAATAGGGAGGAGAAGTGTGATAGCTATAAGTTTAATATGATGAAACTCATTAGGATTTTATGACAACATTCTAAATAACTTTTCATCAATTAATTGATACTACATATCATAACATCTTGTATGGGGATATAGCTTATAAAATTGCCTAGGGGTGTCAAAAATTAACCCGACCGACATTGATAATACTTAACAGAAAATCCGGGTTGGACCCAAAAAATTTATGCGGGTTGGTTGAAATGGCTGAAATCGTTTTTGCCGGCCAATTCTCCAACCCAAATTAATTGACCCGCCAACTCAACTTGACCCAAATCAACATCCAACCAAATCGACTGATTTTGACCAAAAATAGATCATTTGGGTCGGAACCGAGTCAATAAATGGCCCCTTGCCTACAATGTTTGAAGGATAATGAAGAGATCATGTATCTTTATTACAGAGGATAAATATAATAATTAAATTACTTTTAAATTAATTTAATACATGAGGAATATTAGTAGGCAAATAACCTTCAATTAATTATATTGTATCATTTATGTGGGTTGAAAGTTGCTTTTCTCTAAAGAGTTTGTAAGGTGGTCGGGGTGGTGGTGGAGGTGGACTAGCTCATGGATAGCTCTAATTGTAATCATAGACTATGTAATTTAGGGGCTAGGGAGGTGGTTAATAGCCATCATATATAACTACTAGGATTATTAATATTATGAATAATTCATATATTTTGGAGTATATGCTAACATATACAATCAAGCAAATCAATCGAGAATTAACCCTAGAGAATATGGATGTGATGGTGGCGATGATATAAAGTTAACTTAGAAGATCAAAGGTATATGGAATTTAGTTGCACTAAAAATTCTAAGGGGAAGCTAAAATAATTGATGAATGCATGGGTGTAAATAGTCTCCTAATCTAGCTTTGCATTAAAATCAAATATAAATTGATGATCTACACAATTAATTTTAAGAGATTTATTTATTGTTTTAATATAGGCCAATGATGTTTATATAATTAAATGTATTTGATGTAGTTGTTCAAAAATATTCTCTAAAGGTATTGTTTGCTTCTGAGGTTTTATTTATCTAAGATTTTTATTTTATTTTATTTTTGCTTTGATAAAGCTTTTATTTGTGTTGACCATGATCAATTAGTGGAGTAGATGGAAAATAATATTTATATTTATGTTGAGTTTAATGATCAAAGTTCTCATAAGTACGATATTAGCAATGCATCATATATGAATACCCAAGTTAATATGATTTAGTGGATAAATTCTAATAAGATGAGATTATAGACTTATGATACTTATATATAAATCTCATAAGAATGCAAATCTTGATGTATCTAAATTAAATAGTGTGATCTAGATAAGCATATTGGCATATAATATACATATGAATTATAATCATGAATTTATTAATATTGATTATTTTAATCTCTTAATTTTTGCTTGGATAATCAATGATTTAAGCAAAAATATTAGAGAATTTAAGAATCTAATGTAAGGCTTGGTAGTCTCCATATGTAAATATATGTTCACATATCAAATCATAAATATCTTAAGTGCTTTGTGACAATAGTGAAAGTCATAAAATCAATGGTTTAAATGTATCCCAAAATAATATAATCATGAATGGGTGGAGGGATAGTCTATGTTAGGTTTTAAAAATGAAAGAGCCTTTGAGCAATATTATGATCTCCAATTTGGAGTATAATTTGATATTAATATGACTCAAATAAGAAAAATGATTGAAAAAAAGTTTGGTGCTTGATGTTAACATTTCATGAGTATTTAGACTATCCAAAATAAAAGGTAAGATGAAAGTGTTATGGCCTAAATATTATAGCTTATTAGGTTAGAGGTAAAAATACTAAGTAGCACAATAAAGTGAGTTTAAGAAATGGATGTTAACATTATCAAAAGTTCTTATTATTAAAGTTGTAGATATAAGTGTTAGTTATTAAAGCCGCAAAAAAACATCCAAATTAGAATTAGAATCAAACTTTTGTGGTAAAAAAAGATGCAAGATGTTAAGAATTAGGTTATGAGACCTAAATTTGACTAGTTAAGATTAAGGGCCCATTTGGAGAGCTGCAACTATTTGAGAATCAACTGTGAAGCTGTTGTAGAAGAAGCTGGTGGCAGAAAATTATTATTGCTGAAGATGTGATTCTGTTTGAAAAAATCAATTCGACCTCAGATATTTCAGTGCTAAAAGACTAAAATATCCTTATGTCTTTGAATGTTTAAACGAGTGAAGAAAAATAAGATAACTGATTTTTATATATAAGCATAAGTTCACTAAATCATATTAAGAGATTATATATCACATAATAAATAACATTAATATTAAAATTATAAGTACAACAAGTAAACTGAATACTCCAAGAAATTTAGGTGTAAACTCTGTTTTGCAATATTATGTTTGCAGTTCAACCATCCACTCTATATTTCTTCAAAACTAATTACAAGTTTATTCTTTCATTAATCAAATTACCAAAACCAAAGAAGAAGAAGAAGAAGAAGAAGAAGAAGAAGAAGAAGAAGAAGAAGAAGAAGAAGAAGAAGAAGAAGAAGAATGAGCCAATTTCTTATAGACGGAGTTAAGGGTGACACTACCTGGAGAGAAATGAGACCCACATCAACTAGATGACGAGCGAGGACAGAAATGGTGTTGAGAGTTGGGGCCCCAGAGTCGATGCGGGCACCGTCAAGATTGGGAATGGAGAGCGTGATGATGGATTCAACGATGCGACCAATGTGCTTGGCCCGCTCAAGCTACCATTCATAGGGTGCTCGGGTCAAAGTGCAATCGCATCCCACATCGAAACCCTCATGGGGTGCCTTACAGAGAGGCAAGGGCAATCCACGAGATAAAAATGTTAATAACAGTGGAACATGATCGAAGATGAGAAGTTTGAAAATGGGGTTTTCAAACCGAAGCTCGACCAAAAGCAGCACTGCATGGTGTGGATGGTTTTCAGATGTATTGGGAATAATAATGACGACATAATATAATTATCCACAAGAGGTAGGAATCACATTAAAGTGTGGATAGAGAGAAAGTATGATGGAACAATGGTTAGAATATTGCTTAATTACCTTCCTTATTTAAAAAATATGTGTTTTAATTATCTATCAATTGAAAAAAGGGTTATATGTTTTGTCTGGAAATGTGGGGTTAACTTCATCTTGCCAAAGAAATTACAATAATAATTTGATAGTTGGTGAATAAGTGATGTATCAATAAGGCCTAGCACTACATCTACAATTCATATTAAGTCTCCAACTATCTATATACTTCAAAGATGGCTATTTGCATTGTCTTATAAAATTTGGAAGGCTAGGATTAATGCCTTTTTCATGCTAAAGTTATTTGGATCTATGCTTATGTATATCTTTCTACTATAGGGATTATTCATAAGTTAGTCTAAAATGAGTTGTTAAGTGCTATCTTGATTATTGTTTTAGACCGCCTTTTTTTTGGATGTTATAAGGATTGGTTTTAGCTTTCTTCTAGCTACATATTCTTATTGTTTTTGAAGCTTGGATTATTTTTTTAAGCTATTTCTTCCAATTGTCTCTTTGTGTTTCTTCATGTTCCAAGAAGAGACTTTGTGTTTATTTATCAAAGGAAACTTGACTTACACTATTAATACCTCTTTCATTTTGTGAGGTTCTCATGAGTTTTTACTCACTTAATTTTTTGGATGCTTAGGATGGCCCAACTTTGCATTGGAAACTCAATTGTAGTTGAGAGTAAATGATGAGTCTAATTCTAGCAATCATTCCTAATCATTTTTTTAATATCAAACACTCTTTGTCTATCTATGTTTTTTCTTATTTTTCACTAAGAGTTCAACAGATCTCTTTTGTATTGCATTAATTTTAAATTTATAAATAAAAAATTAACAAAAATATAATAAGCATTAAATTATTATATTGCATTATTTATTTCACATTTTTGGAGTATTTATTCTCCTACTTTTAATTTTTTCAATATATTAAGGAACAATATGGGTTTTCACTTTTTTTCTCTCATAATGCATCAATTTTAATTGTTATCCCTTTTATAAGTTTATTTATACAAAGGATCGTTAATATATTTTTTGAACTAAAATAGCCTCAATGAGAGATAACCACTTATATTCATGGACAGCTTATTAACTTATTAAAGTCGCAAGTCCTTTAGAACTAGTTTTAACTAAAATCACATAAAAGTTACTTATTAAAGTCGTAAGTCCTAAACCATAAAAAATGAATATTGAAGTAGAAGATATAATAACTATAAAAATTATTTAGGGGCTGTTTGGTAGCGTGTATTTAGAATGCACTACATTTTAAATAAATATTTTTGAATATTTCAAGCATTTGGTTTCAAGTAAAGTAAAATTCCAGTGCATTTCAAATACACCGAAAGATTCGTGTATTTGAATTAAGCCAAATCACAGCCAATGTAAGTGATGCGGGACCACGGCCACTTCATCGCTGGCCGCCGCCACGCGACCGCCGCCGAATCATCTATCACGGCACCGCACCCCAATCGCCGACGTCAATTTCAATTTACTTTACATTACATTTTGTCAACCAAACAAAAAAATGCAAAGTCATGAATTTGTAAAGCTATCAACAAAACAACTATAAAGTAATCATTTTACACTGCATTCCAAATGCAGGCAACCAAATAGCCCATTAAATGTTATTTAAATGGCACAATAATGATATAATTATATGACAAAAAAAAATTACTGTATAAAATATAAAATGTTTATTAGGTTAAAATCATGTAGAGTGAAAGTTTACGTTTGAAATTTCATGAAATCCAAAGACAATACGCAGTATTTAAAGAGTGAACAATAAAACCCGCACTTTACGGAAAACCTCAAAAGAGGGAAACCAACTCAAGAAAAGCTTCCACTATGTATATGAGAGTACAAGGTCTTCCCAATACGGATTACTGAATTGTATATAGGAAAGGACAAATAGACAATGTTGACGAATATGACACGTGATGTCGAATGACGGCATTTAATGGATGCGATGATGTTGACGACGATGTTGACGACGATGTTGATGATGATGTTGACGACGAATGACCGATGAGTGGTGGTGATGACGGCAACAATGGTCGACGACGGCCAGGATCGATGATCGATGGCCGTGCGGTGGTTGACGACCGTCGGTGGCGGCACGACGGTTTCTGGAGGATCTTTAGAGCTCTCTCCTCTCTCTTGGCCTCCCTTCTCCTTCACTGGCCTCCCCTCATGAGGAATGAGGGCTATTTATAGGAGGAGCGTCTCTATAAATACATGCAAAATCCGAACCACTCCTCTCCATCGGACGACTCATGTTGATTCCTTTGATCATATGATGTATTTTGTGTATTTGAATGCTAAAACGAAGTCGGAATTGTAAGATCTTTGGCTTGTTGGAACCGCCGTCGACGAGATTTGACTATAACACTGCATATTTAAGAGCATTTTAGGGATTTAACTGATATTCCCAAAGTTTCCAAGGATATTTTAAGAGTTATATCAGTCCCTATTTTTGGATGATATTTTCTCAATCATCAAAAAATATATGTGTCAAGTACTTCAAAATAGTAAATTCTTCAACGAAATCTGCAGGTCCATTAATCACATATTTTGAGAGAACATATCTTCATGTAAGCACAAGATTATGACTACGGAAGCAGATGCACAACCACAAATATGTGTAGGAAGCCAAATTTCGAGGTTACTAATCTACGAGGATATTTACTACGCTGCACAAGGTTTCGGGTTGGATTACGTAGAACGGGCTGCAAGAAATCTAGGCTACGCAGTTTATAGCAAGAAAGTGTCCCTCATTCGGTAGACCGAACGGGCCGCGGAAAATAAGGGTCGGCAATTTTGACAAATGGCCGAACGGGTCGCTGAAAATAGTCGGGCGTCGCGAGGCACCGCTGAACGACCTGACGATGGAACCCGTGGAACAATGGAGCCGACGCGTCGAAGCGGCCTGCTGAAGGTGAGGCGCAACGGGCGAACGGGTCGGCGCTGTAACGGTCTACGGTCACGGGTCAGCGCTGAACTACGGAGCGGCAATGCTGAACGCTGACTACGGCGGTCGCGACAGCGGATGATGGTCAGAGGGTCGAAAGCAGACCAGACGCACGGCAAAACGTCCGCTTTGGTCGGCCACCCGCTTTGGCCCGCTTTGATAAGCTTTGGGTGGTTTTGGGCGCTTTACCTTTTGCCCTTAAAGGGTCTATAAAATCCCAGGCGGGAGACACCTCTTATTCTTGAGAGAAGGTCGTTGAGGCGCCACGCGATTTACGTTGTTTGCTTTCTCTCGAAGAGGCTAACCGACCTCGTGACCGTCGTCGAGGCGATCAAGACCGCAGATTTACTACGCTTGTTCCAGCCCTCGAACCTCGGACCGTCCGGTCGAGGCGATCGGTCATGCAGCGACGCCGTTGTTCCTCTAAAGAGCGCCAACCTCATCGGACCGTCGAGGTAGGCCCGCAGATTACGGTTGCCCTCGAAGAGCCGCTCATCGACCGTCCGGTTTGAGGCGATCAAGACGCAGATATCGTTGTTCCGGTTTTCCCTCGAAGACGTCAACCGCCTCGGACGCCCGGTTTGAAGCGATCAAGCATGCGTATGTGTTGCCCGGTTTTCTAAAGAGGCGCAACCGCCTCATCGGACTCCGGGTTTGAGGCGATCAAGCGACTTTACGTTGTTCCGGTTTTCCTCGAAGAGGCGTAACCGCCTCGTCGACCGGGTTTGAGGCGATCGGCCCGCGTACATATGTCGTTGTTCGTTTTCCTCGAAGAGCGTCAACTGCTTGTCGGACCGTCCGGTTTGAGGCGATCGGCGCCGGTACATACGCCGTTATTCCGCTTTTCCTCGAAGAGGCATCAACCGTCTCGTGGGTTTGGAGGCGATCAAGGCGTGATTACGCCGTTGTTCGATTTTCCCTCGAAGAGGCGCCGCTCGCCGGACCGTCCGTTTGAGGCGATCAAGGCCCGCAGACATACGCCGTTGTTCCGATTTTCCTCGAAGAGGCGCCAACCGCCTCGCTGACCATCCGTCGAGGCGACCGGGCGATGAGCATATCGGATTTTCTCGAAGAAATCAACGCTCGCCTGACCGTCCGGGTTTGAGGCGATCAGCGTACATACGTCGTTGTTCGATTTTCCCTCGAAGAGGTGTCAACCGCCTGACCGTCCCGAGGTGATGGCCCATGACATACGCCGCTGGCGAGATAACCAGACGATGGTGGAGATCGGCGATGAGGGTCACGGCAGCGGACCGCGATAGATCGGAGGTGACCTGACAGGGGTGGTCAGCAGGGTAAAAAGAATAGCAATGGCCGACGGCAGGATCGACGTCGAGGCGATGACCGACGACGATGGTGGTGATAAGCAAGATCGCAGTGATGCCGGCAGTGACCGGACGGTAGGTGACCGACGGGGTGGTCTCAGAATGATCATCGGGCGACGAATATGCATGACCGGTGTGCAATGCGATGACAGATGGTGGTAAAAATTGTCAGCGATGATAAATGACCAATAGTTAGCGTGACCGCCACAATGGTTGGCTACCGATGGTGTCGGCAATAACCAATGGTAGTCGATGGTGGCGATACCAGAGTTACGGGGATGATGCCACGCTGGTGACCGGTGAAAATCCGGTGATGGTCCGGCTGCGTGACCGCCGACGGTATTACCACGTGGGTGGCAAATGGCAACCGAGATGGTGGAGGTCGACTGGCAGCAATGAATCGGCGACGGTAGTCGACGGCATACCAGCAGAATAAGCAGGATGACCGGCGACGCGAGGGTGACCGCGGCGATGGTCGGCATGACCGGATGTTAGCCAGCGACGGTGGTACCGACGGTGGTCAACGCGAATCGGAGATCTGGCTACGGGTGTGGTTGGCGCAACCGGAGACGGCTGCGGGCGCATCGTAAGTAGGTGGGATGACCGGCGACGATGGTGACCGAAGATTGCCGGCGATGGTCGCATGATCAGCGTACGGCGGACTACTGATGGTGACCAACGGTGGTCGGTACGGCAAATCGCCGACGTAGATACGGATGGCGGTCAGGCACGGATGACCGACGATGATGATTTTGACCTATCGAGATGATTTGTTAGAGTGTTTCACGACGTTAACTGTGGAAGAGGTTGAATTGAATCCGGTGATTTTGACCTATCCGAGGTTGTTTGTCGTTACGGCGATGTTAACTCATGGAAGAGCTCGAATCAATCCGCAAGGATTTTGACCTATCCAGGTTGGTTGTCGAGTCTTTACCGCGACGCTAACTCGTGTGGAAGAAGTTGAATTGAATCCGGTGATTTTGACCTATCCGAGGTTGTTGTCGGTGTTACCCGGCGTGGAAGAGGTCGCAATTGAATTAACGCAAGGATTTTGACCTATCCGAGGTTGTTTGTCGAGTTTTACCCACGCGAAGAGTGTCGTAGGAAGTCCACCGCGACCTTTGACTTATCCCAGTTGTTCGGTCTTGTTCGGACGCAACTCCGCGAAGATGTCGTAGAAGTCCACCTAGACCTTTAACCCATCCTAAAGTTGTTTGTCGAGTCTGCTCACGGAACCTCGTATGGAAGAGGTCGAATTGAAACATTTGTTTGAGCTTATAACCAATGTTTCTTCTTAACCTTGGTCTTGTTTTTCCATAAGTAATTAGAAAATATCCTCCAACTTTGACTTGTTGGGATGGTAATCATGTCACCGGGATAACATGGGCAATCTTCTAAGATTTTCCCCGGGCCCGGACAAAATCAAGGAAACGCTAAACCTCATGCAAGATGATATAATGAGAATCAATTTTCCACAGACGCAACCTGTATTGAAAAACCAGGTAGAGTGAAAGTTTTAGCCTTGTCGTGAAATCCACAATGTGTATTTAAAGTGAACAATAAAACCCGCACTTTACTGAAAACCCCAAAAAGAGGGAAACCACCACCAAAGAAAAGCCTTTCCCACTATGTACCGTTTTCAGTACCTTCCGAGCACCTGGATTACGAATAAGAGTGAAAGTGGACAACAATTTGAAAGACAACGCCCACGACGTCGACGAATGACGTTGGCCGCACGACGAATGACGTTGATATCGGCGATGGTCGACGGCGATATGACCACGATGTTGACGAATGATGATCGACGATGCTGATGACCGGCGATGGATCGGGTCGACGATGACCGCAACAATGGTCACACGGATATGCCATGCCGCCGGTGGTTGGTCGACACGATGGCTTTACAGGATCTTTAGCTCTCTCCTCTCTCCTCCCTTCTCCTTCATGGCCTCCCCTCATAGAATGAGGGCTATTTATAGACATAGACGCCTTGTAAATACATGCAAAATCCAACCACTCATCCATGGACGGCTCATGATGATTCCCTTGATCATATGATGTATTTTGTGTATTTGAATGCTCAAACGGTCGAATAAAAGATCTTTAGCATTTGGAACCGCCTCGTCGAGACGCTCGATTTGACTATAAACACTTTATATTTGAGAGCTTTTTAGGGATTTAACTGATATCCAAAGTTTCCAAGGATATTTTAAGAGTCATATCAATTAGAATTATCTTTTGAAATTTTAAATTTAAAAATCTTCTAAATATAATGACTTTTTCAAATTTTTATCTTATATTTTCGATTCGGCCAAAGGCAAATGGGGAATTTGAGAATGGGAAGAGAAAAATTAGAAAGTGGGAGATTCTTACTTTCTCTTAAAATTTAATAATTCATTTACTTAAATAATATTATTTCAAATTAAATCTTAATATGTTGATACAAAAATACTGATAATTTAATTATTATATAAGAATAAACTAATTCAATGAAATTGTGCCTAATTTATTAGTTCATTTGTTTGATCATTAGTTCTACTTGATTCTGGCTTGTTCAGTATTATAGCACTTTTATTAGGGGACCAAATCAACCTGGGGATGAGATCATTGTTGAATTGATCAGCTCAGCCTAACTTTAAAATACTTGATTGTGCATTTTGCTTTGTGTCTAACTTATTTTGTACCTCAAAGCATGAGGATGTGACACATTTTCATTTTATCACATTTTGCTTTGTGTCTAACTTTGGAGAGAAGGGTGGAGCTTAGGTTTGAACCAAAGAAGGTAAGCCTACATATGTTGGAGATACTACCATAACATTATTTCAAAATAGCTTCAAATTAAATTTAATTCAAATTTGATGCAGGATCAAACCTTTGAAATACCTATCTTTTTTAGCTTAGAAAAAAAAATGTAGAGCATAGATTCAATCTAGAAATAGGTAGAAACTAAGATGTTGGAGAGATTTATAGAGCATGATTTTAAAATTAACTGAAATTAGATTCAAATCACATTTGAACATGTGATTCCAAATAAAAAATAAAAAAAATTCAAGTCCTTGTTTTAAAAAATTATTGATCTAGTTAAAAATATGATTGATAAAAAAATAAAAGAAAATTTTACAAATAAAGTTTTATATTTGTATATATGTTACGTGCCAGAAAATTTATAGCGATAGAATAAAACTTCACACGTTAGCTTGTATATAAATCTAGCACATACAGGTAGTTGAAAAGAGAATAAGAAACTATAGAATTTTTACTTGAAAAAATCCCAGAAAAAGGGGAAAAAATTACGTGGTATAACCCAATAAAAATGCTTCATTATATATCTCATTCGTAATACAAAGTTTAAGTTTTCCCAATAACGAAATTACATAATTGTATATGAGAAAGCTTGACAATGAGAATTCCATAATCAGGTAACAACAAATGCATGGCGGTTTCAGAATTGTTATGGCAATATGATAATAGCGGCGATCGACGACAACGGTGGTGATGACGAACATCGAATTTCTAGCTCTCTTCTAGCTTTCTCCGAAGTTCGCTTCTAGTACACACAGATAGTTGAAAAAAGAATAAAAAACTATATAATTTTTACGTGAAAAAATCCCAGGAGGGGAAAAATCACAGGGCCTAACCTAGTAAAAATGCTCCATTATATATCTCCTTCGAAATACAAAGTTTAAGTTTTCTCAATAACGGGATTACATAATTGTATGTGAGAAAGCCTAACAATGAGAATTCTATAATCAAATACAACTGCATGGTTGGATTGGTTACAATAATAAAGAAAATGATCGACGGCAAAAAGGTGATGATCAACTGAACTTCTTGCTTCTCTTTTCTCCGAAGTTTGCTTCTAGCTTCTTCTTCCTCTCCCCTCATGACAAGAATGAGGTCCTATTTATAGGATTATGAGAGGGCATTTTGGTCATTATAGCCAAAATTTCAAAACACTCCATTGGACGATTTATATCGATTCATTTGATCATAGATAGTTTTTGGATGATTTGATCATTCAAATGATCATCGATTTGAGTGATCTTAGACTTGTTGATGCCTCGTCCGCCGATTCTATAAGCACATCAAATTTAAAGTCATTTGGTCATTCAAGTGATTTTAAAGTGTATTTGATTCATCATTTGGACTCGATTTGATCCGATTCTAGCGTTATTGAACTCATTTCACTCAGTCGTTTAATTTGATTATATATATTTAAATTGAGATTCGTACTTGATTTATAAATTTTAAAGGGATATATCAATATATTATATTTTTTTATGCATTGAAAGATGCATTTAACTTTAAAAAAATTGATGTTAGTGATATTTTTAAGTGATATAAAAGATTTAAGTATAATGTATGTAAATATTAGAGTTTAAATGTTAGATATGTGAATAGATGAGAATTATGTATATAAATTTGTGAAACAATAAATCCTAAATTATCTTTCTTTTACTTGATTGCAAAATGCCACCATTATAGCTAACATGGAAGAAGAGAAATGAGTTTTTTTTTTTTTTTTTGAAAGCTTTGAAGCCAAGACTTTTTCGCTAAAATCCTAAGCTCCCAATCAATATACTAAAATTGCTGGCATATAATTTTCAATTAATTGCTTCAGATCATAAACACATATCCTAACTTAAACATCCATAAGTATTTTGAGCCATTACACTTAAAATCCATTTCTTAAAGTGATATTTCAAATCAGCCAAAACTTGCCTAAATTGGACTAACATCCTACCATCATATACTCTTCATTACCCCCATAAAAAATTCTAGAACTTATCTTTAAATATTAAGCAAAAGAACCGTAGTCCTTTCGTTCTCTAAATCTACCCAAAAAAGGACACTTGGTTTAGTCCAAATAAATTTTTCGAGGGTCTTTGGCACTTTGCCTAATAAAAAAATATAAGAGAGATTATAATTTAAAACAATACATAAATGAGAGAGAGAGAGAGAGAGCTATATAAATAATGTTGATGCAGGGATTCCTGGGATGAACCAAAACATGACTTTTTGCTAAGTGCTTGTTTGGAATCAATTTTATATTGTATTCTTTAATATATATATATATATATATAATTTTAAAATAAATTATATTTAAAAAAATCAAAATAATTTTTATATGTTTTAAATATTTTTAAACATGATAATCAATATAAAATATATTTTATTTTAAATTAAAATAAAATAAATAAAAGTGATTGCATGCGCGGCGCCCCTAAAAAAATTTGTCAATGTTTAACGTTAAACTATCAAAAAATAATAATAATAAAAGACGGGACAAAAATATGAACGCTGCTTAGCTGTGACCATAGGCACAGTTTGTTTTATATATAGATATAACATTTAAAATATCGCTAGTCAAACTACGAATCTTAATGTCAAAAATAAGTTGATCCTAAGTTGAAATTGATCGAGATCAAACACTTAAAATATCGTTTGAAAATGATATCAAATCCCTAAATTTTAAATACGATTTAAATCGGGCCGCTGTTACCCCCGGCTAACATCTGCCGGCCATTGCCGCCGCACCAGATCTCGTTGCCGTTAATCTCATCACGGTTGGTTATCATAACCACCGCTGGCCATCGTTAAACTCGTTTGCCGCTTATCATCGCCGCCGACATTACCGCTCGCTCGTCCGCCACCGCCATGCTCATTCGCTGGCGAATCTTCATCTTCGCTGCCACCGCCACTTTCATCGCCGCCGTATCGCCAACCATTGCATTATCATATTTCACTAACACCGCCACCATCATGACTACTTATTCACCCGCCGATTATCTTTCGCCGGGCACACCGCCGACTGGCTGGCGCCACTCGGCCGCATCATCGCACCACCTTCATCATCTGACGACTTCATCGCATTGAACTCAAGTTATAATCATCTACGTAATGTTAAAACCATTATATAATTGTTGTTGATTCTAAGATTCCTACTTCTCATATACAATTCAGAATCCAGATCGGAAAAATTTTGTACTCAAACAGATTGGAAGATTTTTACTGCTACACCCTGCTTTTTTTCGAGGTTTTTCCACATAAAATTTAGTTTTATCATTAATTCTTCAAATATCATGCATTTTAAGAAATTTGGTGCAAACTTTTACTCTACCGTAACTGATTTTCTAGCACGCAACATATATAAAAGTGAATTTAATCATAAATATAAAGACTTGAATTGAAGATATTTTGATTTAAAGTCAAAATTCTCAAATAATATAATAAAATATCTTGCACATCATAGGCATAGTTAAAAAATAAAAAACTATGGTTATTCACAGATTTGGAAAAAAAACATGTAAAAGGATTATTATTTAGTTGAGAGTTTCTACACGACTTTGCTTTTTTTTGGTTGAAAAAAAATGAAAATAAAATTGAAGGTACGGCTGAGGATTACCACAGGGAAGGCATGGCGTAGGGTGGGGTAGTGACGGGGTGGTCGGCTACACCACCGAGATCACTTTACATCGACCCAGATATTTTCAATGGAGAATTAAATGAATAGCCTTTCTAATGTATTTGAAATACATTACATTACATTGAAAATTTAGTTTGCTTCCAACCAAATACCCAAAATGTTAAAATACGTGCATTTGAAATACATTATACTCCAAATGCACGCAACTAAACAGCCCTTAAATGCTAAGCCTTGGAGATTACATGTCAAAAACAAATGTATGCATTAAGAGCAAATTTTTTATATTTTATATTTTTATTTTTATATTCTTTTTAAAATTATATTTATTTAATGTATTTTTTATATATTTTTATTTTTATTTTTAAAAATAACTAATATTGTTTTTAAAAATATTCAAAATAATTTTTAAATATTTTGAATATTTTTAAAAATGATAATAATCATCAAATATAATTTACTTTGAAATAAAATAAAATAAAAATAAAAAATAAAAAATAAAAATGATACTCAAATTAAAATTAATGACTTGATCATCCAATGTCATCGCCACCATTAGCACTTCTACAATTAAAATTACACTCCATATATTCATTTTTAGATATACTCAAATGAAAATCTTTAGACTCTAAAATTGACCTCCATAATTCAAGTTTCTCTTGGACTCCCTCTCTAGCTTAATCAACAAGAAGAATGTCATCAGCAAAACACATACACCAAGGTACATCCTCCTGTAAATGCCTATTAACAAATCAATAACGAAAGCAAAAAGATATGGGCTTCAAGTCAATCTTTGATGCAATCAATTAAAATAGGAAAATATTTTATCAATCCTTATGTAGACCCTCCTTACTTTTTCTATACTTCTCCATCAAACTTCTCAACAAATATATAACATTCATAGTAAATCTACTTGATATAAAACTAATTGATTTTGAGAAACTTTTGTATCCATCTTAACCTATGCTCAATTACTCTCTCCCATAATTTTAATGTATTACACACTAACTTAATTCCGCTATAATTTGTACATTATTGTGCATCACCTTTATTCTTAAATAGATGAACCAATAAACTCTTCCTCTACTCATCTAACATCTTTTTAGTCTTTCAAATAATATTAAAAAGATTCGTAAATCAAAAAATTCCTTGATCTCCTGAGCATTTTCACACTTATATTGGAATATCATCATGTCCTAATGTTTTTTCACATTTAATTTTTTAAAGTTTCCCCAACTTCAAATTTACTAATACGCCAATAAAAATAAAATTATCTATTTTTTCAAGGTACTAAGATTGCTAAAATTCATCGTATCCTGAGATCTCTCATTGAAAAGTTTATCAAAATAACTCATCCACCTATTTTCAATATCATTTTATAAGAAAAATACTTTATAATTTTCATTATTAATACACCTCATTTGAACTAGATCTTTACTTCTCATATTTTTTTTCTTGGCTAACTTATCTTTCACCTTTTTTGATATCCAATCTATTATATAAATCACTAAAATCTAAAATTTTTATTACATATTATTTTCTTAGAATCTCTCCGAGTCAATTTATATATTTCTTAATTTTCCAAATTTTTACACCTAAACTAAGTTTATAACAAAACTTCTTATTTCTTTTTTTTTTCTTACATATTTTGACTCTACTATCAACTATTTTTACTAAAAAAATTTTTCCATTTGATTCTCCAAACATATTTTTTACAACTTATTTAATTTCACATACTACTTTTCCCACATAACATTAACTTTCTAATGAACATCTCAAATTCTAAGTTATTATAATTTACCCTTAAAAATATTTTTATTAATATTCTTTAAGTATCCTTCTCTATCCTAAGATATAAATTCAATTTATTTTTCATCTTCCAATCCTTCATCTTAAAATCTAAAATTAATAGTCGATGCTAGGTGCTTAAACTTTCACTTAGAATAATTTTACAATCTTTATAATCTAAATGATTTATTTTTCTTATCGAAAAATAATCAATCTGTATTTTAGTAGATTCATTCTTATAAGTAATAATATGCTCATTTCTTTTCTTAAATAAAATATTAACAATTACAAAATCATAAGCTAAAACAACATCTAATATAATCTTATATTCTTCATTAATAACTCCAAATCAATAGTCATTATGAATACTTTTAAATCTCCTACTAATCTACCAACATGTTCATTTAAATCTCCTCCAATAAATATCTTTTTTTAAAGAGATATCTTTTATGTTAATCTTTCTAAGTCATTCTAAAATTTTTCTTTTGAGTCTACATCCAAACCTAATTGAGGAGCATAAACACTTATAATATTGAAAATCTTAGTATTAACAATAATCTTTAAAACTATAATTCTATCTTCAATCATATTAATATTTATAATATTATCTTTCAAAACAAATTTTTATTTATAATCACACCTACATTATTTCTAATCCAACTTCTACCTTAATACCAAATATTAAATATTTCATGAACGCATTTATTAGGACAAAGTAGCGAATATGTCTCCTTTCTCGGCCTCTGATTAGAACACAATCACGATAAAACAGATATTTGCGCAAAGTTGATAAATACAATTTAATTTAAGATAAATAAAAATATAAATTTTCATAATTTAAAGAAAATCTACGACGGCATCCAGACAACACTGAACAATCTTAGTAAGAATCACACCTCAGGCAACCAGTGCATTAATCCACCAAGGAGCGGCCAGCGCCGGCCACCCATTTACGAACATCATCAACAAATTTCTCGATGTTTTGGTCCGAAGATCCGTTAGCGGCGATAGCCTTCCTTGCCATCTCCCTCCACTTAGCCGCCCTGTTCCTCATCATCCCCGCCTCTTCTCCGTCAATAGTCGCCGTGACACACCGCTCCACTGCATCTCTCGTCGCCGGCGTCCGCAGTCTCACGCCGATTCCGTAGACGTCGCAGAGGAACTTGGCATCCGGTACTTGATCGCCCCACTGCGGGTAGGCAATGACCGGCACGCCGGCGGCAAGGGCTTCAAGGGTTGAGTTCCATCCACAGTGAGTAACGAAGCACCCGACTGCTTTGCTGGCCAAGACCTTCTCCTGCGGGCTCCAACCCACAAGCATCGCCTTCCCCTCCGCCTCCACCGTCTTTTCGAACCCTTCCGGCAGCAGCTCCCGGACGTCCGCTCTCACCTGTAGTCAGTAAGCGTTTATTAATATTATTTGTATTTTTGGGACTTAAATTTGGCTATTTATTTTAGAAATTATCTTCGAGAAAAAATGTTTTAATATGTTAAATTTTGTAAATAGTGAGATTTAATAAATCTTAAATTTAATTGATAATTAAACTAAATGAGATTAATCAAAAAATAAAAATTATGAAGAAAATATAAAATATTTAAAATTATAAAATATGCGATCAAAATTATAGGATTTTTAAATTCCTTGTCAAGATAGAATTAATGTAAGTGTTAATTTAATTTTTAAATATTTTCAAATTTTGAGAATTTATCCTAGAAATCTAAACAGTTTCTCTTATAATTTTGATATAAATTATACCACAATACAATAATACTGGAATTTAAATTAATTCTATTTAATAAGTATTAAGTTAAATCTTTTTTAACTCTTATCTAAAACGAGATACCTATCCCTCGAAAAAAAAAAAAAAGTGAAATGAATTTCAAATATATAAATAATTATGAGCTTTTACATACATAGTCAACCAATTCTTATAAATTTATAAATAAGTAAGCTTCTTCCTTAATTTTATTAAATTAACATTCAAATATTAAAATTCATGATAAAAAATTTAATTCATATTTTTTATTTTCATAAAACTTGTAATTATTTGATTCAAACACGCATATATAAATGAGTTTGAAAAAAAAAAAAAAAAATAATTAAATTATAAATATAAATCTTAAATAATTAATAAAAAATTATATTTCACTCTTTCAAGATAATTTCAATCAATTGAAAAGGTAAGATTTTGACTAAAAAATCAAACCATTTATTTTTTCAAATTAGCCGATTTATGTTTAAAAAATATTATATAAAAGCACAGTATACAAAGAACACGTGCAGATTACTAGAGGCAAGAGCGCATAAATCAGTGCAAATCATCTTAATTTATTGGTTGAGATCATTCACTTTCAACTCAAAAAGTTTAAATTTAAATTTTTTATATAAAGTATTTATATAAATTTATGCTTAAATTCACTATATATATATAAGAGAACATTCTGACGACCGGATGACCATAAGAATTTATCTCGTGTTCTAAAAAAAAAATTCAGATAATTACTTTATAACGTAATCTTTAAATAATAATATTAAGTTTTTCGGATTTTTCCATGTTTTATTTCCCGTTATGTCAAATCGATCGCCTGTGGAAAGAGAGAACGCGTTACATACCACCCAGAGAAAAGGCCGGCCGGAATTCCTGAGTCCGTAGGCGAATTCAGCCATCTCGTTCGTGGAAAGCATGACGATGCTTCCGACAGAGACGTAAACGACCGAGTTGGGTTCCTGAGTTTCAAGCCAGTCGAGGCAGTGATCGGCAGATTTCCATAGATCGGCTTTGATCTCGTAATGGCTGGACTCCTCGCCAACGTCGACTAAGGGGCCTATGGGAACGATGGGGGAGATTTCTGATAAGGCCTGAAAGGTATCATGCTCAAGCTCATCGAAGGAGTTAGCGAGGACCCACCGGGCCTTGAAGAGGTTGTGGAACTGGGCGAGGATGGCCTCTGTTAATGACTTGTAAGGGTTGGATGGTAGGACAAAGGTGGGGAGCTCGTCGGGAGCCATGGGTGGGATGCCTGGGAGTTGCAGTTCGGTGTTGAGGTTTTCGTCGGTGGGGAAATCGGCTAGACGGTGGTGAAAATGGTAGTAAATGGAGAAGCGGCGCAGGATTGGATCCAGAAAACGGCGCTTGGGATGGAAAGGTCGGCTGCCACATCGAGGGCCCAAGGGATGAAGGGGTTGTTGACAAGACAGGAGACTGGGCGGCCGGCGTCGGACTGACGACGGATGAGATCGGCGAGGGCAGAGGGGCCGTTGGTCTGAGGTTGGTCATAAGGTTGGAGAGAGCTTCACTGGGGTCACTGGAGTCTTTAGGTGTTGCCCCTCGTTGAAGAATTCAAAGCGGAGGAAGCCGAGACCGACGGGGATGAGGTCAGAGTCGGAGTCCGTGGGAAAGTTGGATTGGGCGGCGGCGCGGATGCGGGAGCCGCAATCGAGTGTGGTAGAGAAGGTGACGAGTGGGCCTTTGGCGGCTACGCGCTTGGCGAGGCGGAGGAGAGGGTTGAGGTGGCCTTGACCGGGGAAGGAGACGAAGAGGAAGTGGAGGAAAGGGCCGGGTTCGCTCATGGAGGACGAGTGGTAGGTTTGTCTATTTTGCGTTGGGGCAATGACTACTAGACTCTAGCTGGAGTTCTTTATGCATAATTCATACTTATGTAATAAATGAAGTAGTCGTGGACTGCCGAGTTTGGTACGTGGCGTCGGTGGCCACGTGCGGTGCGTCCGAATGGAGAAGATTGTTAGATTTCTATTAGTTTTAATTATGTGATATTAGAGACAGTAGTTTGATGAATGAAAATAATTAAAGGTTTGTTCGCTAAGTGGTAGTTTAAAAAAAAAATTGTTAATGTTTTCATTTGTAATTTGATTAAGAAAAATTAAATATAGAATAATACAGATTATCTCAGCTTATTAGTTGGAAGTTTAGATTTCAACAAATTATTTTTTTATTTTTTATTTTTTATTTTATTTTATTTATAATTTGATTCAAAATAAAATATATTTGATAATTATAAATATTTTATTTTGAGTTTTTTTTAAATAATAATAATTATTTTTAAAAATAAAGAAGAAAAATATATAAACATATTTTTTTAAAACATAAAAAAATATATATATAATAAATTGATCCCAAATTATAAAAAAAATTGAAGTTGACTGCAAAATAAAGAGATATATAATTTTGAGAAATTTGATACATATAATTTTGCTAAATATCAACCATAACACCAAGTGTTAATTAAAGTAAAGAATATATTAAAACAATAATGCAATTTTTACATAATATTTAACCATAACAGCAAGTGTTAATTAGAGTTGATGAGAGTAATAATATATAAAATAATTTAAGTCATTATCTTTCGTAATTAAATTTTTTTAGATGTCTCATCTGCATGTAAAATGTCAAAAAATAATCGATAACCTAACATCATGGAGTGCAATATACAGCTACCTATTCTTTGACAAATATATCCCGAGACTTTTCTAATAAAATTTTAAACAAGTCATTACTTTACAAATCATTAATAATATCATTTGAAGACTTACTAGCAATTACATGAACAATAAATTTATTAGTTTTAGAGCATTTTTCATAACAAAAATTTTTATGCCTTATTGTTAAAATTAATCAACAAGCTTGTTCTCTCATGTTAGGTCTACAAATATAATAAAAAAATAATTACATAATGCTCCACTGCTTTGGTAGTATTCATATCATTTGCATTTACCAGGCGAACTCTATCGGTGGCACCATCATGTCTCAAAATACTTATATTCATTCTATCAAACAAGAAAAAATAAACTCATACATTTGTAGAGTTTACAACCAAATAACTTAAAGTAATTTCAATACATTACATTTACTTTATACTATATTCCTTTTACACTGCGCTCCTTTCTCACGCAACCAAATAGCTTAGAGTAAATCTCTTAACATGATATATTACTTTGAAAATTTTGCTCCCTCCCATGCTTATACTTTAATACAAATCATTTTTTAGACTAATTATTAATCATATATTCTTCTCTTAATAATAATAATAATAATTTATTTACTATATTTTAATTATTTTAAAATATTATAATCATATTTTTAATTCAAATATATAATTTCTTTTTTAATTTATTCATGGTAATAATTTAATACATTATTGAACTTTATGAAAACAAAATAATAAATTTCAAATTATAAATTATCATAACACACCTTATTTATGAAACCCTAATCTCCTATCCTTTGATATTAGCTACATAAAACTAGTAGAGGAACAAGAATTTAAAGAGAGGGTGATAAAATTTAAGAGTGACGATATATGAGAAATGCTGCCATAAATTTATTTATTAATTGATTGATTTGATTTTAACTTTATTTATGTCGTTTGCAACAAAAGAGCATGCATTTTTTTAATAATGAGGATTATTAAGAAAAAGTTGTGAAATAAGATAGATGGTGATTTTATTATAAATTAATTGATAGCATATATTAAGAGGTCTTATAAAATATTTTTTGAGATATAATAAATAATTGATTATTTTTATATAATGAAGAAGCTTTGAGCACAATATAAAATGCCTAATCATAATAGATAGATTAAAAAAAGATTTTCTTTTTTAGATTTATAGGTTTTATTTTTGCTTTCAAAATTTTTATTTAAATTTTTATCTACTTATATTAATTTAAAATGTTAAATTTTGTATTACTAATTTTTTTTTGGTTTCATCCTCCCTCCTCTTTAAATCCCAATTCTTCTACTTATGGTCTCAAAACCATTCAAAATATTTCACTTGGCCATCCATACCTTCTAAATAATTTAACTATCAAATCTTAAATTTGTGAGTGTTAATTAGTTCAATCAATAACAATTTAAGAAATTTTTGTCAAAATATTGTATTTGAATCTCGTCTACGCTATAATAAAGCTCCACCTAACATACTTGATTCCGCAAAAATAATAATAAAAAAACTACAAAATCTTGAATTTAAGCAAAAATTACTCCTGGAAGATAAAAAGTGATATAGTTAGAGGAACAATGACCACACAAGACTGACCCATCTTATCTAAAGGTTCCAAAACCTCAAATAGACAATAAAACTATTATTTTTTTTCTTAACCGGAAGCGTCATCTTTGCCATGCACTCATTATCGCTTGCTCAATTAGTGGCCATGCATAAATTCCATTAACAATTGCCTTCTCACGCACATCACGATTGAGCGCGGCCGTTAACAACTCCTTAACATGGTGTCGTTGTTACTCAATTGACCAGCAAGTAAGCCTTTGCCTCTCATAGGACGGAAGATTCTTTCGCGTCTTGGTCTCCTGCTTCTCTTTTCCTTGTTCCGATTATGATATGGATGGAAGAAGAAGAAGAAAAGCTTTAAATTATAACGCAACAAAATTTCATCCGAGGCTTTCGCCCCCATTTGCGGTGTGATCTTTTCTGCATAAGGGTTTGATAAAAAAAGTAGATTGATTCAGAAATCTTATACTTAGTGTTGACCTCCATGTATGCATCATAAGTCGAGTCGAGCTCACAAGATAAAATCGATTGACTTGGATCACTCTCGTCAGAGAAATCGTGGACGTCAAAATCAATCAAAACGATCTCCCATTGACGAACGACTTCCCCATCACATTCAAAATATGATCGAATATACATCCGCATCAATCCGATTGGCCGTCGAAGAAGGGTAGACCAACGCGTATATCGAGTTAGGAGGCTACGGCGATGCTCAAACGGCTTGTTTAAATTGTTACGCTAAACATTAAAACTATCAAATGAGGCTGCTTTTGCCAATTGACGGTCTGCGTGAATATCGAGTGATCAGATACAATAACGTGCAAATCAAAGCTGAAATGCACTAGGCATCGCCGAAATCAGTCGAAATGATTTCCGATCGACTAACGGACTTCACCATCGCGTTCAGAACGTTGAAATTGATCAAAAATATACATGTTGCACAATTCGACGGTTGACCGAACAAGAAGAAAATTTGTCGACGAGCCTACACATATATCGAGGTCAGGAAGCCGCGACAATGCCCAAATGTCCTCCGTTCACGAAATTGATCATGCTGTTAGCATTGAAATATCAAAACTTATAAAATGAGATTGTTCACGCTTAATTTGAAGGAGTTTGCACGAATATCGAGCCATCGAAAACGATGATGCACAATTTTGAACTAAAATTGACCCGATTCGACGCCGACTAGAACAAAATGGTCTCCGATCGCAAGCATCGTTGCATCTGAAACATCAAAATAACCTGAGATCAACATATATATTACATATGTAATAATATCGGAGCAAAAATTTGAACTATGGCTAATTAAATAATTAAATAAGAAAAATCCTATAAATACCCCTATAATCATAACCCTAAGTACTCCCCACAGCCCTAAATCCAGCCGTCCCTAACTCTCCTCTTTCCTAATTCCTCTCGCTCGACTCATCCTCCCGCAGCAGCTGCACACGGCCGTCCTCCGGCGAATAGTGACACTATCGTCAGTCCTGCGGTGAACCACCCTCAGCCTCACGTGTGACCCGAAGGATCCGTTCTGCGTTTAATCCGGCGTCCCCACATGATCCACTCCTACATACGCCACATCCGCAGCACATACCACCCACACCGGTCGAAGCGACCCGCCCACTCGAGCATCCCACCTCCTCTGAAGCGCCACGCATGCCGCCTTCGCGCTAGCCGTCTGTTCCTTTCCCATAGGTATAAAATTGCTTGCTTGTGGGTGTAGAAGTACCCGTACACTCCTTTATTGGCATGACGAGGAAATCTGAGTTTTTTGACAGGTACCTGAAGAGCCTATGTGTGTCTTTTTTAGACGGGTAGGTTGGAAGACTTATGACCGTGGTGTTGTAAAACACCATCCATGCACATCTTTTTAGATGGGCAGGCATGCCTAATTTTGATAAAAATTCACTGGTTAGGAGAGATGCTGCCGAAATTTCATCAGAATTCAGAATGCCAATGAACAATAAAGAAAAGGATGTTTGAAATCTAGCTCGAGGGCATGTATATAACTACATGTACACCCCTTTCTTGTCATTGTGGGAAAAATCTGTATTTTATACAAGTACTTCGGAGCCACATACATATTTTTCTTGGCATTGTGGGATGACACATTCAAGTTGTGGTTTATACCACCCATAAACATCTTTCTTGGCGTTACGGAGACTAGCATCAGGCGACCCCATCTGGACGATGCCAGATCTTTGTCAATACTACCAAATTTTTTGTTGAGAGGCTGACACAAATAAAGTTATCCACAAAGCTAAAATTAACTGTTTAAACTGACATTGTAGGTGTATAAGTACCTGTATACGCCTTTCTTGGCGTAGCGGGGAAATTTGTGTTACATACAGGTGCTTCAGGGACCCATACATGTCGTTCTTGGCATGATGGGATGATACATTCGACCGTGGTATTTACACCACCCATACATGCCTTTCTTGGCATGGTGGGTAGGCTCAGCCTCTATTGTAGCCCAATATATGGGGACGACGCCGGGAGGCTGTTGAAATGTTGTCAAAATTTTATCTAAAATCTTAACTTGTAGTGAAACTCAATCAAAATAAGCAACATTATTCAAATCCACTAAAGTTAAATCAATATTAAATTGAACTACCCGCATGGGCCCCGAAATTACGTTGAATGCTTAAACATAGTGTCTGAGGATGCTGCGCGGATTGATTTCCGGTTTGGTCTTAGGACCGGGTCTGGGTTAATAAAACCTAAAAATTCAATAATAATATTATAAGAATTTCAACTTAAGAAATCTTTGAGAAGCTAATTCTGTCATATGACAGTAAATCTGATCCTCTATTATTAAATTAATAGAGTCGACAAGATCTAAAACAACAAAATGAATGATCAACTCCGTAATGATGACTGAGTTTATTGAGGATATCAACCGGAGGGATTGTTATTATTATCAAAATATGTAAGATATTATATTCAATAATCTCAAATTTAAAATTCTCAAAATATAAATCTAGATTTGATCATCTATTATTAAATTAACAGAGTCGATAGGATCTGAAACAACAAAATAATACATCCACCCTGATGATGGCTGTGTTGAATGAAAATTTTAACCGGAGGGGATATCACCATCAAGTTATATTCAGAGTTCAATGTTAAATCAAATAAATTCAAATTTTATACAAATATAAAAATTATAAAAGAAGCTCAAATATAAATGTCTAAATGAAAATCTACAATCTAAAAAATTTAAAGTTAAAATCCATCCACCCATCCGCAACTATTTGTCGGAGGTGATAAATTAAGAAAACTCTGGCTCATGAAGGAGCCAATGTCAAGTTAAGTACACAATTATGTTGACTCTCAATCAATCTCATGCCAGTAAAGATGTGGCCCGTGTCCTCTGACTACGTGGCTTGGCCAGTAGGCTCAACATATGATGTAGTTATGACCAAATTCCTTTGACCGGGTGGTTGTCGCCAAATGACACCATTATATTATCGTCACGACTGTAGCCCATATGCTCCCTAATGGTTCTGTACCTTGAGTTGTGAACTATAGGGTGCACTAGATAGGGAAAAAAATCATCTGTTAGCTAAGGTGGACTTAAGCTTGTCTCCTTAGACAAACATCACCCAAAATCTACAAGGTTTTCATGGACGATGCAACCCATGGTTACTGATAAGGATCCTTCGGTTAGGTTGGGTCGACTACCTCCTCTGACTAAGTAGACTAGGGACCACGATAACCCGAGATGATGGAACCATAGGATCTTGATCGGGCACGTCATCATTCCCCCAACCATCCGCTTTAATCTAATGAAGATGAATTTCATAAATTATAAATCCCAAATTTTAAACTCCATCTTCTTCTATATCGCCGTATTTAGTGACAATGACCTTAATCGAAAGTTCTCTCTCAACATTGGGAGGGGTAATTAACTATAAGTGCTTGCACCTATAGTGTTGGCTTTATGAGCCTCATGTTCAATCTTATTAATTTTGATGATAATAAACATATGCTTCGATGTTCTAATGTATGTTTTATGTATTTTAGATATATTCATTACAAATTACATATATGTTGACCTCACTTTTGGGGTGAGTTCTCAATCTCCTTATCGTAGATCTAGGACTCTTATAGACACTAAGAGTTTCTTAGTCTTAAGACACATCTAGTGATTAGGTGAACACTTAACCTAAGCTTAGAGACTTAGTAGGGTTAGTCATAGGAGTCCGCTATGCCTTAAGAACTTAAGGAGACTTGGCTACCCTATAGCCTAAACCCAATCCATGTTCTCCCTCTCAAATCAAACCCCAAATTCAAATTCAAAATCAAATTTCCAAAATTCACAATCAATCCCATGATCAAACCCAAGCTCAAAATCCTTCCTATGCCTTATGATTGAATTCCATGGACTTAGCCCTAACCAAATCCAATTCAATTCAAATTCAATTGATTTTCTCCAAGATCAATTCAATCCCACAATCATTTATCAAATTCAAATCCAAATTCAACTCCAAATGATTGAAACCCAAAATCAAATCCAAGTTCCAAATCCCTTCTAAGCCATATGATCCACCCTTATAAGCTTAGCCAAAATCCTATTTAAATCAAGTTGAACTCAATTGATTTTCTTTTAAATCAATTATTTCATTAATTATCTTCCCAGATATAAGTTAAATCTACATCCAAAAGATCAAAATTAAATCAAACTAAATCAAGTCAAGTCAAGACCTTTCCTAAGCCATATAGACCTATCTCCATGAGCTTATCCAAATTTTAACTCAAATCAACCCAAAATCGATTAATTTTCTCATAAATCAATTATATATTCATTCATCTTCACAAATATAATTGAACCCAATCTGAACCCTTTATGCCCTTTCCTTGGACTTAGCCAAAACCCATCTAAATCAAGTCAAAACCAATGAATTTTCTCTTGAATCAATTATTCCTTCAATCACCTATCCAAATATAAATAAATTCTACAATCATCAAGCCAAATTAAAATCAACCCAAGTCAAACCCAACTTAGCCCTTTTGACTTGAAATTTCCAAATAGGCCAAAACCAATTGAAACCCAAAATTGATTCCAGTTGAATTTATATTTCAATCCTAAGCTCATAAATAAATTCAACTAAACCTTAATCAAACCAAAACTAAGCCAATTAACTTATTCAGGTTCACTTGACCCAAAGTGACCTAAAGAATCCATTTGAACCAAGTTCTAATCCAACCCAAATTAGATTGAAGCAAGCCCATTAAAATCTCATACCATGATCATTGATCAGCCTAGGATGATCAATTGCTATAAATTGGGTCAAACCTAGTCAACTTGGTCATTTGACCAAGTCAACCCTTTAGCCCACATGAACCCAAGTTAGCCAAAACCTATCCTATACCAATTCAATTGAAACCATAACTTCATACCAATCCATAATCAATGATTGAACATGATTTGACCATCAATTGAGTTAAACCAAACCCAATTGATCATTTCACCCAAGTTGACCCAAATTGACCTAAAAGGCTAAAATAGGTAAAATCATGATCCAACCCAAATCGATTGCAACCAATAGACCAAGTTTATTTCAAATTGATCATTGAACTTGACCAAAGCCATAATTGAGCCCAATTTGGCCAATTGAACCCAATTGACCAACTTAGCCCAAATTGAAAATCTAAATTAAATCCAAATTGATTCAAACCAAAGCATACAATCATCTTCAATTAACCAATTGAACTTGATCCAATACCTAACCCAATCCAATTTTGTAAATTTGGTCAAATTGGTCAACTTGACCCATTTGACTCCAAATGAGCCAAAATCAAACCTAGGACAAATTGATTGAAACCACTTGAACTAAAACTCTTCAACTCATCATTTGAACCTAACTCAAGCATTAGTTTGATCCAATTTGACAAATTTGTCAACCTAACCCAACATGACCCAAAATGACCCATATGACCTAAATTGAGCCAAATCCCTTGAAACCAACCCATTTCACCTTAGGAGCTGATCTAACCTGACCTAAACCCACTTAGGATCAGCCCAAAATCAACCCAAACCCAATTGGAGCCAAACCCAAGGTGATCTCTATTGGATGTGCCACCTCACATAGGATTCTCCCTAAAATAGCAAAGTCCACTCTCCTATCACCCTTGGCAGCCATCACACACCCCATTTTGGGGGTATGACCTAGCCACCTAGCCCACCCTAAGTGGGCTAGGCTTATCACGGGCCAAAGTGAGATGAGTTAACTCATATTCCTCATAAGTCGAGAACCCCATAGACAAAGACCACCCAATCCTACCTTGAGCCACCTCCCAAGCCTTCCTCAACTCAGATTGTGCCACATGGAGGTGATGGGGACCACTCCTGCGCTCTGATGACGCCTGCCAAAAATGGGAGATAATCCTGTCCATCCATTATAGTGAATTAAGGGATATACCCCCTCAATTTGCACAGGAAAGAGACACATTTGAATCGTGAGAGCTTCCTAAGGCCATTCTGAACTCTGTAGCAAGCTCCCAAGCATTCCCAAGGCTTCCCTCACCGGATTTCTCTTTTTTGAGTGCACTCAAAATAGGGCAAGCATCCTCCAATCCAAACTCCTTCATCTCTCAATTAAAACCAAATTCCTGTTGCACACATCATCCTTGCACCTCGTCGAAGCCAAATGAATCTTCCCTCGAGCTCCAAGCCCACTGGAGGTGCCACTTCGATCACGACTAAGCTTCCAAGAGATGGATCTTGGCCTCCCAAGAGAACCACTTGGAACCTATCCAATTGTTGCTCAACAGGGCTTCTTCTCAACCAGACGAAGCTTCCTCAAGCGTGCGAGCCGCTGGACATAGCTCTGGCGAGGTAATGCCAATGAAACCGAACTTCCTTCAAAATTTTTTGGAGCTTTTCAAAGAGAATGTACATGTGTACTGATCATAGCCATTGGATCTTCTTAGATCCTTCACGCGAAGGTGTGGGATCGATTTGGAGTGGATCTGAGCTGGGGTGAGCTCGGATCGCGCGAGCAATGGCGGACGGGCTCCATCTCTCATCGCTCGTGGGAAGGTAGATCACGCTCCGTCTGTTCTGCGTGATCAGAATGGACTACCATGATTATATCTATTAGATCGATCCATTTGATCCATTATTAATCGCTAGATTAATCATGGTCGATTCGATCTTAGATCGGACGACACACAAGAAAGTGCATCCCGTTGCCAGCTAACTCAGCATTTGATGGCGACAACTTAAAGTTCCAATCCCGCAATGCCATGTGGAAAGTGCACTGCATCAACGTGCCCCATGGTGCCGGTTGGATTGGGATTAATTAAGGCTAATTAAGTGGAATTAATGGCTGAAACTTCATAAAATCATAACAACTCATAAAGAAATTTAAAAAATACAAATAAATACTTGTTCTAAAGGTATTTCAGAGAGGAATCTATTAAAAATATACTTAATTGATTTTGAATAGTAATCAGAGCTTAATTAGAGTTTAATTAAAAAATTAATTACTTTAATTACTCCATAATTAATTAATTAATTAACCTTAAACTTTTTGAGATTATTTAAGTGGATGACCCTAAAATCAAGTGTAGTACTGTTGAAGTAAAGACCAAGTGTAGTACGATGACCAAAGGTCACTAAGAACATAAGAAGCCATTTTTATCAAGCTAAGTTGCATCTCATTATTCTCATATTACAAATTGTTTAACATCATAGCCCTTTAGAATCTAGAAATGATAAATGTCAGCTATTTTGGATAAAATAATGTGTAGTATTCATCAAGTAAAGACCAAAATACCATAAAATAGCCAAAAAAAGCTGTATCAAAGATTCAGTTGCATGTAATAAAACAAGTAACATAGTGTTATCTAGAAACCATAACTTATATGTTGTTCCTCTATTCTCTTCATTTATTCAGGAAGTTTCACATGCAAATTTTCTCCATCCATGATCTCTTGTTGTAATGAATGGTCTTTTATTAGACTGACATTTTAAAAATGCAAAAAGTTGAGATAATAATAAATTAATAATTAGAAGAACAAAAAAAAAAGAAATTGATTGTTACCAAAGGATTCTTAATGTTGCTTTGTTCACCTCTAATCCAAGTAGCAGTACAAACAAGTGCATTAACAGTTTTTACAGATAAAGAGCTTCTGTAATCATCCAAAACTCTACACCAGCACTAAAAGCAGATTCAGATGCAATAATTGTTATGTGAATTGTTAAGACATCCCTAACAACTCTGGACAAGTTTGGATACTTAAGAGTATTCATCCTCCACCAATCAAGAACATCAAACTGTTCTATTTTGCATTGATATAAACCTTCTTCCAAATATATTTGAAAATTGTTTTTGAAGGCTGAACGGAACCAGATGCAACAACAAAATCAGTAAAACCTAACATGCAATTAAAAGGAGATGAAAATGATGACTCTCTTCATAGTTGTGAAGACTCAAGTGTAGTTGATGTTGCTGATGACGCATTGTTAGAAACATATTGATTATAAATCTCCAAAATAACCGTGTCAACTTCTTTAATTTTGAAATCTATCTCTGAAGGTGAGTATATCTTTGAAAATATAAAATTTATGAACTTCATCTTTAAACGTGGATCTAACATAGCCGCCACAGCCATTAGCAAATTGCATTCTCCCGAGTACTTCTCAAATTTAATTTTCATGGCGTTTTCCATTTCTTTAATATACTTAGTTGATGAGTTGCATTCCTCCATCAACAACTTCTTCACATGCATAACAATAGGCAGAAAAATATTTGTTGTAGGATATGTCGAACCAAAAATTATTTTTGTGATATTGTAAAAAATAACAAGAAACTTCCGAATAACCTCATACCTTTCCCAATCAAAATCAGTTGGCAACCACTTTTAATTGCTATCTTGAGCTGCATAATGGTGGAAAATGCTACAAAAAACAAATGCATATTCAAGCATAATGTATGTAGAATTCCATCATGTAGGAACATCAACAGATAAACCCTTCGAAGTGAAAATTCCTAATTGCTTTGCCGCCTCAACAAATTTATGTAATCTAGCAGGAGACTTTTTAAGATATTTTATTGACTCTCTGATTTGATAAATAATATCTTGAATCTCCTTCAAACCATCTTGAACTATTATGTTCAAGATATGAGCACAACATCTGACATGGAAGAAATAACCCATAAAATGTAACTTACCTCTTGACTGAAAATTAGATTTGAGAGCATTAGCAACAACATCATTATTACTCGTATTATTCAATGTAATTGTGGAAACTTTATCCTGCAAATTCCACTCCAACAAGCATTCACATATTGCATCACAAATAAAAGTATCCGTGTGAGGCAGTTCAAGCTCAAAGAAACTGATAATACGCTTGTGTAATTTCCAAGACTCATCAATAAAATGAATTGTTAAGCACATGTACCCTACTGTTTGATTAGAAGTCCAACAATCAGATGTTAATGAGACAATATGTATGCTTTTAAGATATGCCTTCAGCTTTTCTTTTTCTGCTTCATGGACTTTCATGCAATCATTTTTTATAGTATTTCTAGAAACTCTTTCATAATTATGATTTAAGACCTTCAACAAAATATTGAACCAAGTATGCTCAACCATCATAAAAGGATACTCATGCATAATTATCATTTTTGCAATTATTTCTCTAACCTAAAGATGATCATAATTCTTTTGATCTGTAAAAATAGGAAGCTCAATTTTTGAAATATTATCAGAGGGCATAAAATTTAACAATTTCCGCCTTTTATCTGGAAACTCCATAACTTGTTTATTTTTAGCTTTGATCTTATCACACTCTAACATGAGCTTGAGAAGTGGTGCGATCTTGGATTTATGAAATTTTGTATGACAACAGATGCATTGTAAATAGAAAGCATTGATGCCTTTTAAAGTAGAAATAGTTTCTGTAAAGTACTCCCAAACTGTAGACTTCTTATTTCTAGTCTTCTTAGTAGGGATTCCTCCAACATTACTATCAAATATAATTGCTTTTGAGGAACTAGGTTGTGAAGAAAGATTATGATTTTCATTACTATTTTCATCCTCTATAGTAATCTCATTACCAGATGATGCAGTTTGAGATAGCTCAAAATTTGACATGATAGTACACGATATTGGAAAAAAATGTGTCAAAACTAAAGGTACAATCCATATGCTATAAGTAAGAACATTAACATAATTTATTGTCACATTCCATATAGAACTGGAGCATTAGTAAATTTGACATATTAAGCATACAAAGTCAACCTAAACATGAAACATGAGGCTTTCCTTCTTAATCCCTTCAAAGCAACACATAATTTAATGAGAAACTGTTTACAAAATAACTTATTTTATTTGCTATTTTATTGTGTTTTGGTCTTTACCTTATCAAATAAGTTGATTTATCATTTCTGGGTGTTTGAAGAATTTAAGCAGTCATCGAGCTATGAAGGCATCATTGATTAGCTGATAAAATATTTCAAACTAAGCCCATTTTATAATTAAAGTAGCCATCAATATTAATAAGCTGTGAGCTTGTTTTACTGCATAAGAGTATTTGGCTATCTTTGTTGTTATTTTGAGATCAATCTACTTGCTACTTTATCCTGTTTTCTTAGCCATGAGGCCTGAGGGAAAACCCCACATGGAATACATATTATGTACACACCATGCCATCAAATTTCAGTCACTTTATAAATTGGCAAGTTAATGCTTCATTAGAAATCAAATTCTTCATGATCTGGTACCTAAAAATCTTGGTCGTTATTATGAAATACTTGCTATTCTCTCCATATTCTTCAGATTATTGGATTTGGCTACATGCAGGTTATTGCTTTCATTTAATTTGCCATTTCATTGTATTTTGGTCCTTAGTTTATGAGAAATGACTACTTCTGTATTTGCAGCTATTTTGAGGTATGACTACTTGCTGTTCTCTCCAGATTCTTCATTCATGAGAACCATTTGATACTATTTATATAGCAATCGGGCTACACTATTGTAACTATATTAAGACTTAAGAGTTGTCATTTTTAAAGGGCTGTGATGTTAAATCTTTTTTTAATATGAGATGCAACTTAGCTTGATAAAATGGTTGCTTATATATCTTATTTAGTTGGGTTTGTTTCAGTCATTTTTTGACTGCAACTTTTATTTTATTTGTTATTTCATTTTAAAAATACTACACGATAAACTGAAATATGCATGATATTACACAATCAAAGTGAGAAAATATACTTCAGCATTTCACCACACATCCCAACCAGAAACTGAACACTATAAATCAGATATCCAAGAAATTTCAATAGCATATTAGCATTTTTGAGTCATCTAGAACCCAATCACGAACAAATCAAGGCAAAAGATGGAGAAACCACAAAATAATAAATGATAGAGCGTATCAATTAAGCGAGGTTTCTGATGTCGGCTGTTTCTGTCGACTCTACCAGTGAATTAGAGAATTGCAACTCGCAACAATATCAAGTGCTCGTAGTAGTAGAGGCTGTAGAGCCGTTGAAGATGCCTAGGAAGGAAGGAGAATAGGATAGTTGCAAAATAGGGTGTGATCGAAGACTCAAGAGTCGAAGAGTCGAAAGTCGAGAAAAGTCGAAGAGTGTGAGCGTGGCGCTCGTGGTTAAGTAATTAGGGTTTAGGAATTAGGTTAATATTTAATAAAAAATCTCCTCAAATCCAAAAAATTTGAACCGTTCATTACTTTATTTCAATAATTAAAAATTTTCAATTAATTTTAATTATTATAATGTGTCTAATTTTATTTAATTTAAATATTATTAATTAAATTAATTATTCATGCAAATAAAATTAATTAATAAATAATTTAATTATAAAAAATATATATTATATAATTTTATATAATTATTTATAAATATTTATTTGTTTCGAGCCTTAACGAAATTGAACGAATGAACAAAAGATTGTTGTGTTCTCGTTTATATCGAGCCTAAAATAGTTGTTCATGTTTAGCATTCTTAATGGCCAGAAACAGAGCTACTTAAGTCGAAGTCGCTTGAACAACGAGCTTTTGACTAACTTGAATATACGAGATATTTCTTTTATTTTACATGAAAAAGTAAAACAAGATTTATTTTAAGTCGGGTTCATTAAGTTCCCTATGAAGGCAAGCCTCCATAGTTAGTTACATCATCGAGAATAAGATTCTCTAAGAATACTCTCAATTAAAGTAGGTAATTATGGTATCCAAAGATTTCAAGGGTAGACTTTCAAAGGATTTATTATATTTGGAAGATCAATTAGGAACATTTAAGGAGAAGAATTATTTTTGGAATCCAAAGAAAGAAAGTAGGGGGATGCTTATGATACTAGGAAACCTAATGAGCATTCCAATCTATACTATGATTGGGCTTTATGTATTTGAAATTGAATATAATTAATTTAGTTAAAGTTGACATTTTATTAAAAAGCTCGGACTTATAATCCAACAACAAAAGATTATGAAAATGCCTAAGAGGTGAGGATTTATGCTAGTATCCTGAAAAAAATAGCTACCCTGGATCTAAATCTAGGAAGCTTTGGCATGATGCCAAAATACAACCTAAATCTAAATTGAGAATGGACATGATGGTGAGAATAAATCGTCTGATTTCAAAACTTACAACCGCCTGGAGTGGTCGCCAGTTAACTCCTCCTACACTTTAAAATCATGTAGTCTGATCATATGATTTTCCAAGATTAGTTAGGGTGTTGTTTATTTAGAAAGAGACTAAAGTCCTTAAACCCACTCTCTAAGAGACTAGAGCATGAGTGGTATGAATAATGCCTTAGTCTATAAATACAAATCTTTTCAAATTTTATTTGATTTTTTGACACTTCATTTGGATAGAGGCTTTAGGATTTCTTATGCCTAAATGCATGATGAAAATGGATTATGGGATAAGTCAGTGGGAAAGAGGTGTTTTCCACTACAGAGGAAGCCCTCAAAGGTCAAGCCTTCCCCTATCATGCAAGGATGGAAACCCTCTCTTAGCAAGAGTGAAACAATATGATATGCATGTTGTTAGACATTGAACATTTAGCTAAGGGGTTGCTAAATATTTTAATTATCTTATTTATATCTTAGGCTTTATGTGAGATTATGAATTATAGAAAATTTTAGTTATGAGTGATTAATTGGGTAGAAAATTTATTTTTTCCTAAGAGTTTAATCGTATCTAGGCCACACATTCAAACATCAAACATTAAAGAAACTAAACAAAGCATGCCATTTCTATTACGCAAACTAAACACAACATTAAACAATTTTATAACACTAGCGCAAAAGAATAAAAGGCCGGTGCGGTCGGGTACCGTCATACAACCAAAAAAAAAAAGGTTAGCCGAGCTCCACCCTTATACAACCCGATACTTAGAAGAATAATTACAATTTACAAATGAATGCTATGAGGGTCTTCAAATCTTCATGTCTTCATTTCTTCTTCATTTCCTCCATGTCTTTGCTCCTTCGATGTGGTAGGCTTCAAGGCATCACATGACACCCCTGGACTAAGCCTTCTGGCCAATGCTCATCTTAATCTCCCATAACACTAATCCTAATTTCTAATACAAAATTACATTAAAAATAGAAAAAGTAAATCTAACTATACATACAAAATTAGTGTTAGCTAAACACACATACAATCTCAAACAGTTAGATTTATAATCTGGACTTAGCACCCTGCACATGGGTAACCAAACCCACCTATCTTAGATTGGATTATGCTTAGGGGGCTTAAGCAACCTGCAAAAGAGAGTATTTATATTTATTTTTAATCGGCCGCTTAAGCACAATCCCCCACAAAAATATGATTAGGCTAACAACGGCCTACCATCCAGTCTACGAAACATACACCCTAACACCCATTCTAAAATAATACATCACAAAGAAAAAAACAATACATCACACCATGCACCATTCTAACATAAAGCTAAAAGTGGTGAATTAATTCTAATGTGTGTATATTAAGGCTTGTGTGGCATGTCTTAACTAGGCATTAGTGTTATAATTTTTTAAGTGTGAAGGATTCAATTTAACATGAAAGGTTGATTTCACATTAAGTGGTTTAATTGATTTGAGAATTTTAATTTATATTTTATTTGGTTTCATATGACCTACACTTAGTAACTAAGTATTATAAAGAGAGGAAAGAGAATTGCTCTCTTTCATCCCCACCCTAAGCCACTTTTTAAAGCATATTAATTTAATTTAGTTCTCTTTAGTGAATGGCTTATCACATATTTTAATTAATCCTAAGTTTGGATTCACTTTAAATAATTCAATTTAATATGAAAGGCTTCTTAGGATTAACTCAATTGAATCACTATCATATGACATACATCAAGTTACTCCTTTCCATCACATGTAGCATGCATATGGCTTAATTAAGTACAACTACACATATAACATATTTTTTTTAGCTCACTTTAAATGAAAGATGCATATGTGTATTTTGTAGAAAATGGGATTTTCACTTATTAGCTAAATATACATACAAGTGTGTAAAAGTTTTAAGTGGATACTTCGCCATTGTTAACCAGGGGAGTGAGGTAAAGTCCTCCTTGGGGTTACTTAAAGCTTCGCATCCCCATAATATTCATACTAGATATACCCACTATTCTTAAATACACATGAATGTACAAATGACTACAATAATGTTAAATCATGCAAAAGTTGTATTTTTATTCAATTGAAATATTTATGCATATGGATTAAAGTCCTATCCAAATTCTAATGTATAAATACATGTAAATGAAATCAAATAAGTACGTGTCACTGTTAACCATGTAAGAGAGATAATCAAATGACCTCCTTGGGGCTAACTAAAGCTCGTATTCCTGAGATGTCTAGACTATATACTTATTAGCATTCAAGTACATGTAAAACTACATATGAATTAAAGAAAAGAAAGTTCATTCTATATACTTAGGCTATAATCACATGCATCTCCTATGTATTCATAACTAGTATTCATAGCATATATAATCATTTATTTATAAGCTTTTAAAAAATATATTTAGATTTAATAGTGATAATAGCCACACATATATTTAAATTAAATCAACTCATGCAAGCTTGACATAAAGGAAACCATTTGATTTAATTAATTTGTTTTTTTTTTTTTTGCAAAAGATGAATGCATGAATCAAATGATATACAACATTTAATGTGATTGGAAAAGGATAAATAATATAAAACACATGATCTTATTCAACCAAATTAATTTCTAAGGACAATCATCTCAAATATAAGCATTTAAAGAAAAGCAAGGCTTTTTATTTATCATTTTTTTTTGAATTCATGTTTAATTTTATTTAAGAAATATAAAGAGAAGTTTGCAGATCCTAAACCCATTCCCATGTTTGTGAATTAATTTGGTTTAATAAAATATAAATAAGTTAATTTTTGGATTAATTAGATTATACCATGCATTAAATCCATTAATTAACCCTTACCTATGTTGACTTAATTTAATTAACCAAGTAATTATGAGCCAACATGATATGCATATACATTGGAAATTAAATCATCAATGAACTTAAGAAATGAAAGAGGCATATTGCAATTGGCTCATAATTAGTGATTAATTAAGTTAAGAAACTTAGTTAAGTACTCTTATAATTCTCCCACACATGTGGGCTAATTATAATTTTCTTAAGATTCACTTAAGTTATTGAACACCTAAGTGGCTACCCAAGATTTCATGTGATTATAGTTTTAAATTGATTAATTAAGCAATTTAATTAATGAATCAAACCATCAATTAATCCTAAATTAATTAATTTTCATTCAAGTGAAATGGACTTAGGGAAAAGATTGGGAAAGAGGTCCCAATCTCATTCCCCATGCCCATTCACTATTTCACAATGATTAGCAAGCTTAATTAATGATTTTCTTACTGTTTAAATATTAATTAATTACCTAATTATTTAGGAAAGTAATTAAGGTTAAGACAACCAATTTCCCTAATTAACCAAGCAATAAATCCTAAGAAAATTATATAAGGTAGAGGTCATATGATTAATCAACATCAGAAAGTTTAGGATTACTTACTTGGGTAATTAAAGAGTAATTAAGCTAATTGAGTTTTCAATTAAACCTAATATAAGTCTTAATTACTTTTTAAAAATAATTGGGATCAATTTTAATTGAATCTCCTCTGAAATACCTTTAAAATGAATATTTACTTGCATTTTTATAATTTATCTATGATTTATTATAATTTTATAAAATTTTAGTTGATTTAAATGATTTTTCTTGATTATTATAAACTCTAATAATTTATTTTCACTATTTAAACTTCAGAATGCAATATCTCTCACTCCAAAGATTCTTTTGACTTGAAATTTTTATGATAGATATATTTTAAGCTTAATTTTAATCTCTAAAAAAAAATTTCAAATCAATCTGATGTGTATTTATAATTTAATTAATGAAATTTTATTTTTACTAAAACTCAAATTAAGCTCAAACTATTTAATAAAATTTGGAGATTTTGGTTTATTGGATTCCTCTAGGAAAGAAAAATTCAATGATCCATTATTTGTAATTTTTTTGTTGAGTATTTTAATTTATATGAATTTTTGAAGCTTTAGGCAATTTAAATAATTTTTAAAATCCAAAAATCTGAATTTTCTACTTATTCCAGTTAGCACCGCGATCGACTTGACTTGATGCCGCGATCGCGTGATTGGTTACAGCGGTGCCACGTCGTGCAAAAAAATTCGAGGTAGGGCGTGGTTTCGATCGTGGATCGAACGTTCCAGATCAAATCCACGTGATTTGAGAGTAGAATCGATGGGATCTAGTTGCGGGATCGGACGACTGCTGGTTCTCGACCGGCGAAAGTGACGGGAACAGTGCAAACCGATAGTATTTTTTGGATTTTTGTGAAATCAGAATGAAATCTCATCTGAATGGGCTAATTTTCACGTCGATTCACACCAAAAAACTTCTATTTTTCTATTGGTACTAAATATAATAAAAAATGCAAGGGTTTTCTAAGGAAATTCCTAAAATCGTGTAAGAATTGTCACAAATAAAAGCTCATAAGGCTGGCTACGGTTCTTGAAAATTATATCATCGGGGATGATTTTTGGTGGTGGTGAGGATCCAAGCATGCTCTTGAATGCAAGAAGAAGCTTTGGAATGGATCTAGACCTTTGCCTCCCTTTGGAATGATGTATCCACCAATGGCTGCCGCTTTCTCACCGTAATCCGCTTGATTTTGATGGTTTTTATTCTAAAATGAAGTCGGAATGGTTGCTTGTTGGTTTGGGAGCTCTAGGGGAGTGAATGAAGGCATGCGCTAGCTCTTGGAGGCTTGAATTTATTATATTTTTGGGATGGTCGAAAATCACCATTAATGGTGATGGGGAGATGGTTGGGAGGTGATGGCTGATTGGGGATTTTGGATTTAGCTCCAAAGTCTTTCTTTGGGGCTGTGAAGTTAGTCTTCACTGAATGCAAGTGATGGGGAGGATTGAATGAGGGTATTGCGTGAGATTGTGTGGAATCCTATGTGGGGGAGGATCCTTGAGAGATTTGATTGTGTTTGGGCTAATTTTGGGTTGATCCTAAGTGGGTTTGGGTTGGGTTTGATCAGCTCCTATGATGCCATGGGTTGGTTTCAAAGGACTTGGCTCAATTTGGGTCATTTGGGTCACATTGGGTTATTGGGTTAGGTTAACCAATTGGTCAAATTAGGTCAAACCAAAGCTTATGTTAGGTTCAAATAATGATTTAAAGTGTTTTGGTATGATCAATTTAATTTAATTTGACATAGAATTGATTTTGGCTCATTTGGAATCAAATGGATCGAATGGATAAAGTTGACCAATTTGACCAAAATTAACCAAATTGACTTGGGTTATGGATTGATTCATGTTCAATTGGCTAATTGGAACTGAATGTAGTCCTTGGTTTGAATCAATTTGTATTTAATTTAGATTTAGGCCAAATTGACCCTTTATGTCAATTTGAACTAAGTGGGTCAATTAAGCTAGGTTGGGTCTAATTGATCAAATTGGAGCTTTGGTCAAGTTCAACAATGAACTTGGAATGAACTTGAGCCATTGCTTGCAATCAATTTGGGTTGGATCATGATTTGACCCAATTTGGTCCTTTGGGCCAATTTGGGTCAACTTGGGTCAAAGGGCCAATTGGGTTTGGTTTGTCTAAAGTGATGGTCAAGTCATGTTCAAACATTGATCATGGGTTGATGTGAATCAATGGTTTCAACCAATTTGGTGTAGGGTGAGTTTTGGCTAGTTTTGGTTCATTTGGGTTAAAGGGTTGACTTGGTCAAATGACCAAGTTGAGTTGGTTTGACCTAATTCATGGTAATTGGTCATCCTAGGGTGATCAATGGTCATGGTATGAGGCTTGGATGGGCTTGGTTCAATCCAATTTGGGTTGGATTAGAACTTGGCTCAAAAGAGTCCTTTAGGACACTTTGGGTCAAGTGAGCCTAAGTGGGTCAATTGGCTTGGTTTTGACTTGATTCAAGTTTAGTTGAACTTATATATGAGCCTAGGATTGAAATAAAAATTCAACTGCAATCAATTTGGAGTTCAATGGATTTTGGTTCATTTGAAATTTTCAAGTGAAAAGGGCTAAGTTGGGCTTAACTTGGGTTGATTTGAATTTGGTTTGATGATTTATATTTAGATAGGTGATCAAAGGAATGATTGATTCAAGAGAAAATCCATTGGTTTTGACTTGATGTGGATAGGATTTGGCTAAGTTCAAAGATTTGGTTCAAAGGGCTTAGATTTGGTTTTGATTTAATTTTGGATTTGGTTTTGGTCATTTGAATGTAGATTTCATTTATATTTGAGAAGATAATCAAAGGAACAATTGATTTATAAAAAAAAAATCAATTGAGTTTGAAGTGATTTGAAGACAAATTTGGCTAAACTCATGAAGGTAGGTTCAAAGGGCTCAGAAGGGGATTTAATTTAGTTTTATTTAGTTTGATTTAGTTTTGATGATTTGAGTGTAGATTTTATTTATATTTGTGAAGATGATTGAAAATATGATTGATTTATAAAGAAATCAATCAAATTTGGGTTGAATTGGGTTAAGATTTGGCCAAGTTCATGCCACCAACTCAAATGGCTTAAGAAGGATTTTGGGGTTTGAGTTTGATCATGGGCTTGAATCATTTGGAGCTGGATTTGAATTAGAATTTGATTGTTTGATTGAATGATTGAATTGATATTTGAGAAAATTAATTGAGTTTGGGTGAATTTAAATTTGGTTAAGGCTAAGCCCATAAGATTAGAACATAAGGCTTAGGAAGGATTTTGAATTGGATTTGATTATAGATTTCAATCACTCAATTTGGAATTTGGATTTAGATTTGGAATTTGAATTTGAATTTGAGGTTTAGTTTGAGATTTGTATTTTGATTGGATTTAAGAAGGTGCACATGGATTGGGTTTAGGCTATATGATAGGTGATTTCCTTAAGTCTTAAGGCATAGCCTAATCATATGATTAACCCTTCTAAGTCTCTAGGCTTAGGTTAAGTGTTCACCTAATCACTAGAAGTGTCTTATGATTAAGGAGCATAGTGTCTAGAAGAGTCCTAAGTCTAAGAAGAGGAGGTTGAGAGCTCACTCCAAAAGTGAGGTCAACAGACCTCCATCTTTCATTGTTCATGAGCTAATAGATCATACACCGTCCATTCCGTATGATTGAAGTGGACGACCATGATTAGATCATATTAGATCCATCTGATTTGAGTCATTATTTCTTGCAAGATTGATCTACGCCATCCGATCCTAGATCAAACGGTGCAGATCAATAGCGCGTCCCGCCGCTAGCTGACTCAACCGCGTGATATGACAAATTAAATAGCCAATCCCGTGGCCTCACATGGAAAGTACGCTGCATCAGCGCGCCATGTGGCACTGCCGAGATTAAGGCTAAATAATTCTTTTTTAAGGCTGAAACTTCATAAATTCATAACAAATCATAGAAAAATCCAAAAAATACAAATAAAGGCTCATTTTAAAGATATGTTAGAGAGGAATCCATTAAAATTATCCTTAATTGCTTTTAAATAATATTCAAAGCTTAATTAAGGTTTAATTGAAAAATTAATTTCCCTAATTACTCCTTAATTAATTAACCAATTAACCTCAAACTTTCTGAGATTGTTCAAGGGGATGACCTATGCCACCCTTATTTTTTGGGATTCATTGGCGAATTAATTAGATAAATTGATTAAGCCCTAATTACTTTCTTAACTTAATTAAGTGTTAATTAACCATATGAGTAGTAACTTATTTAATTAATTTGGTCATTTATCACTATTTAACAATGAGAAGACTTAGGGAATTGGATTGGGGCCTCTCTCCTAATCTTTTTCCTAAGTTTCTTTCACTTTTTCAAGAAAAAATTAATTAAGGTTTAATTGATTAATTAATTACTTAATTAGTTTAATTAAAAATTAAAACACATCTGAACCTAATTAATCAATTGAGGGGTAGATCTTTAGGTGTTCAATAGCCTAAAGGCATTTAAGAAAATTATGGTTAGCTCACATGTGTGGGAAAATCATAAATGTACTTAATTAAGTTCCTTAAGCTTAATTAACTATTAATTGTGAGCCAATTGCATTAGTCCCTTTCATTTCTTAGGACCACTGTTAATTTACTTTTCAGTTCATTTGCATATCATATTAGCTCATAATTATTTAGTTAATTACTTTAAGGTAACATATGTAAGGGTTAATTAATTGATTTAATTCATATCTTAACTTAATTGATCCATAAAATGAACCTAATTACCTTTTATTAAATCAAATTAACTTAAAAACATGGGATGAGATTAGGATTAGCAAACTTCTTCTCACATTCCTTAAATCAAATTAAAACATGAAATTAAAAATGGCATTAAAAAGCTTTGGTTTGCCTTAAATGATTTTATTTGATATGATTGTCCTTAGGAATTAATTTGATTGAATGAAATCATATGTTTATGTTTATTTATTCCTCTCCAATCATATTAAATGTTGTATGTTAATTGATTCATGCATTCATCTTTTGCAAAATTAATTACATCAAATAGTTTTCTTTATGGCAAGCTTGCATGTGTTGATTTAATTTAATATATGTGTGGCTATTATCACTATTAAATCCAAATGTATTTTCTAAAGCTTATAAATGAATGATTACATATGCTATGAATGCTAGTTATAAATACATAGGAGATGTATGTGATTATAGCTTAAGTGCATGAAGTGAAGCTTCTTTCCTTTTATTTGTGTATTGAATTATGTAAGTGTGAATGTTAATGGGTATATAGTCTGGACATCGTGAGAATATGAGGCTTTAACTATCCCCAATAAAGTTATTTGATTACCTCACTTCCCTAGTTTAATAATGACACATCCTCCATTTTATTTCATTCTTATATATTTCAATACTAGAATTTGGATAAGACTTTACTTCATATGCATAAAGGTTTCAATCAAATAAAAAAATAACCTTTGCATGGTTTTCATACCTTTATTTATGTATACATCCATATGAATTTGAGAAAAGTAAATATTTAGTCTAGACATCCCGGGAATACGAAACTTTAGCTAGCCCCAAGGAGGTCATTTGATTAACTCACTTCCCTGGTTAACAGTGGCATGTACTAGCTTATGTCTCTTATACATGTGTGTGTGTATTTAATTATAGAATTAGAACCCCTTTTCTTTTATCAAGGATGCATGCATCCATTATTAGTTAAGTGATTGAATTAATTGATCATGTGGTTTGGATCTCTCTCTCTTAGTTCATGTATGCAAATTTACATATGGTTTGAATGCAAATGGCATATGGTCTGGACATCCCGGGAATATGAGGCTTTAGCTAGCCCCAAGGAGGTCATTTGATTACCTCACTTTCTTAGTTAATAATGACACATACCTATTTAATTTCATCCCTATGTATTTTTGTATAAGAATTTAGATAGAGCTTTAAATTAATATGATAAAATAATTCAATCAAATAGGAAAGTATAAACTTTAAATATACATACTTACATCTATCATTCAAGTGTGCTAAAACATATTGTATGTGTAGGTATACCTAGGACTTAATCATATGCATGTTACATGTGATGAAAAGGAATAATTTAACATGTGTCATGTGATAGTAATTCAATTAGATTAACCTAAAGATGCCTTTCATATTGAATAGGATTATATAAAGTGGACCTAAGCTTAGGATTAATTTAAAATATGTAATAAGCCATTCACTAAAGAGAACTAAATCAAATTAACATGCTTTAGAAATGACTTAAGGTAGGGATGAAAGAGAGTGATCCTCTCTTTTCCTTCTCTTTATAACACTTAGTTGCTAAGTGTAAGTCAAATGAAATAAAAGAAAATACTAAGTAAAATTCTCAAATCAATTAAACCACTTAAAGTGAAATCAACCTCTTAAGATTAAACATTCTTTCACACTCAGAAAACCATAACACTAATGCTTAGTTAAGATACACCACACAAGCCTTACACACACATTAAAACTAAGTCACCACTTTTAGCCTTTTGTTAGGGTGGTGCATGGTATGATGTATGCTTCATTTTGTGATGTATTATTTTAGACAGGATGTTAGGGTGTATGTTTCATAGACTAGATGTTAAGTCAATATTAGCCTAATCATGTTTTATGCAGGGGATTATGCTTAAGGGGGTGCTTAAAATAAATGTAAATACTCTTTTTACAGGTTGCTTAAACCCCTAAGCATAATCCAAGTTAGGACTAGTAGGCTTGGTTACCCATGTGGAGGGTGCTAAGTTTAAATTATATATATAACTACTTAGGATTATATGTGTATTTAGCTAACACTTGTTTTACAAGTGTAGTTAGATTTACTTTTCCTATTTTTAATATAATTTTACATTAGAATTAGGATTAATGTTATGGGATAATTAGGATGAGCATTGGCCAGAAGGATTAATCCTGGGGTGCCGTGTGATGTATTGAAGCCTATTAAATCAAAGGAAGCAAAGACATGAAGAAATGAAGGAAACATGGATACATAATGACTTGAAGATCCCCCATAGCACTTATTCATTTATAAATTGTTAAGGGTAGAGCTCGGCTACCCATTTTCTCTTTTCAGGTTGTACGGTGATACCCGACCGCACCGACCTCTTATTCTTTTGCGTTAGATTTATAAAATTGATTGATGTTATGTTTAATTGTGCAATATAAATAGTATGCTCTTCCTAGTTTCTTTATGAATGATGCTTTAATGTGTGGCCTGTGTGCGATTAGGCTCTTAGGAAAAAATAAATCTTTTACCCAACTACAACACATAACTAAAGTTTTAAGTAACTCATAACCTCACATAAACCCTAGAACATAATCAAGATAATGAAAAGATTTAGCAAACCCTTAGCTGAATGTTGTATGTCTCATATCATGCATGCATATTGCTTCACTCTTGCTAAGAGAGAGTTTTCTTCCTTGCACAATAGGGGAAGACTTGACCTTTGATGGTCTCCTTAGTGATGGAAAACACCTCTTTCCCGCTGATTTAGCTCATAATCCATTTTCATCATGCATTTAGGCATAAGAAATCCCAAAGCCTCTATCCAAATGAAGTGTCAAAAAATCAAATAAAATTTGGAAAGATTTGCATTTGTAGATTAATTTATTATTCATACCACTCATGCTCTAGTTTATTAGGGAGTGGGTTTAAGGACTTTAGTTTCTTTCTAAATTAATAACATCCCAACTATCTTACATTTTCATATGACTGGACCACATGAATTTGAATCGTAGGAGGAGTTAGCTGGCAGCCACTCTAGGTGGTTGTAGGCCTAATAGTCGGGAGGTTTATCCTCTCTTGTGGATGTAAACCTTATCCCCATCTTCACTTAGATTTAGGTTGTGCTTTAGCTTATGTTAAAGCTTCCTAGATTTAGGATCCGAGGTAGTTGTTTCCTTCGAGCTATAAGAATAAATCCTCACCTCTTAGGCTTCTCCACAACCTTGTGTTGATGGATTATAAGCCCTAATAATCTAATGAAAATTTAACTCTAACAAAAATGATCTCTTCACTTTCAAAATTATAAAGCCAAACCATAGGATAGATTGGAATTCTCACTAAGCTTTCTAGTATCATGAGCATTCCCTACCTATTCCCTTTGGCTTCCAAAAATAAGTCTTCTCTTTGATCTTTCCCATTTGATTTTCCAACATAACCAATTTATTGATAGTCTATCATTGAATCTTTGGAGACAATAATTGCCTACATTAATCGAGAGTATTCCTAAGGAATTCACGTTCTTAGAATTCACGTTCCTTATAATGTAATTAACTATGAAAGCTTGCCTCTATAGGGAACTTTAGAACCCAGTTTAATATAAACCCTACTTTATTCATCTATGTAAAGTAGGGGAAAAATCTCTGGTACATTCGAAGACTCATCATGCCTTAGGAGTCTTTATTAGGTGATTATATCCATTGAAGGGTGATGCATCTATCTTTTGAGATGGCACATCATACCTCAATTCTATACTTGATCAGTTCAATAAGTACCCCCTCAGATCTGCGTGGTGTCCCCCATACATCCAAAAATAAACACTACAATATGATCAGATGAAAAAAAAGAAAATATGAATTAAAATCCTCAAATTAATTAAATAACTTCAAGTGAAGTCATTCCTTATATTAAATTGAAGTCTTCTTCACTTAGAAAATCATAATACTAAGGCTTAGTTAAGACATATCACACGAGCCTTAACACAAATATTAGAACTAAGTCACCACTTCTAGCTTTATATTATAGCGGTGTATGGTGTGATGTATATTTTATTTTATGATGTGTTATTTTAGACTGGATGTTAGGGTGTATGTTTCGTAGATAGGATGTTAGGCTGATATTAGCCTAATCATATTTTCTACAGGGGATTGTGCTTAAAGGCATGTTTAAAAATAAATATGAATGCTCTCTTTACAGGTTGCTTAAACCCCTAAGCATAATCCAAGCTAGGACAGCTGGACTTGGTCACCCATGTGCAGGGTACTAAGCCTAAATTGAAAGTATAACTGCTTGGAAATGTATGTATGTTTTGCTAATCTTTATTTTGCAGGTATAGTTAGATTTAATTTTTCTATTTTTAATGTAATTTTTCATTATGAATTAGGATTAGTGTTATAGGGTTTAGGATGAGCATTGGCCAGAAGGCTTTGTCTTGGGGTGCCATGTGATACCTTGAAACCTACCAAATCAAAGAAGCAAGGAGGAAATAAATGAAAATATGAAGAATGAAGAATGATGACCCCCACCCCCCACAACATTTATAAATGGTAATTATTTGTTTGTAATTTTGGGTTGTATAATGGTAGAGCTCGGTCACCCATCTTTCATTTTAGGGTTGTACGGTGGCACCCGACTGCACCAGCCTCTTATTTTTTGTGTTAGTTTTATAAAATTGATTATTGTTATATTTAACTTGCGTAGTAGAAAAAACATGCTTATTCTTAGTTTCTTAAATGAATGATGCTTTAATGTGTGTCCTGGATGCAAAGGATAACTGTGGGCGATCTCGTTGTAGCTCAACAACACCCCGGTGAGTCCCTTATTGATTACATTCTTAGATGACGCAATTTAAGTATGAAGTGTGAACCATAACTATCTGAACAATATGTAATTGAAATTCTACTCAAGAATATTCTTAGCCCAGTCGCCTTCATGCTTAAAGGGTTTACCATTAAGATATTTGAGAAATTAATCGATAAGGCGGCTAGCATATAAGGAGAGGTCAAATAGTTACCTTTCCAAGATCAGTCAACCAAGCCCAGATCGTAGAAGGCATTTGAGAAAAAGCCATGGGTAGTCACGGTAGTTGACAAGGGGAAGCAACCAGCCAGGGTTCAGTTAGATAGACCTCGAGCTCAGCAGCCTCCTCTACCTCCTCCATTCCACCACCTCGGCCATCATATCTCCCACCTTAGTTGCCACAGTGGCCTCCACCGCCACCTACTCAGCAGTATCCCCGTCCACAGCATTAGCAGCAGTACTCCTATCCACTATCAGGTAGCTATCATTTACCTACTCTTGCTGACAAATTGACAAACCTTATTCATTCAAGAGGGATGTAGTCAGGAAGATCTTTAAGAACCTCTTAAAGATGCCAGATTTTTAGTTACCAGAGCCTAGGAGGTCGGAGGATGTGGGCAAGAGTCATGATCCAAACTTTTGCCCCTACCACTGCATGCTAGGTAATATCTTGGAAGATTGCTTTACCTTTAAGGACTAGCTTGAGCGTAGCTACAAGTCGGGTGCCATTGTCATCCCTAAGGAATACCTACTAGAATAACCCTCTAGTTCTATTAGAGTAATCCTTGGGGATACAAGTGATCTTTTTAAGATAGAGGAAGGTTGGGATACCTCCCTATTTGGAACCTCTAAAAAAATCATTTCTAAGAACAGAAAGTTACCCTTGCAGGCTCCTAAAGCAAAACCTCTAAATCTAAGGAAGGTTTGCAAGTTGCTAATGACAACTTGAGGAAGGTAGAAGCCTAGCAGCAGCAACAACATCTTCCACTTGTCCGAGATATCACATTAGCACAACCACCGACAAAGTGTAGCACTCCTTCCATAATTGCAGCCATAGCTCCTTCAGCCAGTTCTTCTTCTAGAAGTCACACTGTATCAGTAGAGGGAGTGCCAAATCCCTCACTCCATTTACTTTACTTGATTTCTACTTTGTAACCTCATCCAAATATAAGAAATCAATGAAGAAGAAGACTGATTCTGCTTATATTCTCTCTACTTTTGATGATCTTGATGATTTTATTCCTCTAGAAAGCTCTCCAAGTGCTAATAATTATAATAATTCTGATCTAATCCTTTCTGATTTTGAAATGGATTATCCATTTCTAAATCAATTGGGTTCACCCATTGAGATAGATTTGGAGTCATCTGACTCAGAGGATCATATAGGAGAAGCTGTAGGTGAACCTGATGAGCAGGTAGAACTTTCCATTAAACCATCTCATGAAGTCATTGAAGTCAACCTTTGTAGTAGCAAAGTTCTACCTTCTAGGGTAGCACCTCAGGATAAGGGTAAAGAAGTCATTGGTTCTAGCAATTAAGAAGCCCCTCCACAGGATGCTCCACCTATGGATACGCTTGTGGAAGACCAACCCAGAGTTGACTACAATGTCCTCGCTCACCTAAGAAAGTTGCAGCTAAGCTATGCATATATGATTCCCTTGTCTTATCCAAAGAGATGAGGGAGTCACTGATCAAAGCCCATCTTGATCCAAAAATATGCTTAGCTTAGCTGACCTCTATTAGAGAGGAGAAATGTTTTTCAAGAGAAGCCCGTGGAGTTACATTCACCGATGAAGACCTTCTTTTGGGGATAATAGAGCACAACCGTCCCCTCTATATCATAGTGGATAAGGGCAGATTCAGACTCTCCAGGGTGTTAGTTGATCAAGGTGCATTAGTGAACATTATGAGTCTAAAACCCTTACCTACTTGAGGATCGACATCTCTAAACTTTGAGGAGATCGGATAATGTTAAGAGGATTAAATGAACAAGGTGATAGGGCTTTAGGCTCCATAGTGTTACCACTAGAGATAGATGACTGGAAGACATAAGCCAAGTTCTACATAATTAATTCAGATACATCTTTCACTGCTTTGCTAGGTAGGCCTTGGATACATGCAAACAACACGATTCCATCCTCTTTACATTAGTGCATCAAATTTAGAAGAGGTGGAATCGAGTATTATGTTAAAGGAGACTTGAAGCCATTCTCAGTTAGAGAGGTCCAGATTTATGAAGATGCAGCCTACTATCTTTCTTCAAATCAAAAAGTCTATTCTCGTGAACTTGGTGAAAGTTTAAAATCAAAAGAAAAAGGAATTGAAAAAGAAAAAGAAAAGAAAAAATGAAAAGAAAAAGAAAATACAAGTGAACGAGAATCAGACACCGAGGAAGAGGTAGAGCCAGATGTTAGATACCGCCCATAATTTGTTCCTCCATATGAACACATGGGTAGGATGACTTGACCTCCACCAGGTAGAGGAAGAGGCAAGTCTAGAGGTAGTTCTAGAGGTGGAAGATCACCCTGCTGGTGGCCAGCCAGTAGAAGTTATGTTCCAGCTCATAGGAGTACCCCCGCTATCCATATAGACTTAGAGTCTAGTTCGGAGGATGAGTCTCATGTGATTAGCACACCAACCAATCCCTCTCAGTGGGTCCCTTTGGAGGTGACGTTCTAGCCAGATAGTGATGAAGACTAGACCTCCAAGCAAAGCATGAATGTATCGTAATCATCATTATGTAGAATAGTCAGGTAGTAGTTGGAAACTTTAGCTCTAACCTCACCTTCTTCCCAGAAAGTTGAAGGTTAGGTAGTTAAAGAGGCCCCCAAGTCATCCAAAGATGTCAAGCCAAAGAGGTTTTTATTGGGAGCATCATTCTCAAGTCAAGAAGCTGATGTAGAACTTGAGGATTCATATAAAGATTTAATACAACTACCTTTTGATTGATATTCGCCTTGTGTTATTAACTAAGTGAAGAAGGGATTAATCCCACATACTTAGTCTAAGCACAGGTCGAAGTACTTTAAAAAACTATGGGATAACCAAAATAGACACTCTCAATCAAGACCAGGATAAGGATTTAACACAGTGGGTCCCGTAAACTATGACAACCATTGCTTAGTCTTCACCACTCATTTGGGGTCTAATAAGTTCTTCTCAAATCATGTTGACTCTTATGAGGAGGCATGTTCAGAAACTTCAGATGACCCAAATGAGCCTGAAGTTAGAAATGCACTGCCAGAGTTTGATGAAGAAATCAGATCAACCATTGATGAACTCGAAGAAATCAACTTGGGAACAAAAGAAGATCCACGCCCGACAGACATTATTTCCTTGTTGAATGAAGAAGAAATCGATGACTTAGTTAGGCTAATAGCTAAGTTTAAGGACTGCTTTACATGGAGTTATGAAGAAATGCCTGATTTGTCTCCTGATGTAGCAGTCCAAAAACTAGCAATAGATCTTAATGCTAACCCTATCAAGCAAGCTCCTAGACGCATGCGATTAGTAATTGAACAATATGTCATTTCTAAAATCAAAAAATTGATCGATGCTGACTTTATTAAGGAAAAAAATATCCTACCTGGTTAGCCAGTATCATTCTAGTTAAGAAAAAGAATGGCCAAATTCACATATGCGTCGGTTTTAGGGATCTGAATAAAGAACGTCCTAAGGATGAATTTTCACTTCCTATACTAGAATTGATGGTGGACATTGCCTCATATCATGTAGTATTCTCCTTTATGGGTGGGTCATCTGGTTATAACCAAATCAAGATGGCCACTGAGGATGAAATAAACACTGCTTTTTGAGCTCCGATCAGAATCTGTTATTATAAGGTCATGCCTTTTGGCCTTAAAAATGCCGGTGCTACATACCAGTGGGCCATGACTCAGATTTTCAATGAACTCATTCATCATCAAGTTGAGTGCTATGTTGATGATATAGTAGTCAAAAGAAAAGAAAAGGAAGACCATCTCTTCGACTTGAGAGTATTTTTCAAACAGTTGAAGCAATTTAACCTCAAAATGAATCCCCTGAAGTGTGCATTTGGAGTAGCTTTAGAAAAATTCCTTGGGTTTGTTGTCTGACACCGGGGAATAGAGATCGACCTGGAGAAGATCAAGGCTATCTTAGAAATGCCACCCCATAAAAGTCTAAGTCAACTCAGATCATTTCAAGGGCGGTTGGCATATCTAAGATTCTTCATATCCAACTTATCAGGAAGATGCCAGCCGTTCTCAACACTTGTCAAAAATGACACCAAGTTCAAGTGGGATAAGAAGTGCCATGCCTTTGAAGACATCAAGCACTACCTGATGATGCCGCCAGTTCTAGCAGCCCTTATTTTGGGCAAGCCATTGAACCTCTACACCGCTACACTTGATGACTCCTTTTGCGCTTTGTTGGCTCAAATAAATGACGAAGAGAAAGAAAATGTTCTCTACTATCTCAGTCGTCGTCTAATTCCTGGTGAGGTTAACTACCCACATATTGAAAAGTATTTCCTAGCTTTAATCTTTACATCCCAAAATCTATGGAATTACATGCATTCTCATAAGGTGAATCTAATCTCTAGAATCAATTCAATGAAATATCTCATGACATGGCCAACATTATGTGAACGGTTGGCATGATGGTCCTTGATTTTGTAGTAGTTTGACATCACATTTATACCCCTCTGTGCTGTGAAAGGACAGACACTAGCAGACTTCTTAGCAACACACCCACTTCCTATTGATTCTCTGCTTAGTGATGACCTACCCGATGAACAAATCATGAACTTATGGGATACTAGCATTCACCATTGGGAGATGTATTTTGATGGTGCGGCTTTCTCTCAGAAAGGAGAACCACGATCTACTCTTCCAGGGAAGGCAGATGTAGGAATAGTTCTCCTAACTCCAGACCGTGATGTGATGAGATTCTCATATCATCCGTCCAATCCATGCACTAACCACGAAGCCAAATATGAGGCTCTAATTGCCAGTTTGGAGTTATTCATTACACTATGCGTTAAGAGCATTAACATCTTCAGGGATTTTCAGCATGTCATCAACCAAATTGTTAGGTCCAACAAGGTTCTAAAGCCTAAGCTCCACCATTACCACAAGTATACCATAGAGTTGTTGGCTCAAATTCTAGAGGTCACTATCTACAAGATTCCTCGAGGAGATAATGCTGTAGCAGATGCATTGGCCAAGCTCACCAAAGAGTTGGCATGTCCAGAAGATGAGTCCATTCTAATTAGAGTCCAAAAAGACAAGTCTTATCCCTTATTGACGATGAACTCATCAAGAGACTCTCTCTTGAAGGGGAGGTTGTCATTGCCAAAAAGGATGATGAGTCAGATTGAAGGCAACCACTCATGGATTACCTAAACACAGGCAAACTACCTTAAGAGAAGTCATTAGCCCATCAGGTGAAACAAAGAGCTCTCTTCTATGCTCTCGTGGATGGCACCATATACTGGCGGCCTTTAGATCATATGTGGTTACGTTGTTTAGCAAAACACGAAGCCCGTAAATCATGACTGAGGTACATTCAGGTTTATGTGGAGCTCACCAGTCTGGCCCGAAGGTGAAAACCAAGATCAAAAGACTAGGGTGATACTGGCCTTCGATGATTACAGACTACATGGATGTAGCTAGGAGATGCCACCAATGTCAAGTGCACGGTGTGGTCCTGCATCAACCACCCAACATTCTACATCCAACATTGGCCTTGTGGCTATTTGAGTGTTGGGGCACTGACATAGTGGGTTCGATCGATCCTCCTTCTTCCAAGGGTCACTGGTTCATTCTAGTGTGACCGACTACTTTCTTAAGTGGGCGGAGGCAATCCCACTTAGAGAGGTCACAACTCAGCATGTGCTCCAATTTTTTAGGAACCATATCGTATATAGATTTGGGTTTTCTCGATGAATTATATCTGATAATGATACTACATTCAAGAACACCAAGATTAATAGCTTTGCCCGTAGACACAACATAGATTGGAGATATTCTACCATTTAATATCCAAGGGAAAATGGTCTAGCAGAAGCATTCAACAAAACTCTCATCCAAATATTAAAGAAGACACTCACCGATAATAAGAGACAGTGGCATGAGCAGTTGGTTGAAGCCTTGTGGGCCTATCACACCACATACAGAACTCCAACTCAATCTATCCCATTCTCCTCAGTGTGTGGGTCTGAAGCTGTTCTACCATTAGAAGTCCAACTCCCATCACTAAGGATAACTGTGGGTAGCAAGATTACTACAGAGCATAACGCCAAGTTACGGTTAGAAGAGCTCAAAGGTTTGGAGGAGAGACGCCTCTGGGCATGCCAGAATGTCGAGTTGTACAAAGCCAAGATGATTCAAGTTCACAATAAGTTGGTCTTCCCTAGAGATTTTCAAGTATGAGAGCTTTTTTTAGTTCTAAGGAGACCAATTGTTGCACGTCGAAAGATGGGAGGCAAGTTTGAACCCACTTGGGAAGGCTCTTTTTATATAGAGAAGGCCAACCAAGGAGAATCTTATCAAATTATAAATTATAAAGGAGAGCGCCCGATGCTTCCAATCAACGGGCTCTACTCAAAGAAATATTATCCATAATTCTTATTTGAAAATAATTATCAATAAAACTTCTTTTCATATCAAATTCCATCTCTTATGTGTTAGAAATTTCTTTCACTTGCAAATCTGTCATGATGTGTTTAGGATAGGTGTAAGAGAACCCAAGCGCCATCCTATCCCGACACAAACACAAACTACATTCAATCCTCCAGTGCTACTAGGATAGGTGTAAGAGAACTCAAGAGGCATTCTATTTCGACTAGTGCAACTAAGTTAGGTGTAAGAGAACCCAAGTGGCATCCTTTCTTGGTGGAGAAACATTTCAACATATTTAGGATAGGTGTAAGAGAACCCAAGAGACATCGTATTCCTTAATTTACATCACAAACAAACATATATCTTTTGTCTCTAGCTATTTTGATGTGGGAGGAAGATCCCTGTGACACTCACTCATTAGCTGTTCTAGGTTGGGCCGATATGCTACCTTGTTAGTATGTCACCCCAGTGGTCGCTTGTCTGGTGGATGTGAGTCCCCACGCTTTCTTCCTGACTTGACCATTGCGAACCAATGAGCTCTTTGTTAGTTTGGTAGGCCTTACTGGGCAGCCGGTAAGCTACCCTATGTTGACTTCTTTTAAGAGGATGTAAGCCTACATGCATTCTTCTTGAACTAGCCATTATGCACTAACTAGATCGAGTATATTCGACATTTTAGGGTAAGTCCCCTAGTGGCTCCTTTCCTGTTGACTACTTTAAGCTTGGGTTTAGTCCCTACACAGGACTCCTTGCTTAGTAGTCTCCTTAAGTCGGATAGCCCCTATCGAGCCTAAGACATACTATCTCGGTAATTTGTTCCACTTTAGGGAAATGTAAGTCTACATGCCTTCTTTCTAGACTGATTGTCGCAAACTGACGGGTACCTTAGGTTGGTTGGTTATCGCCATGCTGACGACAACCCACCCGATGGATACACCACTCTTAGCAGATGTGAGTCCCCGCGCTTTCTCCTTGAGTTGTCCACCGAATACCTACAGGCTTTCTTTTACAGGGTTTTGGATAATTCCCCCAGCGGCACCTCCCCTGTGGGCACTCTATTTGGATCACATCCTTAGCGACCCCATTTAGATAGTACCTTAGTTACTCTTGGAATGGACAGTGCCTCTTTCCTAGTAGCCACCCTTATGGTTGGAGAATTTGTTCAGCGGATGCATAGATTCTCCCTTGGTCCAATAACTCTGAGGTAGGACTACGCTGATATAAGCTCCTTCTCAGTATAGTCCCTCACAAACTAACAGAGTCCATGAAAATATAAAACAAACAAAATATATCATTGATTGTGGATTAGGAATTCAAGCCCCTAGTGGCCTCTTTCCCAAGCATGTATCTTATCTTTAAGGCAGTGTCAGCAAAACTCCCTATAGGAATTGCCTGACTACTTTGAGTTGAGATAAGTCTATGGGTTGACATTCTCTCAGTAGTCACCCTTAAGTTAGGTTCAACTTGTTGTGCCACTAACGAGTCACCCAGACGGTCATCATTGCATTGAAAGTTATAAGTCTATTACACATTCTTTCCATCACGACCGTTGCAAATCGATGGGAAGCCTTAGGTCAGGTCTGATTTATTGTGTAAGCGACTGATCACCCCAGTGGTTCCTTATTTAGGAGGATGTGAGTCCCCGCACTTTCTTCCTAACTTGAACATTGCACACTGAAAGGCACCCCTTTGATTGGTTAGTTCTACCCCACGATCGGTAGACTATCCCTTTGGATTTATAAATCTATGACAGATCTAGGCTGATATTAGCCCCTTCTTAGTGGATTCATCAGAAACTGAAGGGATCCATCAAATTAAAACAATTGTAATAAAAAAAATGTAATTCAATCAAATGACATTATCTTGACCACTTTCGAGTTGATATAAGTCTCCTAGAGGCATTCATTCAGTAGTCGCCCTAGGTCAGGTCTGATTTGCTGCAAACGTGATCGATCACCCTAGTGGTTCCTTATTTGGGAGGATGTGAGTCCCCGTGCTTTCTTCCTAACTTGAGCATTGTACACTGAAAGGCAACCCCTTAGGTTGGATAGTTCTACCATATGGCTGGTGGACTACCCCTTTGGATTGGTAAATCTAAGACAGACCTAGGCCAACATGGCCCCTTCTCAGTGCGGTCCAGCAAATCAACAGGGTCCATCTTGAAATCTAAACTTAAACAAACAATCAACCAACTTCTCCCCAACGAGACATCAATCATCCCAACCTCCCCAGTGGAATTAATTAAACCTAATTCAAACTTGCATTCCCTAACGAGTGCACCCTCAAAAGAAATCTCATTAAATCCTTATCCCTATTGGATAACCTGAACCTGCTTCCCTAGTGAAAGATTCATGCATCTATCCCTGGCAGGTTATACATCATAATCCCCAGCTGATACTCTACCCAAATTATACCTTGCATTCAAATCCAGATCTCTTATCCCTAGTGGATAACTTGAACTTGCTTCCCTAGTGTAAGGTTCACATGCTTGATCCCTTGGTGGATCCCTTCTTCCTTTCTTTTGCCCTTAGCATAAGTTGAGTTGCATTGCACTAAGATCTTGATTTCTCCAACATCTCGAGTTTAGGAGTAGATCATTTTGATTAGTGTTTGCCATCCTTCAAACATTATTGATCATCTTGGTCAACACCAATACGTGCGGTGTGCCTTGTCAGTCAAACCACACCTATTGGAAACCCTTTGTTGACCTCACTTTTGGAGTGAGCTTTCAACTTCCTCATCATAGATCTAGGAATCATATAGACACTAATAGTTCTCTAGTCTTAAGACACTTCTAGTGATTAGGTGAACACTTAACCTAACCCTAGAGACTTAGAAGAGTTAGCCATAGGAATAGGTTGTGCCTTAGGAATTTAGGAGGACTTGCCTACCTTATGACCCAAACCCAATTCTTGCTACCTTCTTTCAAACCAAACCTCAAATTCAAATTTAAATTCCAAAATTGAATCCAACTATTCAATGATTGAAATCGATCACTAAATTCAAACTCTAACTCCCTTCCTAAGCCATTTGATTTTATCTTATGGACTTAGCCTTAACCAAATCCAAATCAACTCCAATCCAATTGATTTTCTCAATAGTCAAATTCAATCTCAAATCAAATTCCAAATCATGAATCAATTTCAAACTCCAAATGATTGAAACCCATGGTTAACTACAAATTCCAAAAATCCCTCCTAAGCTATATGAACCACCTTCATATGTTTGGCCAAAAATCCTTAAAACTAACTCAAACTTGGTTGATTTCTTTATAAATCAATCATTGATTCATTTATATTCATGAATATAAATGAAACCCACCCTCCAATTACCAAAAATAAATTAAATCAATTCAAAATCCAAGTTAGCCTCTTTTGACATATATCCTTTAATTTGGTCAAATTTGCTTCCAAATCACTCCAAATCAAGTGATTTTCTCATAACCCATTTATATCTTCATTTATATTCACAAATATAAATGAAATATAAATTCAAATGGTCCAAACCAAATCCAAATCAAATCAAATTCTCAATTTTAGCCCTTTTAGCCAAACTTTTGAACTTGGCTAAATGACATAAATCAACTTAAAACTCATGAATTTCTTCATGATTCAATCATTCCTACAATCATTGATCCAAATATAAACATAAACCACCATTATCAAACCAAATCCAAGTCAAGCCCAAGTTGACCCTTTTGACTTGAAATTGTCATATGAACCAAAACCCATTTGGCTCCAAACCAATTGCAATTGGATTTATATTTCAATCCTAAGCTCATATGTGGGTTCAACTAAACTTGAATCAAACCTTGATCAAGCCAATTGACCTATTTAGACTCACTTGTCCCAAAGTGACCTAAAGGACATTTTTGAGCAAAGTTCTAATCCAACCCAAATTGGATTGAACTAAGGCTATCTAAATCTCAATCATGATCAACAATCATCATGGGGTGATCAACCACCTTGAATTGGGTCGAACCTAGCCTTTGACCAAGTCAATATTTAGCCTAAATGAAACCCAAACTAGCCAAAACCCATCATATGCCAAATTGATCGAAACCATTGACTCAAACCCATTCATAATCAATGATTGAACTTGACCAAAGCCATGATTGAGCCCAAGTTGACCAATCAGTCAACTTGACCCAACCTAGCCCAAAGTGGCCTAAAATGTCAAATTGACCAAAATCCAAATTATCAAATTAAACCAAACCAAAGCCTACAATCATTTTCAATCAACCAATTGAACTTGACTCAACACCTAACCCAACCCAAGTTGGTCAAATTGGTCAAATTGACCAATTTGACCCTTTTGAATCCAAATGAGTCAAATTCAAACCTAGGCCAAACAAATCCAAATTAATTGAACCAAAACATCCCAAATCATCATATGAACCTAACCCAAGCCTTGGTTTGACCCAATTTGACCAATTGGTCAACCCAACCCAACCTTGCCCAAATGAAACCCATTTGACCAATCCAAACCAAACCACTCAAATCCAACTTTTGAAATCTTGTGAGTGGACCTAACTCAGCTTAAACTCACCCTAGGTCATCCCAAAACTTGCTGAAAAGCTAAGTGTGCCCCATCAAGGGGATTAACCATCAAACCATGGGATTTAAACCTCAAAACTAATGGATCCAAGCCAAAGTCAACTTTCTCATCTCCATGGCAGCCACTTAGCACTCCATGAAACTTTCTCCTGACCCCACCTAGCCCACCTAGCAAACTAACCCCATCTAGGTCGGCCAATGACCTTTGGGAGGTGAGTTGACTCACCTCCAACCCAAACGGAGCACCCATTGGATCCAAACCTTTGCAAATCTTACATAATGGATCCATGGCAGCCTCCCATCCCTAGCGTGCCACCCTGCCTTGATGGAGATAAGTCCGACGGTCGAATGGGGGTGAGCCAGTGCAAATCGTGTGCATGCTACCATCCGTCCATCATTGGAAATTGATGGGTATACCCCCTGAATTCACACATGATTTCAAGCACACTTGCATCGTGAGCATTCCTACGTCAATTTTGAAGCTCCTCCGAGTGTTTCCAAGGATCCCCAAGCCCTCTTCGATCGACATTGTCCATTCTCGAGCAAGGATGAAATAGGGCATCCCAATCCCGAGCAATACTCCCTCTCCACTAAATAATATTTCAATTCTTTCAATTCCTCTGTACCATCACCATTCTATCAACCAAACCAATCACCAAGCTTCTAAGCCACGGGAGGAGCAAGCTTGATCGGAGCAGAGCCCATTGTGTGTGTGGATTGGTCAACCGAGCATTTCAGACCAAATCAAGCTCAAAGGTCTTCAACAAGGCCTAGCCTTAACTAGGCAAAGCTACCTTCGACATTGCACCGCCAGACATTAGCTCCGGTGAGGTAATTTTATAAACCAAGCCTTGTATGCAAAAATGGGTTGGTCTTTTATGAAGTAAATTCAAATTTTATGTGAATTTGACTGTTAGATGTGTGCGTCTCACTTCCTCAAAGACGTGGGAAGAATTTGGATACAATATGAGCTCAGGTGACCTCGGATTGAACGAGGGAAGATGGATGACATCCATCTTCCGTCGCACGTGAACGAGATAGATCATGAGCATCCATCTCGTGTGATCGAGATGAACAGCTCTGATCAAATCCTGCGGTGGAAACCTCTGATTCCTTTCCTAAATCATAATCAAATCGTGGTCATCAAATCTTAGATCGGACGGTCCATAGAGAAATCACGTCCACCGTCGGCTAAGTCAACATGCAGATGTGACTACTTAAATCTCATCGTGCCATATGGAAAGTGCGCCGCATCAGCCGCCACATGGCTCGATGGGATTAAGGCTTTAATTAGGGTTAATTAATTAGTTTTTAATTCTAAAACTTCCTAAAATCATAACTAATTGTAGAAAAATCCAAAAAAAATACAAACTTAGGCTAATTTTGAAGATATTTTAGAGTATAATCTATGAAAATTATCATTCATTAATTTTGAGTAGTGATTTTAGCTTAATTAAGGTTTTATCAAAAATATAATTTGCTTAATTACAGTTTAATTAAGCACTCAATTAATCTTAAATTTTTTGTGGATGTTTAGGGAGATGACCCCTGCCTCTCCTATTTTTTTGGGATTTTATTGATTGCTTAATTTGGAAAATCACTTGATTAAGCCCTAATCACTTTCTTAATCTAATTAATCATAATTAATAAATGAACATGAACTTAATGAATCATTTAATCATAATCACCTTTGTTGAACAGTAAGATGACTTAGGAGATGTGGTTGGGGATACTTTTCCTAATCCATGTCCTAAGTTTTCTTTACCTTAAAAAATCAAATTAATTAATGGCTAATGGAATGATTAATTGATTAATTAAGTAATTAATCTTCAAAATAAAGAAATTAGAATTGAATTGAATGTTTAAATGATTTAGGGATTAGGATTAGGGCCTTGCCCTTGATCCTCTCCCCTAACTTAAATTTATCATTCAAATTAAAATATAACCAAAGTGTTTAATCAATTAATTAAAGGCTTAATGAAGTTAAAATTAAAAATCAATTCATCCACACCTAAGCAACCCTTAATTTATCTTGGGTAGCTCCTTGGGTGTTCAAGGTGAGATATAATGAAATTATAGTTGGCTCACATGTGTGAGAAAATCATAAAAATAATTGAGTGAGATCTCTTAAGTTTAATTAACTCTTAACCATAAGCCAATTACATTAGGAACCTTTCATTTCTTAGGAACATTACAAATTTACTTTTCATGTGGTTGCATATCATATTGGCTTATTATTAATTAGTTAATTAACTTAAGGTGATATATGTAAGGGTTAATTAATTCACTTGATTCTTACCTTAACCTAATTAAAGCATAAACTCAACTTAAATATTTTTCATTAAACCAAATTAATTCACACATGGGGAATTGGGTTAGGATTAGCAAACTTCTTTCATATTTCCTAAATCAAGTCAAACTCAAAGCTAAAAAAATGTCTTTAAAGAATTTTGGCTTATTTTAAATAGATTTATTTAATGTGATTGTCCTTAGGAATTAATTGGGATGAATGAAATCATGTCTTACATTCATTTATTTCTTTCCAATCATGCTAAAATATATGAAGTCATGCATTCATTCCTTTTAAGATGAATTAAATGAAATATCTTCTTTTATGTTAAATTGCATGTGTTGGCTTAAATTAAAAATATGTGTGGCTATTATCACTATTAAATCAAAAACTATTTTCAAAAGCCTAGAAATCAATTATTATAAATGAAGTGATGCTACTTACAAATATCTATAAGCTTGCATGTGATAATAATATAAAATATGCAATATGAAGTTCTCTTTCCTTATCCTACATAGAGTCACATAGGATTTGCAAGTGTATAGTTCATTTGATAAGAACATAACACTTGCCCAAATCTACTCCTATGCATCTCCATGTTAAGACTTAGGAAGAATTTCATATCACATATGTAAATCACATAATCAAATCGAACATAATTTTTTGCATGATTCCCTATTTATGTAGTTCTTTTTTTACATTCATATGTATTTGAGAAAAGTGGTATATTAGCCTGGACATCCCGGGGCTGCGAGACTTTAAGTAGCCCTAAGTAGGTCTTGTACCTTATGCCCCTGGTGTAGAAAACAATGGCACTGTACTCACTTAAAACTTTTATACATGTGAATGTGTACCTAGCTAATGGATGAAAAATCATGATTTTTGTATGTGATAAAGACATGCATTCATAATTCAATCTAAATGAAATATTTAAATTCCAAATACACTTCTTTGCATTCATAATTCAAGTATGCTAAAAATATACATTACATGTATATGTATGCTTAGGATTTACTCATATGCATGATATACATGATGAAAATAAATGAATGAATGTGTATTATGTGACAGTAATCCATTTCAATTAATCTTAAGATGACTTTCTTATTGAATAAGGTTATTTAAAGTGAATCTAAACTTAAGGTTAATTAAAACACATAATAAACCATTCACTAAAGGAAATTCATTAATTAAGTTACCTTAAAAATGACTTAAGGTAAGGATAAAAGAGAGATTCCCTCTCTTTCCTCTCTTTATAACACTTAGTTGCTAAGTGTATGTCATATGAAACAAAAGAAAATACTAAGTAAAATCTTCAAATCAATTAAACTACTTAAAGAGAAATCAACTCTTTATAAATTAAATCTCTCACACTTAGCAAATTATAACCCTAAAGCCTAGTTAGAACATACCACACAAGCCTTAACACATACACATTAGATTAAGTCACCATTACTAGCTTTATGTTAGGGTGGTGCATGGTTTGATGAATGTTTGGTTTCAGTTTTGTGATGTATTATTTTAGACTGGATGTTAGGGTATATGTGCATAGTCTATAGAGTTATATATTGGATCATATTTTAGTAGGGGTTATGCTTAAGTATAATAAAATATAAATGTTTTTGCTATGCTGTTTATACCTATTGCCCAAGTTAAGACATGTGAGCTTGATTACCCATGTGTGGGGGTGCTAATTCCAAATTATTCATATAACTGCTTGGGTTATATGGTGTGTTTAGCTAACATTTATTTTGCAAGTGTAGCTAGATTTACTTTCCTTTCTCTTAATGTAATTTTACATTAGGATTAAGATAAGTGTTATGGGGATTAAGGGTGAGCATTGGTTATAAGACCATATCTTATATACCATGTGATGCCTTTGGAGCAAGCTACATCCCAATCAAGCCAAAAGAAAGAAAGAATGGAGCAAATCAAGATGAAGGAATGAAAGATGAAGAGTGAAGAATGGAGGATGAAGAATGAAGACCCCCATAACACTTATCATTTTATAATTATAATAATTCTTTCATTATACCGAGATGTATAAGGGTAGAGCTCAGCTATTCACATTTCTTTTTGGGTTGTATGGTGGTATTCGACTGCACCGGCCTCTTATTCTATTACGATAGCTTTATAAAATTATTTGATATTTTGCTTAGCTTGTGCATTAGAAATAGCATGCCTTTTTATAGTTTCTTTATGATTGGTGATTGCTGTGTGGCCTGGATCCATTTAGGCACTTCGAATGAAAAATAAATTTTCTATCCCACTAATAACTCATAATTAAAATTTTAAAATAACTCAGAACCTCATACAAAAGTCTAGGAATTAAATCAAGATAATAAAATATTTAGTAACCCCTTAGCTGGATGATTGTATGTATAATATCATGTATGCCATATTCTTCCAATCTTGTTAAGAGAGGGCTTCCATCTGTGCTAGAGAATAAAGGCTTAACCAGTAAGAGCCTTTAATGGAAAGACACCTCTTTCTCTTTTGATTTGGCCCATAATCAATTTCTCATGCGTTTAGGCATACAAAAACCTATAGCCTATGTGAAAATAAAGAGTCTGAAAATTAAATAAAACTTGATAAAATTTGTATTAGATTAAGTCATTATTCATGCCCTTCATGATCTAATCACTTAGGGAGTGGGTTTAAGAACTTAGTTTCCTCTTCTAAATAAATAACAACTTAACCATCTTGCAAAGCATATAACTTGCCTACATGGATTTAAAGCATTGGAGGAGTTAGTTGGCTGTCATTCCAGGCGATAATAAGTCCAATTGTAGGGTGAATTACTCTCTCTTGTGGAAGTAAATCATATACCCACTTTCACCTTAAATTTATGTTGAGCTTTGGCCCTCGCCAAAGCTCCATTGATTTAGGATTTGAGATTGTTATTTTCTTTTGTGGGCTATAAGCATAAATCCCCACCTCTTAGGCATTTTAACAACATTGTATTGTGGAATTATAAGTCTTATATTTCTAAAAAAATTTCCACTCAAAGAAATAAATCTCTTGAATTTTAAATACATAAAGCCCAACCATGAGATAAATTGGAGTGCTCACTAGGTTCCTAGTATCATGAGCACTCCTTACTCATCTCCTTTGGTTTTGATAATAACTCTCTCCTTTTGATCTATCCCACTTGATTTTCAAAAATACAACCAATTTATCAATAGTCCTATCTTTGAATTCCTTGGAGACAATAATCACTTACTTTAATCAAGAGTATTCTTAAGGAACTTGCCTTAATTAGGATGTAATTAATTATAGAGGCTTGCCTCCATAGGGAACTTAACGAACCCAATTTAAATAAATCCTGCATTACTTTTTCATGTAAAGTAGGAGAAAATCTCTAGTATATTCGAAGACCCATCATGCCTAAGGGGTCCTTATTAGGTGATTAGGTCCATTATAGGATATTGATTTCTATCTTTTGAGATAGTACACTATTCCTTAATGTCATACCCGATCACCTCAATAAGTACATCCTCAGATGTGCGTGGTGTCCCCTCACATACACACATAACAAAAACCAAAAAAATAAACACCACAATCCATTGAAGGGTGATGTCTCTATATTTTGAGATAGTATATCATATCTCAATGTCATACCCGATCATTTCAATAAGTATCCCCTATGATCTATGTGGTGTCCCCCCATATACATTCGAGAATAAACACCTTAATATCCAATACATCTCATAATATTTTTGAAGAAATTTCAAGTATGGAAGAATGAAAGATAGATCAAAATGGATACCTTGAAGCTCAAGATATAATATTTTAGGTTATATGCATTTATAACTATCTTAGAGGTTCATATGAGTTCATTGGCATGAATTAATTTGCTCACAAATTAACATATTATTTTTATTTATTTTAAATAATGATAATGAGGTTAATTTATATAAATATTTATCTAACATTATATATTTTATATATAACATTAAAATTGTCAAAATAATAAATGATAATTAATTATGACTATCAAGTGTAACTAGTTTATATACTTAATATAATTAAATATTTTTATTTAAATTTAAGGTTATATGATAACTAACATATGTATGATTATATTTAAATTATATCATAATATTTAAATGTCATATTTCAAAATGAACAAAAATATATGAGAGTTTGTATTTTAGCCAAAGTCATTTTATAATCAGGAAATTTAGATCTGATTTCATCTCCAATGGATTCCTTGGATTTTTTTTCTTTGATTTGATAGGTTACATGACCCTTGTTTAATTAAAATTGAATTTATTATCATTTTTCAAATATTAGCTAATTTTAATAATGAATGCATGCTACATACTTTGAATATATTAAAAGCTATATTTGATTATTTTTGACTTGCCCATGTGACTAGCCAATTTTTGGCTATTTGAATTTAATATTTATTTAATATAAATCATATTTTTATTGAATATTATATTATTATGTGATAAAATGATGTTAGAATAATATATTTCTTTGAAATAATTCGAAATGACCTTCTTACTTATAAATAACTCTTATTCTCTTCTTGAGGGGTTGCTCATTCAAATTGAAATCTCTCGAGCAAATCTAGGAGAAAATTTCCTAAATTTCCCTTCCAAGTGTTCTCCAAATATTACAAGATCAAATCCTTGGTTTGGAAGCTTCAACATCTTCAACTAAGTCAGCTTTCTCAAATTACTTGAGTTTATTTTTCTTAATCTTAATCTCTTTTAGTTGTTCATACTATTTTCACCATCTATTTATTATTTTAAAATTTTACTTTTTGGTGAATTAGTCTTTGGACATCAAAGTTTAAGTTTTTCACATCAAAGTTTTTTTAATCATTTTTTTTTGTGAAAAATACTTTTGATAATTTGTAGGATTTATTTCATCTTGCTGAAATTTTTATCTTCCTACAAATTTCTTTTGTTTTCTTGAAATATTTTTTTATTAGTCTTATTTGAAAGATAATTTATTCTTAGATCTATTTTAAAGTATATTTTAAGCATTTTAAATTGGTTTATTATTCTAAAATTTTTTTCATATTTGTTAAATATCTTTTTTTAATTAAAAGCTTACTAGTTTACTTAGATCTATCATATGCTAATTTTATTTAAGTGTTTTATGATCATTTGTATTAATTCAAAGCATCATTTTGGTTAAAATAAAATAATGTATTGCTGGAATTTTACAATATATGCTAGATCTATTATATATCAAGTTTCTTTATCAAAATGAAATTTATAAAAAGTTAAATTATTTTATTTATCACTTATCATTTTATTCCAACTAATATCCTTTGATTAAACAATTTTATCTTAGTGAAATTTAGTAAAGCTTGCTATTTTTATTGTTTAATAATTAAGAAAAAAGAAGTTTAGTGGAGAGTTAATCATTCTTACACTATTATATACATACTAGTTATAGTTTCTCTTAAACTTAAAATTATTCATTACTAAAATTTATCTTATTATGTAATAAATAATTGTGAATTTATTTTGAAATCATTTTATATTAGTCTACAAATTGTAATAGCATAAATATCTTAGTAAGATCACTTTAAGATATTTATTTTATTATTTCTTATCAAAATTAAGTGAGCATTTTATCTTGTCAAGTTGTAAAGTGATCATTTATAAGTTGTGATCACTTTTTGAATTGGATAGCTTGGTATATTTGTGAGAGATATATTTTATAAAAATTTATTATTTTATAATTTTCTTTTCGTGTTGTAAAATTGTTATTGGTGTTATACTCACCCCTTTGTAGAAGAGTACATATTGTTGTAGGGGTTGTATTCGTCCCGATATTGGAGAGTACGGTTTGTAAGCTATTTTTATTTAGTGGATTCCTAGCCAAGGGTGGCTAGGTGTGGACGTAAGCTAGTTTCGTGGTTTTGCCGAACCAAGTAAGAATTGTGTGCCTCTTAACTCTCTTTACATTACTGTACTTTATTTTTTGCTGCATTGAGAATTTTATCTTATTTCTTGTCATTATAAAATCAAAAATTAATTTTCTACTAAAAGTTAAAATTTAAGATTTAACTTTTAAAATTTTTTATATCGCCCAATTCACGCCCCCTTCCCCCCCCCCGCCTCTTGGGTGTTATAGTGACTCACAATTGGTATCAGAGTCGAGGCAATTTTATTGTCTTAATATCTAAGAGTAGAGCTTTTCACTATGCACAAGATTTCCTAAATGGTTCACTACCGGAGGGATAATCCACTCATAGACCTCCACTTTTAGATAGTGTACCATTTGATTATTGAAAGAATAGAATTAGTACATTTTTAAGAGGTCAAGATGTACACATGTGGTATATGTTGACACATTAGTATCATACACCAACTGTAGAAGTAAATGACATTAAAGTAAAAAAAAAACCTTTTAAGGAATGGACTGCAGCTGAAAGAAAACTTGATGAACTAAATGCTAGAGCTTGTAATACTTTACATTGTGCTTTATTACTTGATGATTACATGGAAATTTCTATGTTAAGTACAACAAAAGAAATATGGGATAAATTAATTATAACCTATGAAGGAACTAATGAAATCATAGATGCTCACAGAAATAGACTTGTTCATGATTATGAGTTATTTCATATGTCTCCTTCTGAATCTATTTCTGATATGTATGCTAGATTCATGAAAATAATTAATACATTGCATTCTCTTAGAAAAATATATAGGAATCAATACTTAGTTTATAAGATTCTTAGATGTCTTCCAAAATAATGGGATGTTAAAGTAACAACTATTAGTGAAGCCAAGGATTTATCTAATTATCCATTTGATTATCTTTTGGTTCTTTGATAGCATATGAACAGGTTATTGCCCAAAGGGATAAGATGGATAACTCAGCAACAAGGGAGAAGGAGAAAGGAAAAGCCATTACATTACAAGTTGATGATAGTGATGAGCATATCACCTCAAGTTTGGATGGTGATAGTGATGAGGTGGTCATGCTATCCAAAAGGCTTGGGAAATTATTAAGAAAAAAGAATCAAAGGTATAAAAAAAAATCTAAAAACTATAAATTTTAATCTAAGAAATTTCTTGCAGGTGAAGGGATCATTTACTTCCATTGTAAAAAGCTTGGACATGTAAGAGGTGATTGTCCAAAACTTAGTGATTCAAAGAAGAAAGAGATTGATGTGGAGAGAAGAAAAAATAAGAAGGAGAAAAAGTACCATAAGAAGAAGAAGAAGCCTTTATGGGCCAATCCAGATTCAAATGAATCAAGTATTTGCTCATTCGATGAAGAGGTCAACATATGTCTTACGACAAATGAAGAATTTGACTTAGATTTCAAGAGGTATGTAATGATATATCTAATGATGAATTAGATGATGCTTTTAATGATTTAGTAATTGAATATAAAAAGAGAAAAGAAAATACAAAACCTTAGAAAAAGAACATAAAAATTTAGATATGCATTTTTGTGATTTAAAAAATGAATGTGATAATTTGAAAAATAAAAAATAAATCTTTATTAGATTGTTACTTACTTATATGTAAACTTGAAAGAGAGAATATCTTGTTAAAAGCAAGATTAAAATTATGTTTGAAATCACAAGTTCATTATAATGCTTCATCAAGTAAAACATTTAATAAAAAATATTTACATCATACACATCCCACTCGTATATCTTATAGTTATCATGTTAAGCCATATGCAAACACTAATGTTTGGTGTAACTATTATGGTAGAAAAGTGCATATTTCATTTGATTGATATGCATGTAAATTAAAAAACACTAAGCAAACATCATATATATGGGCACCAAAAGGTACAAACATTACACAAACCACACATGCTAGATATCTTGCTTCAAATTTAGAATGTGGAACCAAACATGTTTGGGTTCCAAAAATTAACATGTGATTTTCTTTTGTAAGAATGTCTTCAAAGCAAAATCAAAGAAGGCATGTGGTACTTGGACAGTGGATGTTCAAGACATATGACGGGAGATAAGGATAAATTCATAACTTTAGAATCAAGTGATGGAGGATTTGTTACGTATGGAGATAATGCAAAGGGAAAGATTATTGGCATTGGTTATATTTGTAAGAATTCTATCACTTTAAATAAAGTTTTTATAGTAGAAGGATTAAAACATAATTTAATTTTTATTAGTCAATTATGTGTTAAAGGTTTGAATATAGTATTTCATGCATCATATTGTATTATTAAAAATAATAAAAATGGTTTGTTAGTAGGACAAATACATAAAAATATTTATGTCATTGATTTATATAGATTTCATGATGTGAATTTGAATTTACTTTATTTTAAAAGCAGTCATGATGATATATGGTTATGACATAGGAGACTATGTCATATTAACATCCACACACTCAATAAAATTATTAAACTTGATTTAGTAGTTGGATTGCCTAAATTAAATTTTTATTCAAACAATGTTTATGATGCATGTATTCATGGTAAACATTCTATAAGCTTATTTAAAAGTAAAAATATTATTTCTACTTCTAGACCTTTAGAATTATTGCACATGGATTTATTTGGTCCAATTAACACCACTAGCTTAGGTGGTAAAAATTCTAGATAATTTTGTGAATGTTGATGATTTTTCTAGATATACTTGGGTTTTGTTTGCAGCTAATATGAATGATGTTTTTGGTGAGTTTAGAAAGTTTTCTAAATATATTCAAAGAGAACAAGGTCTTTTGATTAATAGGGTTCAAACTGATTATGATGGTAAATTTGAAAATAAATTATTTGATGATTATTATGATGAACATGGGATTATACATAATTTTTCTACACTTAGAACTCCCCAATAAAATGGATTAGTGGAGAGAAAAAAATAGAATATTAATTGAATTAAGTAGATCTATGCTTGATGAGTATAAATTGCCAAAATATTTTTGGGCATAATCTATAAATACTGCATGTTATGTGATGAATATGATCTATTTTAGACCAATTTTAAAGAAGACCCCCTATGAATTATTTTTTGGAAAGAAGCCTAAGATTGAACACTTTCATATATTTGGATGTAAATGCTTTATTTTGAATAATGGAAAAGAGCTCTTAGGTAAGTTTGATTGTAAATCAGATGATGGTATTTTCTTAGGATACTCTCTTTTTAGTACAGCTTATAGAGTTTTTAATAAGAGAAAAATGATTGTAGAAGAATCAATACATGTTATTTTTGGTGAAAATTTAATTGATCCCTTTATAAATGAAGTAATTGATAATTTTAAGAAAATATCTTTAGAAGATAATGTGGATGATTCATTGCTTAAAGAATGGAAATATAATAAAAATCATTTGACGTCACTTTTGGAGTGATTTATCAACTTCCTCATCATAGATCTAGGACTCTTATAGACACTAAGAGATTCTTAGTCTTAAAACACTTCTAGTGATTAGGAGAACACTTAATCTAAGCCTGGAGACTTAGAAGGGTTAGCCGTAGAGATAGGTTATACCTTAGGGACTTAGGAAAACTTGCCATAGTCAAACCAAACCTCAAATTCATACCGAATCCAAACCAAATTTCCAAGGCTCATAATTAATATCATGATCAAATTCAAACTTAAGATTTTCCATGAACCTTATGATTGAATTCAAAACCTATTTTAAGCCTTTTGACTTCATTTTATGGACTCAGCCTTAACCAAATTCAAATCAATCCCAATTCAATTATTTTTCTCAAAGATCAATTCAATCTCTCAATCATCTATCAAATTCCAAATCCAAACACAATTTCAAATAATCCAATCCCAGAATCAAATCCAAAGTTTCAAAATTCCTTCCCAAGCCATATAACCCATTCTCATAAACTTAGCCAAATCTCCTCCTAAATTATCCCAAACTTGATTGATTTATTTATAAATAAATTATTCCTTCATTTATATTCATAAATATAAATGAAATCCATACTCAAATGATCACAACCAAATCAAACTAAATCAAACCAAACCAAAATCCCTTCTAAAGCCCTATGGACCTACCTCCATAAGCTTAGTCAAATCTTAGCCTAAATCAACCCAAAATCGATTAGTTTCTTTATAAATCAATTACTTATTCATTTATATTCATAAATATAAATGAAACTCACCTTCCAATGACCAAAAATAAATCAAACTAAATTGATTTCCTCTTTAGCTCATTTGACCTACATCCTTAAGCTTGGTTAAATTTGCTTCCAAATCACTCCAAACTCAAGTGATTTTCTCATGAATAATTTATATCTTTATTTACATTCATAAATATAAATGAAATATAAATCCAAATAGCCAAAACCAAACCCAAAATAAACCAAAATGCATTTCAAGCCTTTTAAGCCATTTCCTTGGACTTGGCCAAATTCTATCCAAATCAAGCCAAAACTAATGGATTTTCTCTTGAATCAATCATTCCTTCAATCATTTATCCAAATATAAATAAAACCTACAATTATCAAATCAAACTCAAGTCAACCCAAGTAAAGCCCAAGTTAGCCCTTTTGACTTGAAAACTGTAAATGAGCCAAAATTCATTCGACTCTAAATTGATTGCAGTTGAATTTATATTTTAATCCTAGGCTCATATATAAGTTCAACTTAACTTGAATCAAGCCAAAACCAAACCAATTTACCTATTAAGGTGCACTTGACCCAAAGTGGCCTAAAGGACCTTTTTGACCCAAGTTCTAATTCAAGCCAAATTGGGTTGAACCAAGCCCATTCAAGCCTCATATTATGATCAATAATCACCCTAGGATGATCAACCACCTTGATTTGGGTCAAACCAAGTCAACTTGATCCTTTGACCAAGTCAACCTTTAGCCCGAAACCTAAACTAGCCAAATCCCACCATACACCAACTATTGATTCGAACCAACTCATGATCAATGATTGAATATGTCTTGACCCTCAATTGAGCCAAACCAAGTCAATTGTCCGTTTGACTCAAGTTGACCCAAATTGGCCTAAAAGCACAAAATGGGTCAAATCATGATCTAACCTAAATTGATTGCAACCAATGGCTCAAGTTCACTCCAAATTGACTATTGAACTTGGCCAAAGCCATAATTGATCTCAATTTGACCAATTGGTCAACTTGACTCGACCTAGCCCAAATTAACCTAGAGGGTTAAATTGGCCAAAATCCAAATTAAATATAAATTGATTCAAACCAAAGCATACAATCATTTTAATTGACCAATTGAACATGAACCAACACCTGACCCAACCCAATTTGGTCAAATTAGTCAAATTGGTCAACTTAGCCCATTTGACCTATATGAATCTATGTGAGCCAAAATCAAACCTAGGCCAAATTGATTGAAACCACTTGAACTAAAACTCTTCAAATCATCATTTGAACCTAACCCAAGCCTTGGTTTGACCCAATTTGACCAATTGGTCAACCTACCCCAATATTAATCCATATGGACCCATTTGACCAAATGAAGCAAAAACCCATAAAACCTACCCATGGGACTTTGATGGCTCACCAAACCCTACCCAAACTGACCCTAGGTCAGCCCAAAGTCAGCCCAAAAGCTAAGTGGGTGCCATCTAAGCCATTATCTATTGGTCAAGCCCTCTTTACATAGGGTTCCACCCATAAATGGCAAAGTCCACTCTCCCATTACCATGGTAGCCCTCACTCACCCAAATGAGGCTTCACCTAACCCACCTAAGCCACCTAACCCTTGTTAGGTCAAGCATGGTACGAAGGGAGGTGAGTTAACTTGCCTCCCATATAAACTGAAACCCAAATGATATAAGGAAACCCAATCTCCCTAAATTAAGCTTGGAGCCTCCTGCTATAACTTCTCCCAATCCATGCGAGCCATGTGGACTTGATTGAGACCCCTCTGGTGCTCTGACGGTGGCTGGCCAGCTAAAAAATATAAAGACATCCATCCAAACAAATCAACAAACTGAGGGGTATACCCCCTCAATTCGAATGAGATTTGCACCAATTAACTTCGTGTGAGCTTCTTAACATCAAATCAAACATCCTTGCAAGTCCTAAAGCAATCCTAACCTCCCCTCTCTTGGCATTGCTCCTCCCTGTGTGAATTTGAAACATGGCACTCCAATCTCGATCCAAGTTCCCTCAATTCACCACCAAACTTTAATTCCTCTTACACACACCTTCCACGCACATCGTCGAAGCCACCCAAGTCATTTCCCAAGATCCCAAGCCATCGGAGGACGGACTTCGATCTCCACCGAGCTCCAAAGCGATGAAACTTGATCCACTGAGTGAACTAAAAGAAATTGGCTTTTGTACAACTCAACAGGGTCTCGTCTCTATTAGATGAAGCTACCTCCATCGATCCCACCATCGGTCTTGAGCTCCGGCAAGGTAATTCCTCAAAACTGTAGAAATAAGAAATTTTGGTTGAAGCTTTTTGAAAGAAATTTGCATGTGAGTTGATCTTGACCTTTGGATGTGTTCGAATTCCTTCCCTGATGGTGTGGGTTGATTTTGAAGTTCATCCAGGCTTGGGTGAGCTCGGATCAAACGATCTACATGATATCGCGTTATCATTCATCGCCGTAGAAGGAGGATCACCGTCATTTCATTATTGGAATGGAAAGCTCTGATTAAATCACATTAGATCTACCCTATTTGTTCCTTTTACACCATGGGTTTGATCTACGCCATCTGATCCAAGATCAGATGACGGAGATCAATACCGCGTCCACTACCGACTGACTTAGCACATGGATGTGATAACTTAAATAACCAATCCCTCGATGCCACGTGCGAAGAGCGCCGACAGGATTAGGTTTAATTAAGGTTAAATACTGTATTTTTAAAGCTGAAACTTCCATAATTCATAACTAATTATAGAAAAATCCAAAAATACAAATAGTGGCTCATTTTAAAGGCATTTCAGAGGAAAATTTAATAAAAATATTTTTAATTGGTTTTGAACAGTAAACAATTCTTAATTAGGGTTTAATTAAAAAAAACTAATTAGCTTAATTACTCTCTAATCGCTCAAGTGATTGATCCTAGATTATTTAGGAGGATGACCTCTACCTCCTCTAATTTTCTTGGGATTTATCGCTTAACAAATTAGGAGAATTGATTAATTAAGCCCTAATTACTCTCTTAATTTATATAATATTTAATTATTCATGTGAATAGTAATGGATTAATTAATTGAGTTGTTAAGTATTCCTTAATAATGGGTGAACTTAGGTGATCAGATTAGGGCCTCTTTTTTAATCTATTTCCCTAAGTTCATTTTCATTATTTAAATTAATCAAAGCTTAATCAATTGATCAAATTGCTTAATTAATCAATGTAATCATATGTAATCTTAATTAATTGATCCTTGGGTAGATCTTTAGGTGTTTAATAACCTAAAGAGAGTTAATAAAATTATGGTTAGCTCACATGTGTGAGAAAACCCTAAAAGTAATTAAGTGAATATCTTAAGCTTAATTAATTAATGATTATGAGCTAATTGCATTAGGCCCCTTTCATTTCATAGGAGCATTGCTATTTACTTTTCAATTCATTTATATATTACATTAGCTCTTAATCATTTAATTAATTATCTTAATATAACATAGGTGAGGGCTTAATTAATTTATTTAACTCACACCTTAACCTAATTAATCCATAAAATCAACCTAATTGCTTTTCATTAAATCAAATTAACTCACACATGGGGAATGGGATTAGGATTAGCAAACCTCTCTCACATTTCTTAAATTTAATCAAATATGAAATTAAAAATGACTTTAAGAAACTTTGGTTTATTTTAAATAAATTTGTTTAGTATGATTTTCCTTAGGAATTAGTTGGATTGAATGAAATCATGTGCTTATGTCCTTTTATTTCTTTCCAATCATGTTAAATGTTGTATGCCACTTGATTCATGCATTCATCTTTTCCAAAATTAATTTAATTAAATGATTTCCTTTATGTCAAGCTTGCATGTGTTGGTTTTAAATCAATATATGTGTGGCAATTATTTTTATTAAATTTAAATCTATTTTTCAAAACTTGTAAATGAATAATCATATATATGTTATGAATGCTAGTTATAAATTCATAGGAGATGTATGTGATTATAGCTGAAAGTGTATGAAGTGAAGTTTGTTTTCTTTCATTCATGTGTTTATTTATATAAGTACTAATGTTAATGGGTATATAACATGGATATCCTGGGAATATGAGGCTTTAGTTAGCCCCAAAGAGGTCATTTGATTACCTCACTTCCATGGTTTAACATTGACACACACTTGATTTGATTTCATTCCTATGTATTTTAATATTAGAATTTGGATAAGACTTCATCCCATATACATAAATGTTTCAATCAAATAAAAATATGACTTTTGCATGATTTTCTTTTCTTTATTTATGTATACATCCATGTGTATTTGAGAAAAACAAATATTTCATCTGAACATCCCAAGAATACGAGGATTTAGTTAGCCCCAAGGAGGTTATTTGATTACCTCACTTCCCTAGTTAACAATGGCATGTACTAGCTTATGTCTCTCATACATGTGTGTGTATGTATCTAATTATGGAATTAAAAATCATTATCTTTTATCAAAAATCCATGCATTCATGAATGATTAAGTTGTTGAATTAATTAATCATGTGACTTGGAGCTCTCTTTCTTATGTTCATGTATGCAAATTTACATATGCTTGAATGTAATGGGTATATAGTTTCAACATCTTGGGAACACGAGGCTTTAGCTAACCCCAAAGAGGTCATTTGATTACCTCACCTTCCTGATTAACAATGACATGTACCTATTTAATTTCATTCCTATGTATTTTTGTATAAGAATTTAGATAGTGCTTTAAATTAATATGATAAAATAATTCAATCAAATGAAACTTTTGAATTCCAAGATATACATATATTTACATCCATCATTTAAGTGTGTTAAGACATATTGCATGTATAGGTATGCTTAAGGTTTGATCATATGCATGTTTCATATCATGGGACGAAATGAATGAATATGTGTCATGTGATAGTAATTAAGTCCAATTAATCTTAAGATGTCTTTCTTATTGAATGAGTTTATTTGAAGTGAACCTAAACTTAGGATTAATTAAAATATATAATAAGTCATTCATTAAAGAGAATTGATTAATTAATATGCTTTAGATGTGACTTAAGGTAGGGGTAAAAGAGAGTGATCCTCTATTTTCTTCTCTTTATAACACTTAGTTGTTAAGTGTAAATTAAATGTAATAAAAGAAAATATTAAGTAAAACTTGCAAATCAATTAAGTCACTTAAAGTGAAACCATCCTTTATAATTAAATCCTTTCATACTTAGAAATTCAAAACAAAGCTTAATTAAGGCATATCACACAAGCCTTAATACACACACTTTAGAATTAAGTCACCAGTTTTAGCTTTATGTTAGGGCGGTGCATGGAGTGATGTATGCTTGGTTTTATCATGTATTGTTGTAGACTAGATGTTAGGGTGTATACTTCGTAGACTGGATGTTAGGCCGTGGTTAGCCTAATCATGTCTTCTGCAAGAGATTGTGCTTAAGGGGTTCTTAAAATAAATATAAATATAAATATAAATGTTCTCATTTGCATGCTGCTTAACCCCCTAAGCACAATCTAAATTAAGATAGGTGGACTTAGTTACCCATGTGTAGAGTGCTAAGTCTAAATTATTCATATAACTACTTAGGTTGTATAGTGTGTTTAGCTAACACTTATTTTGTAGGCATAGTTAGATTTACTTTTCTTATTTTTTAATGTTATTTTGCATTATGAATTATGATTAGTGTTATGGCTGATTAAGATGAGTAGTGGCTAGAAGGTTTTGATCTAGGAGGCCTTGTGATGCCTTTGAAGCAAGCAAACCCAAAAGGAGAAATGAAGGAGACATGAGGAATGAAGATAAGAAGACCCCCATAGCATTTATTTATTTGTAAAATTATAATTATTCTATCATATTCTGAGTTGTATAAAGGTAGAGCTCAACTATCCATTTTTCTTTTCGGGTTGTGGCACCCAACTGCACCGACCTTTTATTTTTTTAAGTTAGATTTATAAAATTCTTGATGTTATGTTTAAATTGTGCAATAGAAACTTCATGCCTCTTCTTAATTTCTTACTTATATGGTGATTTAATGTATGGCTTGGATCCGATTAGGCTCTTAGAGAAAAATAAATTTTCTACCCCAACTATAACTCATAATTAAATTTGCTAAGAAACTCATAACCTCTCATAAAGCCCATGCATTAAATCAAGATAATTAAAAGATTTAGTGAGCCCTTAGTTAAATGTTGTATGTTTAATATCATGCATCATCCATATTTCACTCTTGCTAAGAGAGAGTTTCCATCCTTGCATGATAGGGGAAGACTTGACCTTTAAGGGTCTTCTCTGTGATGGAAATTACCTCTTTCTCCCCAATTTATCTAATAACCTTATTTCATCGTGCATTTAGACATATAAAAATCTTATGGCCTTTGTCAAAATGAAGAGTATAAAATTAAATAAAAATTGAAAAGATTTGCATTAGAGTAAGTCATGGCTCATACCACTCATGCTCTAGTCTTTTAGGGAGTGGATTTAAGGATTTTAGTTTCTTTCTAAATAATAATGACCCTATCTTGGAAAATCATATAACTTGCCTACATGGTTTTAAAATATAGGAGGAGTTAGTTGGCTGTCATTCCAGGTGATTATAAGTCTGACAGTCAGGTGGTTTACTCTCTCTTATGGGGGTAAATCATATGCCCACTTTCGGTTAGATTTAGGTCGTGCTTTGGCCCTTTTTAAAGCTCCTTAGATTTAGAATCTGAGGTAGCTATTTCTTTTGGCCTACAAGCATAAATCCTCACCTCTTAGGCATTTTCATAATCTTGTATTGTGAGATTATAAGTCTTAGCTTTCTAATAAAATTTCAACTGAATACATATAATTCTCCTCGATTTCAAACATATAAAGCCCAACCATAGGATATGTTGGAATGCTCACTAGGTTTCCTAGTATCATGATCATTCCCAACTCATCTCCTTTGGCTTTGATAATAAGTCTCTTTCTTTTTGATTTATCTCAATTGATTTTCCAAATATAACCAATTTATTGATAATCCTATCTTTGAAATTTTTTGAGATAATAATTGCCTACTTTAATAAAGAGTATTCCTAAAGAATTCACCCTCCTTAAGATGTAATTAACTATGGGGGCTTGCACACCATAAGAAACTTTAGAACCTGGTTTAATATAAACCCTACTTTATTCATTCATGTAAAGTAGGAGAAAAATCTCTGGTACATTTGAAGACCCATCATGCCTTAGGAGTCCTTATTAGGTGATTAGGTCCATTGTAGGGTGGTGATTTCTATCTTTTAAGATAGCATATCATTCCTTGATGTTGTACCTGATCACCTCAATAAGTACACCCTCAGATATGTGTGGTGTTCCCCATACACACATATCAAAAATAAACATCACCGATTTTTCTGGCAACTCCACTGGGGAAGGTTCCTCTCTCCATCTATAGTAGAAAATTATTGTCTCTAAGCATCAATAGTGGACTTGTATTTTATATGAGTCCAAGTCTATCTTTCCTTCCATTGGCACTTAGCTTATTTCATTCTCAAGCAAAGCTAGCCAACATCCTCTAGGTTTTAAGACCTCTCTCCTTGTAGGTCTTGGAACCCCTATTGGGTCCCTATGGTGTTTGTTTTTGATTATGTGTATGGGGGATACCATGCATATCTGAGGGTGTACTTATTGAGGTGATTGGGTATGACGTGAAAGAATGGTGCACTATCTCAAAAGATAGAAATCACTACCCTACAATGGACCTAATCACCTAATAAGGACTCCTAAGGCATGATGGATTTTTGTATATACCAGATATTTTTTCTCTACTTTACATGGATGAATAAAGCAGGGTTTATTTAAACTGAGTTCTAAAGTTCCCTATAGGGGCAAGCCCTCATAGTTAATTACATTTTAAGTAAGGTGAGTTCCTTAAGAATACTCTTGATTAAAGTAGACAATTGTTGTCTCCAAAGATTTTAAAGATAGGCCTATCAATAAATTGGCTATGTTTGAAAGATCAATAAGGATAGATACAAAAAGGATAGACTTATTATTAAAGCCAAAGGAAATGTGTAGGGGATGCTCATGATACTAGGAGACCTAGTGAGCATTCCAATCGATCTATGGTTGGGCTTTATATATTTGAAGTTGAGAAGAATTAGGTATTTGAGTTGAAATTTTATTAGAAAATTATGACTTATAATTTCATAATATAAGGTTATGGAAATGCCTACAAGGTGAGAATTTATGTTTGTAGCTCGGGGGAAATAGCAACCTCAGATCCTAAATCTAGGAGCTTTAACAAGGGCTAAAGCACATCCTAAATTTAAAGCAAAAATGGGTGTATGGTTTATCTCCACAAGAGAGGATAAATCACCCGACTGTTGGACTTATAACCGCCTAGAGTGACAACTAGCTAACTCATCCTACGCTTTAAAATTATGTGGTCAAGTCATATATTTTGCAAGATGGTTAGGTTGTTATTATTTTGAAAGAGACTAAGTCCTTAAATCCGCTCCCTAAGAGACTAGAGCATGAGTGGTATGAATAATGACTTAATCTAATGCAAATCTTTTCAAATTTTATTTGATTTTAGACTCTTCATTTTGACAAAGGCTTTGGAATTTTATATGCCTGCATGCATGATGAAATTAGATTATTGGCTAAATCAGTAAGAAGGGGTGTTTTCCATCACAAGGGATGCCCTCACAGGTCAAGCATTCCCTTATTGTGCAAGAATGGAAATCCCTTATTTTCAAGAGAGAAAGAATATGCATGCGTGATGTGAAACGTACAATATTCAGTTAAGGGGTTGCTAAATCTTTTAATTATCTAGATTTAATGCCTAGGGTTTATGTGAGGTTATGAGTTATTTATACAATTTAGTTATGAGTTGTAGTTGGGGTAGAAAATTTATTTTTCTAAGAGCCTAATCGGATCCAGGCCACACATTAAATCACCAAACATAAAGAAACTATGAAGAGATATGTCATTTCTATTGCACAAACTAAACATAACATTAAATATTTTATAAACCCAATGTAAAAGAATAAAAGGCAGGTACGGTCAAGTACCACTGTACAACTCAAAAAAAAAAAAAAATGTAGCCGAGCTTTACACTTATACGACCCAGATTACAAAAGAATATTTATAATTACAAATGCTATGGGGGTCTTCATTCTTCAAGTCTTCATAAATGCTCTCCTCCTTTGATTTGGTTCACTTCAAGGAATCACATGGCCTCCCAGAATAAGGCTCTCAAGCCAATGCTCATCCTATACCCCCATAACATTAATCCTAAGTCCTAATGCATAATCACATTAAAAATAGAAAAAGTAAATCTAACTACATTTGCAAAAAAAGTGTTAACTAAACACGCCATGCAATCGAAGCAATTTTATTTATAATTTAGACTTAACACCCAGTACATGGGTAACCAAGTCTACCTGTCCTAATTTAGATTATGCTTAGGGGTTAAGCAACCTGCAAAAGAGAACATTTATATTTATTTTAAGCACCCAATAAGCACAATCTCCTACAGAAAATATGGTTAGGCTAATCACGGCCTAAAATCCAGTCTACGAGATATACACCCCAACATCTAGTCTAAAATAATACATCATAAAACCAAACATACATCAAACCATGCACCACCCTAACATAAAGCTATAAGTGGTGACTTAATCTAAGGTGTGTGTATTAAGGCTTGTGTGGTATGTCCTAACTAGGCTTTGTTATAATTTTCTAAGTATGAAGATATTTAATTATGAAGGGTGGTTTCACTTTAAGTGGTTTAATTGATTTTACTTAATATTTTCTTTTGTTTCATTTGATTTACACTTAACAACTAAGTGTTATAAAGAGAGGAAAAGAGAGGATCAATCTCTTTCTTCCCTACCATAAATCACATTTAAAGCCAATTAATTAATCAATTTTCTTTAGTGAATAGCTTATTACATATTTTAGTTAATCTTAAGTTTAGGTTCACTTTAAATAATCTCATTCAATAAGTAAGGCCTTTTAAGATCAATTGGAATTAATTACTATCACACAACACATGTTTGTTCAGTTCTTTCCATCATATGTAGCATGCATATGATTAAGTCCTAAACATAACTATACATGCAATTTATATCTTAGAACACTTAAAAATACATTTGAGATTTAATAGTGTTAATAGCCACACATATATTTAACTTAAGCCAACATATGCAACTTGACATAAAGGAAATCATTTATTTTTAATTAACTTTTTGAAAGAAATGAATGCATGAATCAAGTGGCATGCACCATTTTAATATAATTGGAAAGAAATAAAGAGACATAAGCATGTAATTTCATTCAATCCAACTAATTTCTAAGGACAATCATATTAAATAAGCTTATTTAAAATAAACCAAAGCTTCTTATTAAGTTATTTTTGGATGTCTGGGTTGATTTAAAGAAAATAGGAGATTCAATCATTTGTTGCTCCTAACCCATTCACATGTTTGTGAATTGATTTAGTTTAATAGAAGAGGTAATTAGGTTGATTTTATGGATTAATTAGGTTGCAATACGAGTTAAGTCCATAATTAACCCTTGCCTATGTTACCTTAAAATAATTAATTGAATAATTATGAGCCAACATGATATTCATGGAAAATAACTTGCAATGATCCTAAGAAATGTAAGGGCCTAATGGAATTAGCTCATAATTAATAATTAATTAGGTTAAGGAACTTAATTAAGCACTTTTATATCTTCTCCACACATGTAGGTTTACCATAATTTCCTTAAATAGCTTTAAGTTATTAAACACCAAAAGATCTACCCAAGAAACTTAATTAGATGATTTATGGAGTGATTATGATTTTAATTTGGTTAATTAAGCCATTTTTAAATAATGAATCAAACCAACAATTAGTCCCAAATTAATTAGTTTCAAGTCAAGTGAAATGAACTTAGGGAAAAGAATGGGAAAGATGTCCCAATCTCATTCCCCATTTCCATTCACTCTTATACGATGATTAGCAAGTTCAATTAATGGTTTCCTTTCTATTTAGAATGTTAATTAATCACCTAGTTAATTAAGAGAGTAATTAGAGCTAAGATAAGAAATTTCCTTAATTAACCAAGCAATAAATCTGAAGAAAATTATGGGAGGCAAGGGTCATCCCATTAATCAACATGAGAAAGTTTGGAATTAATTACTTGAGTAATTAGGTAGTAATTAAGCTAATTAAGTTTTTAATTAAACTCAAATTAAGCCTTAATTAATATTTAAAATCAATTTAAATTAATTTTATTAAATTCCTCTCTAAAATACCTTTAAAATGAGTATTTTTTTTTGTATTTTTATGATTTTTTTATAATTTATTATGATTTTTCAACGTTTCAGTTGATTTAAGTTAATTTCATGAAGTCTGTTAATTTATTTTATTAAAATAAATTATTTGAACTTCAAAACTCAATATCTTTCAATTCATAAGCTATTTTGATTTGAAATTTTTATGGTATGTGTATATTAACTTCAGTTCCTATCCTTGAAAATTTCAACTTAATATGATGTGTATTTTTGGCTTAATTAATGAAATTATATTTTCACTAAAACTCAACTTAAGCTCAAAATATTAAGTAAAATTTGGAGATTTTGGATTCATTAGATTCCTCTTGAAAATAAAAATCCAACGACCTTTTATTTGTAATTTTTTATTAAGTATTTTAGTTTCTATGAATTTTTGAAGTATCACGTGTTTTAAATAACTTTTAAAATTAGAAAATACCATAATTTCCCACTTAATCCATTGAAGACCGTGCACGACACTGATGGGGTCAACACGATGTTAGACGATTGGATGGGCGATTCTATATGGCACGCATTACCATGTGCGGTGATTGAGCCGCGGGCGAATGGTGGTGAAAGCGTGTGAAAAGGAAAGTGACGCACTGATCAGATCCAACCATCAAATCACGGATCGAACGGTCCAGATCCGATCCGCGGGATTCATAGGAAGAAACACACGATCGCAAGATCTAAGTCATCCGATCACGGATCGGATGGCTGACCGATCCACGGATCGATAATAAATGCGATGGGATCGAGAAGTCCAATGCGGAATCGGATCGGACGGCTGCTATGCATCGTAGCCAGCAAAATAATAAACCAAGGGAAAAATGTTAAATCTAAATGAAATTTCGTCCGAATGGGCTCATTTTCACGGTGATTCACACTGGAAAACTTCTATTTCGTATTAGGATTGTATGAAATAAATAATGTGAGGGAGTTTTAAGGAAAATTTCTAAACTTACATAAAAATTATCACAAATAAGAAATCCTAAGGCTGACTATAGGTTTTCTTGAAAGTTACCTCACCGGGGATGATTTCTGACGACGGTGATGATCTGAGCTCTTGAGTGGAGAAGAAGTCTTGGAATGAGCCTAGACATTAGCTTTCACTTCAGGATGATGTATTCTCCAAACGTTGTCGCTTTCTCACTGAAATGCACTTGATTTTCTTTGCTTTTTCTCAATAATTAAGTGGGAATGATTGCTGGTTGGTTTGAGAGCTCCAGTGGATAAAAATGAGGGGAATATGTTGAGTTTTGCTGCCTCTATTTTTCTTATTTCAATTGTGGCCATAAACCCTTTCATTTTATGATTTTTAGCTCCAAAATGGGTGTCCTTGGCTTGGGGTGGTTGGGAATGTAAGGGAATCATCCTAGGGGGCTATTTTGGTTGGCTAAGGTATAAGAAGTGGTTGCCATGAAGGACAAGTGGGTGTCCTAGCAAGGGGAGGTGGAAGTCCTTCATGCCAAGTGTTCCAATGGGAGAGGTGACGTGAATTCACCTGCCAATGAGTCATGGTTGCCCTAACCACCTCTTGGGTCAGATGATCCATGTCCTTGGTACCTAAGTGGACCAATGGATGAGTGCTAAGTGGCCAAGGAAGAGAAATGACCATTTGTGCAAGTGTCCTTTCTCTTGGGATGCCCTTGACCCAAGGGCAAAGTGGTCATTTGGCTTTGAATTTGATTTGAGCAGATTATAAATGATTCAAAAGTGAGTTGGACCAAATTTCATGTCATTTGGAGTTCATTTGGTTTAATTTGGATTAATTTGACCCATTTGGGTTAAATTAGGTCAAATCAAGTTAGGTTGACCAATTGGTCAAATTGGGTCAAACCAAGGGTTGGGTCAAGTTCAAATGATCATTTGGAGTATATTGGTTCAATTGGTTTCAATCAATTTGGTTTAATTTGGATTTAATTTGGATTTTGGCCAATTTGATCATTTAGGTCAATTTGGGCTAAGTTGACCAATTTGACCTATTTGACCAAATTAGCTTGAATCATGGCTTGATTTGGGTTTTGTTGATCATTTGGAATATATTTTAGGCATTGGTGAAGTTCAATTTGGATTTGATTTGGTTTTAGGTTGATTTGACCCTTAAGGTCAATTTGGGCTAGTTAGGTTAAATTGGTCAAATTGCTCGATTTGGTCCAGTTCAATAATCAATTTTGAATGAACTTGAGCCATTGGTTGCAATCAATTTAGTTTAGGTTATACTTTGGCTAGTTTGGGTTCATATGGATTAAAGGGTTGACTTTGTTTGACCCAATTCATAATAATTGATTAACCTAGGATAATCAATAATCATGACATGAAGTTTGGATTGGCTTAATTCACTTTGATTTGAATTGAATTGAATTTTGGTTCATGTAGGTTAATTGGCCACTTTGAGTCAAGTTAGCCAATTGGGTTTAGTTGGCTTGATTTTGAGTTGAGTTTGATTTAATTGAGTTTATATATGGATTTGAGATTGACATATAAATTCAATTGCAATTGGTTTGGGTTCAAATGAGTTTTGGTTCATTTGAATATTTCAAGTTAAATAGGTTAGGTTGGGTTTAACTTGAGTTGATTTTAATTTGGCTTGATGATTGTAGATTTCATTTATATTTGGATATATGATTGAAGGAATGATTGATTAAAGAGAAAATTCATTAGTTTTGGTTTGATTTGGATAGGATTTGGTCAAGTTCAAGGAATTGGATAAAAAAGCTAAAATTGGAAATTTGATTTGATTTGGGTTTGGTTTTGGCTATTTGGATTTTTATTTCATTTATATTTATGAATATAAATGAAGATATAAATGATTCATGAGAAAATCACTTGAGTTTGGAATGGAAGCAAATTTGACCAATCTTAAGGATGTAGGACAAAAAGGCTTAGAAGGAAATTTGGTTGAGGTTCGATTTGATCATGGGATTGAATCATTTGAAGTTGGATTTGAATTGGAATCTAATAGTTTGATTGAAAGATTGAATTGATATTTGAGAAAATTAAATGAATTGGGATTGATTTGGATTTGGTTAAGGCTAAGTCCATAAGATGAATTCAAAGGGCTTAGAATGGGCTCTGAATTCAATCATGAGATTTTATGGAGAAGTTTTGAGCTTGAATTTGAACATGAGATTGAATATGAGTCTTGGAAATTTGACTTTGGTTTGGTTTGAGAAGTAAAGTGTGGATTGGGTTTAGGCTATAGGGTAGGCAAGTTTTCCTAAGTCCATAGGGCACAACCTATTCCAGTAGCTAACTCTTTTAAGTCTCTATGCTTAGGTTAGGTGTCCACCTAATTACTAGAAGTGTCTTAAGGCTAAGGAACTCTTAGTTTCTATAAGAGTCCTAGATCTATGATGAGGAAGTTGAGAACTCACTCAAAATTGAGGTCAACAAAAGGACTCCCAATATGTGTGGTGTAACTGACAAGGCACAACACACTTATTGGCATTGACCGGGACGGTCAACAACGTTCGAAGGATCACAAACGCTAATGAAAATGATATATCCCTAAACCCAAGAGGTAGATAGAATTTCCAGCTTAGTGCAATGCAACTCAACTTATGCCAAGGGCATAAGAGAGGAAAAAATAATCCACTAAGGGATCAAGTATGCGAACCTTCCACTAGGGAAGCAGATTCAGATTATCCATAGAGAGGATAAGGGTTTGAGTCATAAACATGATTTGGAGGGAAAAGATTCGAGGGATTAGGTTTTATATCCCGCCTGGGATGAGTGCATGAACCTTCAACTAGGGAAGTAGGTTCAGATTATCCGCTAGGGATAGGGATTTGATTTGGTTTGATTTTGTGGGGGCTCCACCGGGGAAAGGATATGATTTGTGCTCATCGGGGAGAAGTTTGATTTGATTTTGAGGGTACATTTACTGAAGATAAGAGCTTAGATTTGCTTGGGATAAGGTGGATTTAATATATGGATTTCTTTAGTTTATTTGGGGAAGTATCCACTAGGGATAAGATTGGATGGATTTAATTTAGACTATACTGGGGAAGGATGATGGATTTAATAAAATGGACCCCTCGATGTGCGATGGATCCACTAAGAAGGGGCTATATCAGCCTTGTCTTATCTCAGATTCACAAATCCAATGGGATAGTCTATCAACCATCAGGTAGGACTATCCAACATAAGGGTTGTCTTTCGGTGTGTTATGGTCAAGTTAGGAAGAAAGCTTGTAGACTTACATCCTTCTAAACAAGGAACCACTGGGGTGATCTGTTGATAGCACAACAAATCGAACCCAACCTAAGGCGACTATTGAGCGAATGCCACTGCAGACTCATATCGACTCAAGAATAGTCAAAATTAATTTCATTTTAGATGGACCCTACCGGTGTGTAATGGATCCACTAGGAAGAGGCTAATATCTGCCTAGTCCTATCTTAGATTTACAAATCCAAAGGGTCACCGGGTATAGAGCTAACCAACTAAGGGGTGCCTTTGGTGCAATGGTCTGGGAAAGAAAGCTTGTAGACTTTCATCCTCCTAACAAAGAACCAGGGTGACGTGATAGTACAACAAATCAACCCGACCACAATCCATTGGTGTGCAATCATGCCGAGAGAATGCGTGATAGACTTATATCTCTCAAAGTAAGGATGACTGCCGGGGTGACTGGTGGCACAATAATTCAAACATGAACTAAGGGCAGCTACTGAGAGAGTGCCGAACTGGGGACTTATCTCAACTCGAAAGTAGTCAGGCAATTTCTATAGAGAGTTTAGCTGACACTGCCCTAAAGATAGGATGTCTGCTTGGAAAATGGTACCGCTAGGGGTTTTCCTCCTAATCAATAAGAGAAAATATATTTTTGTTTTGTTTATATATTTGTGTGGACCCTATTAGTGTGCGAGAGACCACACTGAGAATGGTCTTATATCAGCCTAGTCATATCTCAGACTTTCTGGACCAAGGGAGAATCTGCATATCCGCAAGATAAATTCTCCAACCATAGGGGTGGCTACTAGGAAATGGGGACTGTCCAATCTAAGAGTAATCGAGGTTGTGTCTAAATGGGATTGCTGAGGACGTGATCCAAATAGAGTGCCCACAGGGGAGGTTCTACTAGGGGCTTTATCCAAGTCTCTATAAAAGAAAGCATACATGTATACAGTGGCCTACTCCAAGAGAAAGCTTATAGACTTACATTTGCCATGAGTGGTGTATCTACCAGGTGGGTTGCCATCAGCATGGCGATAAATAACCAACCTAAGGTGCTCATCAATTTGCGACAATCAATTTGAGAAGAAGGCTTGTAGACTTTTAACTTCATAAATGAAAATGATCATCAAGATAGTCTATCATAGATGAGATAGGGGCTATCTGGCCTAGGGAAACTACCAAGTGGGGAGTCTTGTGTAAAGACTGGACCTGGACTTGAAGTAGTCAGGAGGAAAGGAGCCACTGGGGGACTTATCATATGCCTCAAATATACTCGACCCAGTCAATGCATGGTGCCTAGTTTAAGAAGAAAGTATGTAGAATTATATCCTCTTAAATAAAGTCAACATGGGGTAGCCTACCGATCAGTAGTAAGGCCTACCAAACTAACAAGGTGTTCGTCAGTTTGCAATAGTCAAGTTAGAAAGAAAGCTTATAGACTTATATCCTCAAGATAAGTAACCATTGGGGTGCACACTAGCAAGGTAGCATGTCAGCCCGACCTAGAGCAGCTAATGAGTGAGTGCCATAGGGGGCTTTATCCCACATCAAAGCAGCCTGAGATAAAAGATATGTATTTATTTTATATGTGGTGGTGTGTAGTTTGTGTTGGTGTTGTGTCACCAATGGATAGGATGCCACTTGGGTTCCTTATACCTACCCTAAACACATCGTGGCGGATTCGCAAGCAAAGATGTTTCTCAATGCATGAAGGGATGAGATTTGAGATGAAAGAAGTTTTATCGATAATTATTTTCAAACAAGTTTGATGGATAGTATTTCTTTAGGTAGAGCCTGTTGATTGGAAGCATCGGGCGATCTCCCTTACAATTTATAAGCTAATAGGATCCTCCTTGGTAGGCCTTCTCTATGGCAAAAAGGCCTTCCCAAATGGGTTCAAACTTGCCCACCATCTTTCGACGGGTAACAATTAGTCTCCTTAGAACTAAAACAAGCTCTCCTACTTGAGAAGCTATAGGACGGGCCAACTTGTTATTAGCTTGAATCATTTTGGCTTTGTATAACTTGAGGTTCTGACATGCTCGGAGGCATCTATCCTCTAAACCTTTGAGTTCATCTAACCGTAACTTGGAATTCTACTCCATTGTAATTTTACTACCCACAGCTATCCTTAATGATGGGAGTTGAACTTCTAATGATAGAACTACTTCAGACACATACACTAAGAAGAAAGGGGTAGATTGAGTTAGAGTTCTGTAAGTAGCGCGGTAAGCCCACATGGCTTCAACTAACTGCTCATACCACTATCATTTATTATCATCGAGTGTCTTCTTTAATATTTGGATGAGAGTTTTATTGAAGGCTTCTGCCAAGCCATTTGCCCTTGGGTAATAAATGGTAGAATATCTCCAATATGTGCTATGTCTCTAGGAAAAGCTATTAATTTTAGTGCTTTTGAATGCAATATCATTATCGTATATAATTTATTGAGGCACCCTGAACCTATGTACAATATGATTCCTGAAAAACTGGAGCACATGCTGAGCTGTGACCTCTCTAAGTGGGATTGCCTCCGCTCACTTAGAAAAGTAGTCGGTTGCAACTAGAATGAATCGATGACCCTTGGAAGAAGGAGGATCGATCGGACCCACTATGCCGGTACACCAACACTCAAATGGCCATGAGGCAAATGTTGGATGTAGAATGTTGGGTGGTTGATGTAGGACCACACCGTGCACCTGACATTGGTGGCATCTCCTAGCTACGCCCATGTAGTCTGTGATCATCGAAGGCCAATAGTATCCTAGTCTCTTGATCTTGGCTTTCATCTTTGGACTAGATTGATGCACTCCACATAAACTTGAATGCACCTCGGTCACAATCTTATGGGCTTTGTGTTTGTCCAGACAACGTAACCACATATGATTGAAGGACTGCCGGTATAAGGTGCTATCTATGAGAGCATAGAAAATGGCTCTCTGTTTCACCTGATGTGCTAGTGACTTCTCTTGAGGTAGTTTGCCTATATTTAGATAATCCATGAATGGTTGCCTCCAATCCAACTCCTCATCCTTTTTGGCAATGGCAACCTCCCCTTCAAGAGAGAGTCTCTCGATGAGTTCTACATCAACAAGAGATAATACTTGTCTATTTCAGACACTTATTGATATGGACTCATCTTTTGGGCATGCCAACTCTTTGGCAAGCTTGGCTAATGCATCTTATAATGCATTCTCTCATCAAGGAATCTTGTAGATGGTAACCTCTAGGATTTGGGCCATCAACTCCATAGTATACTTATGGTAATGATGGAGTTTAGGCTTCAAGACATTGTAAGACCCGACGATTTGGTTGATGACTAACTGAGAATCCTTTAAGATGTTGATACTCTGGATGCATAGCATAATGGCAAACTCCAGACCAGCAATCAAAGCCTCATATTTAGCTTCATTTTTGGTTCATGGATTGGATAGATGATATGAGAATCTCATCACATCGCGATCCAGAGTTAAGAGAACTATTCCTACCCCAGCCTTTCCTGGAAGAGTAGACCATGGTTCTTCTCCTTTTTGAAAGGAAGCCACAACATCAAAATACATCTCCCAGTGGTAAATATTAGTGTCCCCTAAGTTCATGATTTGTTCATCGGGGAGGTCATCACAAAGCAGGGAATCAGCAGGAAGTGGGTGTGCTGCTAAAAAATCTGCTAGTGCATGTCCTTTCACCGCACGGAGGGGTATGAAAGTGATGTCAAACTGTGATAAAATCATACACCAATGTTCCAACTGTCCAGATAGCGTTGGCCGTGCCATGAGATATTGCAGTGGATTGATATTGGAGATCAAGTTCATCTTATGAGAAAGCATGTAATGTCGTAGCTTTTGGGATGCAAAGATTAAAGTTAGGCATTGATTTTCAATAGGTGAATAGTTTGCCTCATTAGGGATTATACGATGACTAAGATAGTAGAGTGCATTCTCTTTCCCTTCGTCATTAGTTTGGGACAACAATGTGCCAAGGGAGTCATATAATGTAGTAGTATATAATATCAATGGCTTGCCCAGGATAGGGGTTGCTAGACCTGGCGGCGTCATCAGGCAGTGCTTGATGTATTCGAAGGCATGTTAACACTTTCCATCCCACTTAAACTTGGCATTCTTTTTAACAAGTGCTAAAAGTGGTTGGCATCTTTCTGATAGGTTGGAAATGAAGCGCCTTAGATATGCCAACCACCCTTAAAATGATCTGAGTTGAGTTAGACTCTTAGGGGGTGGAATTTCTAATATCATCTTGTTCTTCTCTCGATTGATTTCAATTCCACGGTGCCAGACAACAAACCTAAGAAATTCCCTGAAGCTACTCTGAATGCACACTTCAGGGGATTCATTTTAAAGTTAAATTATCTTAACCATTCGAAAATTACTCTCAAGTGAAAGAGATTGTCTTTATTTTCTTTACTGTTGACTACGAGATCATCGATGTATCATTTGCCTTGATCATGAATGAGTTCTTCAAAGATTTGAGTCATGGCCCGCTCGTATGTAACATTAACATTTTTAAGGCCGAAATGCATGACCCTATAGCAAAAGATTCTGATCGGGGTTCAAAACGCATTGTTCCTTTCATCCTCAGGGGCCATCTTTATTTGGTTATATCCAGATGAGCCATCCATGAAAGAGAAGGTTACATGAGATGAGGCAAGGTCCACCATCAGTTCTGGGATTGGTAGTAGAAATTCATTTTTTGGACATGCCTTATTTAGATCCCTAAAATTGTCGCATATGTGAATTTGGACATTCTTTTTCTTAACTGGAATGACACTGGACAAACATATAGGATATTTTTTATCCTTGATAAAGCCAGCATCGATCAATTTCTTGACTTCAGAAATGACCTAATGTTCAATGTCTAATCGCATGCTTCTAAGAGCTTGCTTGACAGGTTAACACTAGGCTCTGTTGCTAGTTTATGGACTGCTATGTCAGGAGATAAACTGGACATCTCTTCATAACTCCATCTGAAGCTGTCCTTAAACTCAGTCAACAACCTAACTAAGTCATTAGTTTCAGTACCATTCAACAACGAACTGATATATGTTAGATGTGGATTGTCTTCAATTCCTAAGTTGATTTCTTTAAGATCATCGATGGTTGACCTGATCTCCTCTTCAAACTATGGTGCTACATCCTTGACTTGAAAGTCATTTGGATCATCTGAAGTTTCTAAACACACCTTCTCATATGAGTTAGCATGATTTCTTTTAGCATGATTTCAAAAGAACCTATCAGACTCTAAATGATAGGTGATAACTAGACAATGATTGTCATTATTGACTAGACCCATTGTACCGAATCCTAGTCATGATCTTGATTGAGGATGTCTGCTTTGGTTGTCCCATAACTTTTCAAAGTAGTTTGACATGTGTTTAGACCAAGTATGTGGGATTAATCCCTTCTTTGCTAAATTAAGAACACAATGAGAATACCAATCAAAAGGTAATTGTATTAAATCTTTATATGAATCATCCTCAAGTTCTACATCAGCTTCTTGACTTGAGGGTGTTGCTCCCAAAAAGAACCTCTGAATTGTCCCATTTGTGGATGACTTAGGGGCTTCCTTAACTACCAAACCCTCAACTTTTTGTGAGGAAAGCGGGGTTAGAGCTAAGGTTCCCAACTTACTCCTGACTATTTAATATACAAACTTGGATACATTTATGCTTTTTTTTGGAGCCCGATCTCATCACTATCATGCTCCAATGTCACCTCAAAAGGGATCTGCTGCTGAGAAGACTTGCCTGGTGTGCTAACCACATAAGACTCATCCTCTGAACTAGATTCTAAGTCTATGTGGATAGTAGGTGTGCTCCTAGTGGCTTGGACATACCTCCTAATGGGTGGCCAATAGGGAGGCTTTCCACCTCAGGGGCTACCTTTGAACTGTCCTCTATCTCTACCTGGTGGAGGTCGGGTCATCCAACCCATGTGTTCGAATGGAGTAATGAACTGTGGGTGGAATCTAATGTGAGGCTCTATATCTTCCCTTGAGTCCATGTCTCACTCTCTTTTATTTTCTTCTTCTTTCTCTATTTTCTTTTCTTTTTCTAATTCTTTTTCTTTTTATTTTCCTTCTTTTTGTACCTCTTGGGGATCGCGACTATATTCATAAGGATGGACTTATTAATTTTAGGGAAAAAAATAGGCTGCATCTTCATATATCCTAGCCTCATGAACTATGAAGGGTTTGAGATCTTCTTTGATGTAGTACTCAATTCCACCTCTCATGAACTTCATGCACTGATGTAGAGAGGATAGAACTGTGCTGTTCTCATGTATCCACAGTCTCCCAAGTAAAGCATTGAAAGATGTATCTGAGTCTATAATATGAAACTTGGCTTTAATTTTCCAATCATCTATCTCTAATGGCAACACTATGGAGCCTAAGGCCCTCTCACCTTGTTCATTGAATCCTCTCAACATCATCCTCTTTTTTGGAGTTTAGAGATGTCAATCCTCAAGTAGGAAAGGGTTCTTAAACTCATAATGTTGACTGATGCACCTTGGTCAACTAGAACTCTTGATAACCTATATCTGCCAATATCGATGTAAAGAGGGAGGTTATGCTTGGTTGCTCCTAGAAGCAAGTCTTCATCACTGAATGTAACTCCTAAGATGTCCTTTGAGTTGTGTGCCTCCTCTTTAGTAGCAGTCAACTGAGTTAAGCATATCTCTAGGTCAAGGAATGCCTTGACTAGAGAGTCCCTCATCTCTTTGGATAAGATAAGGGCATCATATATGCTTAACTTAGCTGACAACTTTCTAAGATATGCTAGGATGTTGTAATCAACTCTAACTTGGTCCTCCATAAGCATATCCATGGGTGGAGCATCCTGTGGAGGGGTTATCTGCTCACTAAAACCAATGACTTGTTTACCCTTATCCAGAGGTGCTACCCAAGGAGGTAGAACTTTGCCACTACATAGGTTGACTTTAGTGACTTCTTGGAATGATGAACTTGTGGAAAGTTCTACCTTCTCATCAGGTATACCTACAACTTCTCCTATAGGATTCTCAGAGTCAGTTGACTCTAAGTCAATCTTAAAAGGTGAACCTGATTGATTTAGAAAAGGAAAGTTTGATTCTGAATCAGAAGAGAGTGGATCGGAATGACTAGAGCTATCATTATTATTTTTTACACTTAGAGAGTTTTCAACAGGAATAAAATCTAAAGTATTAGAAGTGGACAAGAGGCAAGTGAAAGCTTTCTTCATTGATTTCTTTTTAGGTGGAGGTACATCATAGAAATCCAACAAAGTAAGCTGGGTAAGAGATTTAATGCCCTTGTTCACTGATACAACACTCCTGTTGGTAGAAGAGGAGCTAGTGGAAGAAGAAGTAGTAGCTACTACTGTGGATGGAGTGTTGGACTCAGACGGTGGTTATGCTACTGAACTATCTCAGGCAAATAAGGTGGACTGCTACTACTGTTGCTACTGTGTTGTCACCTTCTTTAAGTTGTCTTTGGCAACTTACAAACCTTTCTTGATGTTGGAGGTTTGAGCTGCCTCAGGCACATGTAGAGAGAGTTTCTTAATTTTAAAAACTATTTTTTTATAGGTTCGGGATAAGGAGATATCCCAACCTTCTTTGGTCTTGAGAGGATCTCAAGTATCCCCTTTCCTTTGATTACTTCAATTATTGTTGCTTGATTTTATCTTTTGATCTTAAGTCATAACCCATATTTCAGCAATTTTTGTTATGTTGAATGGGGTTCAAATTGCATGGAGAGATTTGTAGAATTGGAGGAGAAGCTTTTGCCTTGATATTGACTTGAATTATTGATTTTGATTTGTCTTTTTGAATTAGAACCTGTATTTAACAAATTTAGGTATGCTAAATAGGGTTCTATTGGAGAGATTTAGAATGTGAGGAGAGACTTTGGCATAAGATTTTTATTTAGAACACATACTCAACTAATTTAACTAGGTTGGGCGGGGTTCAAATATTTGGAGAGAACTTTGAAGATGTATTGTCTGTCTTGTTTGAAAATTTTGATTTGGAAAAACCTTTACTTAGCAAATTTAGGTGTTCTAGAAAGGTTTTGATTGTATGTTTAAAAATTTTGTGAAAACATCTTTGCTTGTGATGGTTGTTTATTATGTGTGATATATGTTGATTTGATTTGAAAGTGGGGCTTCTTACTTAACAAATTTGGAATATTAAGTAAAGGTCAAATGTGTTTGATATGTGTTTGAAAATGAGACTCTCACTTAATAAATTTGGTATGTTAGGTAGGAGCCAAATGTGATTATGATTTGTGTTTGTTTTCTTTTAAAAATCAGACTCCCACTTAACAAATTTGGTATGTTAAGTGGAGGCCAAATGTGATTGATTTGAAAATGAGACTCTTGCTTAACAAATTTGGTACATTAAGTAGGAGTTAAATACGATATGATTTGATAATGAGACTCTTACTTAATAATTTTGGTATGTTAAGTAGGAATCAACCGTGATATGATTTGAAAATGAGATTCTCATTTAACAAATTTGGTATGTTAAATAGGAATCAAAGGTGATATGATTTGTATTTTGAAAATGTGACTCTCACTTAACAAAATTGGTATGTTAAGTGGGAGTCAAATGTGTTATGAATTTTTTTTTTTTTGAAAATGAGTCTCTTACTTAACAAATTTGGTATGTTAAGTAAGAGTTAAGTGTATTTATGATTTTTTTTTTGAAAGAGGTGAAATCTATTTAACAAATTTGGGTATGTTAAATAGAGTTCAATTTGTTTTTTTGTGAATTTTGGAAATGGGACTCTCATTTGACAAATTTGGGTATGTCAAATGGAGTCCAAAATATGTCTTGATTTCATGTGTGTGATTTCTTACTTTTGAAAACAAGAAAACTTCAACTCTAGCATATGTGAAATATGCTAAGTAGAGTTTCAATTTTATGCTATGATTTTATTTGAAAATAGTATCTTCATTCAACAAATTTGAGCATATTGAATGAAGGCGGTCATTTTGAAAAGTGTGCTTTCGAAAAAGAGGGAAACTCTAACTTTAGAATATCTGAAATATGTTAAGTAGAATTTTAATTTTATGCTATGATTTTATTTGAAAATAGAATCTTCATTCAACAAATTTGAGCATGTTGAATGAAGGTGGCTATTTTCAAAAAGATGTTTTTTGAAAAAAATGATTTTGATTTTGATTTTGAATAGAACCTCCATGTAACAATCATGGGGATTGTTAGATGAGGTTTGGTTATATGAGTTTTGTGCTTTTTGAAAGTTTCTTATAAATTTTATGCAAGATCTTTTATTATGTGAATTTTGAAAAAGTGTATTTGGGAAGTGACATTTTGCAAAAAAGTATATTTACTTAAATATAAGATGAACCTTTCCCCAGCATGCTAGTGGTAAAGAGGTTCTAAATTTTATCTTTCACCTATTGGGGGATCCAATAGGGCTTCCAAGACCTACAATGAGTGAGGTCCTAAAACCTAAAAGATGTTGACTAACTTTTCTTAAGAATGAAATAAGCTAAGTGCCAATGGAAGAAAAGATAGTCTTTGACTCATATGAAATACGAGTCCACGATCGATGCTTGGAGACAATAATTGTCTACCCGAGATGGAGAGAGGAACCGTCCCCAGCAGAGTTGCCAGAAAAATTTGTAGTATTTGTTCTTGATTATGTGTATGGGGGACACCACGCATATCTGAGGATATACTTATTGAGGTGATTGGGTACGACATCAAGCAATGGTGCACTATCTCGAAAGATATAAATCACCACCCTACAATGGAGCTAATCACCTAATAAGGACTCCTAGGCATGATAGGTCTTCGAGTATTCCATAGATTTTCCTCTACTTTACATGGATGAATAAAGCAGGGTTTATTTAAATCGGGTTCTAAAGTTCCCTATGAGGGAAAGCCCTCATAGTTAATTACATCCTAAGAAAGGTGAGTTCCTTAGGAATACTCTCAATTAAAGTAGGAAATTATTGTCTCCTAAGATTTCAAAGATATGACTATCAATAAATTGACTATGTTTGAAAGATCAGTTGGGATAGATCAAAAATGAGAGACTTATTATCGAGGCCAAAGGAGATGAGTAGGTGATGTTCGTGATATTAGGATCACTTTCTTTCATCCCTACCTTAAATCACATCTAAAGCCAATTAATTAATCACTTTTTTTAAGTTAATGGATTATTAAATATTTTAATTAATTCTAAGTTTAGGTTCACTTTAAATAATCTCATTCAATAAGAAAGACCTCTTAAGATTAATTGAAATTAATTACTATCACACAACACATGTTTATTCATTTCTTTCCATCATATGTAGTATGCATATAATTAAGTCCTAAACATAACTATACATGCAATTTATATCTTAACACACTTAAATGATGAATGTAGGAAAATGTATTTAGAATTGATGTTTCACTTGGTTGAATTATTTTGTCATATTAATTTAAAGGTCTATCTAAATTCTTATACAAAATCATAAGAAAAGAGCTCTAAATCATATGATTAATCAATCCAACCACTTGAACAAAATATGAATGCATATCTTTTTAATAAAAAAAATGGTTTTCATTCATTAGCTAAATACAAATTCAAATGTATAAAAGTTTTAAGCAAGTACGTTGACATTGTTCTACATGAGGGGAATGAGGTATGAACCACCTTGGGGCTACTTAAAGTTGTGCATCCCCAGAATGTCCAGACTAATATACCCGCTATTCTTAAATATATATGGATGTATAAACAACTATAAGAATAAAAAACTAAGCAAAAGTAGAGTTTGATTTAATTGATTTATTTATGTAAATGAATTAAAGATTTATCTAAATTCTAATGTCAAAATGCATAAGAATGAAATCAAGTAAGTATGTCGCCATTGTTTCGCACCAAGGGAGTGAGGTAGGAACCTCCTTAGGGCTACTGAAAGATGTGCGTCCCTAGGATGTCCAGACTAATATACCCACTAACTTTCTTACTTATCCAAATCAATATATGAATGTGAGAAAGAAACTTTGCTTCATACACTAAGCTTATATTCACATGCACCTCCTATGTATATATATAACTAAAGTCATAATGTGTATATATTATTATACATTAATAAACTTTTGAAAATACATTTGAGATTTAATAGTGCTAATAGGCACACATATTTTTAACTTAAGTCAACACATGCAACTTGACATAAAGGAAATCATTTATTTTAAATTAACTTTTTGAAAGAAATGAATGCATGAATCAAGTGGCTTGCAACATTTTAATATGATTGGAAAGAAATAAAGAGACAAAAGCATGTAATTTCATTCAATCCAATTAATTTCTAAGGACAATCATATTAAATAAGCTTATTTAAAATAAACCAAAGCTTCTTATTAAGTTATTTTTGGATGTTTGATTTGATTTAGAGAAAATAGGAGATTTAATCATTTGCTGCTCCTAACCCATTCCTATGTTTGTGAATTGATTTAGTTTAATAGATGAGGTAATTAGGTTTATTTTATGGATTAATTAGGTTGCATTATGAGTTAAGTCCATTAATTAACCCTTTCTTATGTTACCTTAAAATAATTAATTAAATAATTATGAGCCAACATGATATGCATGGAAAATAACGTGCAATGATCCTAAGAAATGAAAGGGCCTAATGCAATTAGCTCATAATTAATAATTAATTAGGTTAAGGAACTTAATTAAGTACTTTTATGGCTTCTCCACACATGTAGGTTAGCCATAATTTCCTCAAATAGCTTTAGGTTATTAAAAACCTAAAGATCTACCCAATAGACTTAATTAAATGAGTTATGGAGTGATTCTGATTTTAATTTTGGTTAATTAAGCCATTTTTAATTAATGAACCAAACCAACAATTAGTCCTAAATTAATTAGTTTTAAGTCAAGTGAAATGAACTTAGGGAAAAGAATGGGAAAGAGGTCCCAATCTCATTCCCCAAGTCCATTCACTGTTATACGATGATTAACAAGTTTAATTAATGGTTTCATTTCTATTTAGAATATTAATTAATCACCTAATTAATTAAGAGAGTAATTAGAGCTAAGATAAGGAATTTCCTTAATTAACCAAGAAATAAATCCCAAGAAAATTATGGGAGGCAAGGGCCATTCCATTAATCGACCTCAGAAAGTTTGAAATTAATTACTTGAGTAATTAGGGATTAATTAAGCTAATTAAGTTTTTAATTAAACTCAAATTAAGCCTTAATTACTATTTAAAATCAATTGAAATTACTTTTAATGGATTTTTGTCTGAAATACCTTTAAAATAAATATTTGTTTGGATTTTTATAATTTTTCTATGATTTGTTATGATTTTTCATCACTTCAGTTGATTTAAGTGATTTTCATGAAGTCTGTTAATTTATTTTATTAAAATATATAATATGAAATTCAAAATTCAATATCTTTCAATCCATAAGCTATTTTGATTTAAAATTTTTATGGTATGTGTATTTTAACTTTAGTTCCTATCCCTGAAAATTTTCACTTAATCTGATGTGTATTTTTAACTTAATTAATGAAATTATATTTTTCACTAAAACTCAAATTAGGTTCCAAATATTAAGTGAAATTTGGAGATTTTAAATTCATTGGATTTCTCTCAAAAAGGAGAATCCAGCGATCCCTTATTTATAATTTTTCATTAAGTATTTTTGTTTCTATAAATTTTTGAAGTATTAGGTGTTTTATATAATTTTTAAAATTAGAAAATACCCACTGAGGGGCAACGTGGCGCCAGATGATTGGATGGGCGATTTTGTGTGGCACACGTTGCCACACCGCACCGCGCCATTGAGCCACATGGCGCTGACGCAGTGGGAGAGCGGGAAAGCAGGTGAAAAGGAAAGTGACGCATGGATCAGATCGACCATCCGATCATCGGTCGAACGATCTAGATTCGATCTGTGGGATAAGAAGGCAGAAATGCACGATTGGCGCATGATCTAAGCCATCTGATCATGGATCGGATGGCCTGGATCTAATTCGCATGATCTGATGGGTTGAAACATGGGATCGATGCGCGCCATCCAGGAATCACGGATCGGCTACTATCATGACCGCGAGCTGTAAACCAAGAGGAAAATGTGAAATATAAATGAAATTTCATCCGAATGGGATTGTTTTCATAGTGATTCACACTAGAAAACTTCTATTTCATATTAGGATTGTATGAAATAAATAATGTGAGAGATTTCTAAGGAAAATTTCTAAAATTGCATGAAAATTGTCACAAAATAAGAAATCCTAAGGCTGGCTACATGTTTTCTTGAAAGTTTCCTCACTGGGAATGATTTTCGATAGCGGTGATGATCCGAGCACGCTCTTGAGTGGCGAAGAAGTCTTAGAATGAGCCTAGACCTTAGTTTTCACTTTGGAATGATGTATTCTCCAATCGTCACTGCTTCCTCATCGAAATGCACTTGATTTTCTTTGCTTTTGCTCAAAAATTAAGTGGGAATGATTGCTGGTTGGTTTGGGAGCTCTAGAGGATGAAGATGAGGTGAATCTAATGGGTTTTGATGCCTATATTTTTCTTGTTTCAATTGTGGCCGAAAAACCCTTTCATTTTATGATTTTTAGCTCCAAAATGGGTGTCCTTGGCTCAGGGTGGTTGGAAATGTAAGGGAATAATCCTAGGTGGCTCATTTTGGTTGGCTAAGGCATGGGAAGTGGTTGCCATGAATGACAAATGGGTGTCCTAGCAAGGGGAGGTGGAAGTCCTTCATGCCAAGTGTTTCAATGGGAGAGGTGAGGTGAATTCACCTGCTAATGAGTCATGGTTGCCCCAACCACCTCTTGGATCAGATGATCAGTGTCCTTGGTGCCTAAGTGGACCAATGGATGAGTGCTTAGTTGCCAAGGAAGAGAAATGACCATTGGGCAAGTGTCCTTTCTCTTGGGATGCCCTTGACCCAAGAGAAAAGTGGTCATTTGGCATTGAATTTGATTTGAGCAGATCTGAAATGAGTCAAAAGTGAGCTGGACCAAATTTTATGTCATTTGGAGTTCATTTGGTTTAATTTGGGTCAATTTGACCCATTTGGGCCAAATTGGGTCAAATCAGATTAGGTTGACCAATTGATCAAATTGGATCAAGCCAAGGGTTCGGTGAAGTTCAAATGATCAATTGGAGTATATTGGTTCAATTGGTTCTAATCAATTTGGTTTAATTTGGATTTTGGCCAATTTGATCATTTAGGTCAATTTGGGCTAAGTTGACCAATTTGACCCAATTGACCAAATTGGCTTGAATCATGGCTTAGTTTGGGTTTGGTTGATCATTTGGAATATATTGTAGGCATTGGTTACGTTCAATTTGGATTCGATTGGGTTTTATGTTGATTTGACCCTTAAGATCAATTTGGGCTAAGTTGGGTTAGGTTGACCAATTGGTCAAATTGGGCTCAATTAAGGCTTTGGTCAAGTTCAACAATCAATTTTGAATGAATTTGAGCCATTGGTTACAATCAATTTAGTTTAGGTTACAATTTGGGTAGTTTGGGTTCATATGGGTTAAAGGGTTGACTTGGTCAACAAGATAGATTAACTTGGTTTGACCCAATTAATGATAATTGATTAATCTAGGATGATCAACAATCATGACATGATGTTTGGATTGGCTTAATTCACTTTGAATTGAATTGAATTATATTTTGGTTCATGTAGGTTAAATTGGCCACTTGGGTCAAGTGAGCCAATTGAGATTAGCTGGTTTCATTTTGAGTTGAGTTTGATTTAATTGATTTTATATATGGATTTGAGATTGACATATAAATTCAATTGCAATTGGTTTGGGTTCAAATGTGGTTTGGTTCATTTGAATATTTTAAATAAAACGGGCTAGGTTGGGTTTGACTTGAGTTGATTTTGATTTGGCTTGATGATTATAAATTTTATTTATATTTGGATAGATGATTGAAGTAATGATTGATTCAAGAGAAAATTCATTGATTTTGGTTTGATTTGGATAGGATTTGGCCAAGTTCAAGGAATTGGCTAAAAATACTAAAATTAGAATTTTGATTTAATTTGGGTTTGATTTTGGCTATTTGGATTTATATTTCATTTATATTTGTGAATATAAATGAAGATATAAATGATTCATGAGAAAATCACTTGAGTTTGAAATGATTTGGAAGCAAATTTGACCAATCTTAAGGATGTAGGCCAAAAGGGCTTAGAAGAAAATTTGGTTGAGTTTGGATTTGATCATGGGGCTGAATCATTTAAAGTTGGATTTGAATTGGAATCTGATAGTTTGATTAAAAGATTGAATTGATATTTGAAAATCAAATGAATTGGGATTGATTTGGATTTGGTTAAGACTAAGTCCATAAGATGAAATCAAAGGGCTTATAAATAGTTCTGAATTCAATCATGAGGTTTTATGGAGAAGTTTTGAGCTTGAATTTGATAATGAGATTGATTATGAGTCTTGGAAATTTAGTTTTGGTTTGGTATGAATTTGAGTTTTGGTTTGAGAAAGAAAGTATGGATTGGGTTTAGGCTATAGGGTATGCATGTCTTCCTAAGTCTCTAGGGCACAACCTATTCTAGTAGCTAACTCTTCTAAGTTTCTAGGCTTAAGTTAAGTGTTCACCTAATCACTAGAAGTGTCTTAAGGCTAATGAGCTCTTAGTGTCTATAAGAGTCCTAGATATATGATGAGAAAGTTTAGAACTCACTCCAAAAGTGAGGTCAATAGTCCCCAATAGGTGAAAGATAAAATTAACTTATGAAAGGAGATGACAAAAATTTAGAAACTCTTTTCCACTAGCTTGGTGAGGCAAGATTCATCTTATATTTAAGAAAATAAACTCTTTTGAAAAATGCCACTTTTTAAAAGCACTTTTCCAAAACCCACATAATAAAAGATTTTGCATAAAATTCACAAGAAATTTTTAGAAAGCACAAAACTCATATAACCAAACCTCATTTAACAATTCCTATAATTGTTACATGGAGGTTCTTTTCAAAATAAAAATAAAAAATTTTTAAAATCCATTTTTCAAAAGCACACTCTTGAGAATGGCCATCTTCATTCAACATACCCAAATTTGTTGATTGAAGATTCTATTTTCAAATAAGATTATAATATAAAATTGAAACTCCACTTAGCATACCATAGTTGTGAAACAAAGAGTTCCCCTCCCTTTCCAAAAGAAAGAGAGCAAATCATAGTACACTTGTCTCCTACTTAACATACCAAATTTTTTAAGTAAGAGTCTCATTTTCAAATCATAAATACACTTGACTCCTACTTAACATTCCAAATATGTTAAGTAAGAGTCTCATTTTCAAATCATCAATACACTTGACTCCTACTTAACATGCCGAATTTGTTAAGTAAGAGTCTCATTTTCAAATCATCGACACTTGACTCCTACTTAGCATACCAAATTTGTTAAGTAAGAGTCTCATTTTTAAATCATAAATACACTTAACTCCTACTTAACATACCAAATTTATTAAGTAAGAGCCTCATTTTTAAATCATAACACATTGGGCCTCTACTTAACATACCAAATTTGTTAAGTAAAAGCCCCACTTTTAAATCAAATCAACATATATCACACACATAACCAATCATCACAAACAAAGATGTTTTCACAAAACTTTCGAACACATATTTGAAAACCTTTTTAGCATACCTAAATTTGCTAAGTAAAGGTTTTCCAAATCAAATTTTAAAACAAGACATATAACATATATATATCTCCAAAGGTCTCTCCAAATATTTGAACCCTGCCAAACATACTTAAATTTGTTGAGTATGGGTTATAAATCAAAGTCATATGGCAAAGTCTCTCATCCAATTGTCAAAAATCTCTCCAAAAATTCAGTGAACTGCACTTAGCATACCTAAATTTGTTAAGTGTGGGTTCAAATTCCAAATCAAGTTTAGAAGTCAATGATTGAAGATGAATACTAAAGCAAGGGTCTGACTCAGTTACATTTCAAACAAATGCAATGATTTCAACACAATCAGTCTTTTTAGCCTTCAATCAGTACAGTGATCATGGCTCCCAACAAGTTTGCTTTCTTCTTCCCTTCTAGTGTAGATCTGGCCTTGGATCAGGCCAATATCACCACGACTGATGCCGCACACCTTATTTATTTTTGTCGTGGCTTTGAGAGGGTCCAGATTACTTATGAGGGGGTAACCCTCACCGTGGCAGCTTTGACATGTCTTCTAACTCTGAGTTCCCCTCATTGAAGAGGAAGGCTGTAGTGGTTCCCACGTTCAGTGTCGGTACCATCTGACATGGGTTGGTCAGTTCCCCTTCCATAGCTCCAGTGAGAGCTGCTACCTCCTCTTTGGTCACCCCAAAGTGGAAGGCTATCTTGGCCTCTGAGATAGTCTCCCTACCTTCGAGGTAGGTTCCAGTTCTCGCTCTACTTTGCTCACCCTCACCCAACACTGCAACAAAAATAGAAAGGTCAAGCAGGACCATGAGCGAGCAGTTAGGGAGCTCGATGTTGCTTCCCATATAGTTGAGGAGGGTTCTCCCCGTGAGACCTCTCCACTTTTGAGTGGTAGTAGGCTCCACCCCCTCTCGACCTCAAATGGAGAGGAAGATTACAGGAGGATCGCTGCATCACCTCCACCACCAACATACTTTGAAACACCGGCTAGGGAGCATGGAAGGCCCTATGCCGGACTTAGGAATGTTATACGCTAGGTTGGCAAAACTTACAAACGATTAGAGTCCGGTACCTTGTTCGATTTGAGATCCATGATCCCTAGGAGCATTGGGGGTTAGATCCATAGAGAGAGAAAGAGAGAGCCATGGAGGCTCGAGTATCTGGCTAAGTAGGCAAGAGAGAGTGATTGAGGTATGCTAGGAAATTAGCAGTCTCCACGCCGATGGATTTTATTGATCGTCACCCTGTAAGGATATATCATTCGGATAGTATTATTCTTACTGGCATAGTCCGATGCAGGAGGAGATCTCCAGTTGAAGCGATAGATATTGCCATCCACCTTTGCTCCCATCACCTGCTCGTTATAGTATCTAACACTCCCGCCAAGCTTCAGATGCCCCCATCAGGGGAAAGACCATCCCCACTGGTGATCCAGCTATGACCCAAGGATCCCACTCTATCCACTCCACATATTGAGGTGAGATCGAGCTCCCATGCTCGACCCTCTAACTCAGCTGTGGTCAGGAAGGTATGGGGACCCCAGAGCATCATTGTAACATCACCATCATCGCAGGTAGAGGGAGAGAGGGGAGTGGATGAGACATAGTCCCAATGATAGTTGATCCTCCCAGTGAGGAAGTCTTGATAGTAGGCAGTGTCCGTTGCATAGAGGCAAAGAAGCATCTATGGGCCATCGGGTATTAGACGGCCAGGCATAGTAGATCGATCACTAGATGACATATTAGCAGACTACTTTGCTGAGAAAAGATAGATTTTTGGGAGTGACCATTTGTGGGTGTTTTAAAAATATAATATTCTTGCCTTCATCTATCCCTCTTTTATGAAAAAAGGGAGATAAATAAAAATAAGAATATACACCTTGTCGGGACACCACGTAGATCCACAAATGTTCTTATTAGTGTGATTGGGTATTGCATTGAGGAAAGGTGTACTATCTCGAGAGATAGGAGTCACCACCCTATAATAGACCTAATCATCTTAATAAGGACTCCTAAGGACAATGGGTTTGCATATGTACTAGAGATTTTTCTCCTACTTTACATGGAAAAGTAAAGCAAGGTTTATTTTAAATCAGGTTCATTAAGTTCCCTAGGGCAAGCCCCCATAGTTAATTACATCCTAAGGAAGGGGATTCCTTAAGAATACTCTCGATTAAGGTAAATGATCATTGTCTCTTATCGAAGCTAAATGAAGATGAGTAGGAAATTCTTAGGATACTAGGAAGCCTAGGAAGCACACCAAACTATCCTATGGTTGGGCTTTATATTTTTGAAATTGATTTATTTGTTTGAGGATTTATGCTTATGGCCCATAGAAGGGAGAAGCAACCTCAGAACCTGAATGTAGGGAGCTTTGGTGAGGGCTAAAAGCATGACCTAAATCTAATGTGAAAATGGGTATTTAGTTTCTCTCCATAAGAGAGGATAAATCACCCGACTGTTTGGACTTATAACCGCCTGGGGGTGACCGCCAACTAACTCCTCCTATAATTTTAAATACATGTAGGCAAGTCATATGCTTTATATAAGATAGCAAGATTGTTATTTATTTAGAAAGAGACTAAGTCCTTAAACTCACTCTCTAAGAGACTAGATCATGTAAGGGCATGAAAAATGACTTAGATCTAATGCAAATCTTTCATATATTTTATTTTCATTTTTCGATAATTATTTGACTCAGGCTATAGGATTCATATGCCTAATGCATAAGAAATTAGATAATGGGCCAAAATCAGTAAGATAAAGGAGGTGAATTTCCACCAGGGCTCTCAAAGGTCAAGCCAAGTTCACTCGCATGGGTGGAAGCCCCCCAAATCAAGAGTAAAGTAATATGCTTTTATGCATGATGTGAGAAAAGTAATACTCATAAAGCTAAGGGGTTTCTAACTCTTTTATCTTGATTTATAACCTAAGCTTTAGATGAGGTTATGAGTTGTTTATTTTAAATTTGAATTGATTAGTTGGATAGAAAATTTATTTTTTCTAAGAACCTAAATCACATCTAGGCCATTCATCAATAAATGAAGAAATTAGGGAAAGATGTCATCTTAATGTGCAAGTTAAACAAACATCAACCAATTTATAAAACTAGCACAAAAGAATAAGAGGTCATTTGTGGTCGGGCTCCACCGCACAAACCTGAAAATAAATTGGGTGGCCGAGATCTACCCTAATACAACCCTGATTACAAATGAATAAAATTACAATCAAGTAAGAAAATTCATGTTATGGGGGTCTTCATTCTTCCCTTTTTCGTTCTTCTTTCTTCATTTTTATTTCTTCTTTCTTCTTTTGGGTGGTTGGAATGTGGATGCTCCAAAGGCCTCACATGGTACATAAGATATAATCTTATTAACAATATTCATCCTTTTACTCCATAACAATCATTCCAAAATCCTAATTGCAAAAATTACATGAAAATGGAAAAAATGAAATTTAATTAAAACCTATAAAATAGAGATTAGCTAAATACAAACCATACAGTCCCAAGCCTGTATGTATATGAATTGGACTTAGCAGCCCACACATGGGTAACCAAGTCCACCTAACCTATTGAATTATGCTTAGGGGTATAAGCACTTACACAACAAAAGCAATTTTATATTTTTTATTACAACGCCCGTTAAGCACAATCCCCTACAGAAGATAATGATTAGACTAAATCATCCTACCATTAAGTCTACGTACATACACCATAACATTCAGACTAAAATAAAATATCACAAAATAAAAGCAAACATCAAGCCATGCACCGCCCTAACCTAAAGCTAGAAATGGTGACTTAGCCTAATGTGTGTGCCATTTAAGGTTTTTATGGTATGCTTAGCTAGGCTTTAAGGTTTATATTTTCTAAGTGTGAAAGATGTTCAACTTACAGGATGGTTTTATTTAAATTGTTTAGTTGATTTGGGTCTATTTTATTTGATGATTTTGTTTGGTTTAAATGAACCTTCTAAATTACTAGGTTGTAAAAAGAGAGAAAAGAGAAGAGATCTTCTCTTTCCTTCCCTACCTTAAGTAATTTTTAAGATAAATTCATATTTGATTTTTTTTAGTGAATGTTTTTTTATGTGTTTGAATTAATCCTAAGTTTAGATTTTCCTTAAATAAACCTATTCAAAAAGAAAGGTATTTTAAGATTAAATAAAGAAAAATATTATCACAAAACACACATCACTTCATTTCTTTTCCAACATGTGTAACATGCATATAAATGAACCTTAAGCATATCTATACATGCAAATAAAAATGTTTAGCATACTTTATGATGAATGCTAAGTGAGTTACTTTAGAAAGTTTGGATGCTTTATGATGCATGATTTTCATTAAGTAGAAAAGGGGAATTCTTTTATCCATTTTTCACATGCACGTTTATATGTATGAAAGACATAAGTGTGTATGACGCCATTGTTAGCACCAGGGGTGTAAGGTACTAAACTTACTTAGGGCTACTTAAAGCCTCACAATCCCGGGATTGTCCAGACTAATATACCACTTTCCTTAAATACATATGCATGTACAAAAGAAATGAATGGAAAAAGAAAAACACCATTGTTAACACCAGGGGTGTAAGGTACAAAACTTACTTAGGGCTACTTAAAGCCTCGCATTCTCGGGGTTGTCCAGAATAATATACTACTTTCCTTAAATACATATGCTTGTACAAAAGAAATGAATGGAAAAAGAAAAATGCAAAGTTTTATGTTTGTTTGTTTGATTTGTTTATGCAATTTATATGTGTAAGTGTGGATGTCCTTCTTAAGTGATAACATAGGAATGAATAGGAATGGATTTAAGCAAGTGTTGTGTTCTTTTCAAATGAACTATACACTTTTCCAAATCCTATTCAAAATAATGCTAAAAGAGAAGAGAAGGAAAGCCACACAATGCACATCTTTATATTTAACTCACATGCAAGCTTATAAATAATTATAAGTAGCATACCTTTCAGTTTTGATAATTGATTTATAAATTTTGAAAGTAATTTTGGATTTAATAATGATAATAGCTATTCATATTTCTACTTTAGCTAAAACATGCAATTTGACATAAATGAAATATTTCATTTTTAATTTGATTTTTAAAAAAGCATGAATGCATGATTTTCATATGACATACACATTTAGCATGTTAGGAAAGAAATAAAGTGATTAAAGCATGTAAATACATTCACCCTAACTAATTCCTGAAGACAATCCTATGAAATAAGAAAGTTTAAAGTGAATCAAAGTTTGTTTAATGAGTTTTGTTTTGAATTTGCTTTACGTTTGATTTAGAAAATGTGAAAGAATGTTTGCTGGTCCTAACCCATTTCCCACATATGTTTGTTGTTTAAGTTCTTTTTTTAGGTGATTAGATCAATTTTATACTTTGGTTAGGTTAAGATGTGAATTAAGTGTGTTAATTACCCCTTACCTACACCACCTTAGCATACTTAATCACATAATTATGAGTAAATGTATGACATAAAACTATACAAGGAATTTAAATCAGTAATTCACCTAGGAAAGAAAAGTCCCTAATGCAATTGGCTCACAATTAATGATTAATTAAGCTAAGGGGTTTAATTTAAGTACTTTCATAACCCTTCCCACACATGTGGGTTGGAATTTGATTTTCTTAATGTAATTAGGTTACTAAACACCTAAGCATCTACCCAAGAGGGATTAGTTAAGTTCTAGAATGTTTAAAAAATTTTATCAAATTAATTAAGTAGGTAATTAGTGGATTAACCCTTAATTAAATTTGGATTAAGAAAGGAAGGGGGTTTAAGGAATATCTTAAGGAAAACATCCCAAAATTATTCCCTAAACCTCTTGTTCACTTCAAAAAAGCTTAATTAACTTAATCAAGGGATTAAACCACTTTTTACACACTTAATTAGGCTTAATTACATTAAGAAAGTAATTAGGAATGAATCAAGCAAATCTCCTAATTAAACCATTAATAAATCTCAAGAAAATTAGGGGAGGCAGAAGTCATCCTCCTAAACACACTTGAGAAGTTTGAGATTAATCAATGGGATAATTAGAGCATAATTAGCATAATCACATTCCCAATAAAACTCAAATTTAGAAATATCACTATTCAAAATCCATCAAACTCAATTTTATATTATTCTACATTGAAACATCTTTCAAATGCAATTTACCTCATATTTTAAAGTTTTTTTACAATTAATTATGTAATTATCAAGATTCAACCATTAAGGATAATTAATTAAATCTCTAATTAAATAGCTAATCCGTGGAGTGGAGGTACGCTTTGCTATTAGGTGCCACTTAAGTTGTAACATCATAGCACCACATCAATGATGGTGCTACGCAGTTTCTCCTTATCCATTCGATCAAGGATTGGATGGCTGAGATCGAGCCCGTGGTTCTTAAGGGATTAATCTATGGATCCTGCGCATCTTGAATATGGTCATCCATCCAAAAATGTGTGTGGATGGCCCATGATCCATCACTAAGTTTCCTTGTGGGAGAGGACATCTGTCCACCCTTTAGGGCAAGAACCGAGCTCGATTGAGCTCAGATTGGACTCAAATTCAACCCACACCATCATCATGCAAGGGAGAATACATCTAATGGTTAAATTCTCATGAGGTGAGAATTTGTTTCATAATGGACCACAATAGGCCTAATTTAAGCTCGGGTTGATGGAATAACTCACCGGAGGCTATCACCGGTGCTCTAATCCCTTGAGGTAGCTTCGTCTAGTGGAGACAAAGCCATGTTGAAGATTTGAGATGTTGAGGTTGAGTAGATCTCTCTATGGACTAAGGTGCCCTTCAAGTGCATGCTGCTTTGGTCTAGAGCACTCTTCCCTTGCTTGGAGAACTTGGATGAAGCTTGGAGTGAGTTCAATTTGATCCTCTGAGGGTGCTCAAAGGATAAATTGGATTGGTTTTGTGTATTAAGTGAGATGGATTTCCTTGCTACCTCCCCTATTTTTGGCTTGGAGAAACTGAGAATGGAGAAGTTAAATTGGCTCTAGGAAGCTTGTAAAAGCTCTAGGATGCTATCTCTGACTTTCTTTCACTCAATCGAATGCAAAAGGCTTGAATTGAAATAAAATTAGGGGGAGTATATCTCCCTATAGGGGAATCAGACAACTGAGCTTCCTCCTTCTATTTTGATCAAATTGATCAGGCTAATTGAGTTTGTTAGGTTGTTAGAGATGCCATGTAATTCGGTTTGGCCAGTGGAGTGGAGTGGTGATGCTCCCATGTGCTTAATTGAGTGGAGGAATGATCCCATGTCCTCATGTTCAAGAAAGTGGTCAATTTTGGCCTTGGGTTGGGTTGGGCTGACCCAAACCCATTGGGTTAGGTGCACCATGTTCATTAGTGACCATTTGGTCCACTAAGAGGATGTCAAGTGTCCAAGAAAATGAATTGACCAAATTCCAAATGGTTTTGATTTTAGCTTACCCTATAGCCTAGGCTAAAATGGTCATTTGACCTTGATTTTAGTTTGAGTATGTTTGGTATGATTGGAAAATGGGTTGGGCCAAGTTTCAATAAATTTGTAGTTGGTTTGATATGATTTGCCTCATGTTCATCCATTTAGGTTAAAATGGGTCAACTTGGGTAAAGTTGACCAATTGGTCAAATTAGGTCAAACCAAGGGTTGGGTCAAGTTCATATAACCATTTGAAATGTTTTGGTGGCTTTGGTTTGGTTCAATTTGGTTTACATTTGGTTTTGGTTCAATTGAGTTCATTTAGGTCAAATGGGTCAAGTTGACCAATTTGACCCATTTGACCTATTTGGATTAGGTCATAGGTTGGTTTAGGTTTAGTTGGTCATATGAAGAGGATTGACATCTTTGTTTCTATTTAATTTTGGTTTGGTTTGATTTTTGCTCAATTTGACCTTTTAGGTCAAGTTGGGTTCATGGTCAATTGGGCTAGGTTGGGTCGAGTTGGCTAATTGAGGCTTTGGTCAAGTTCAACAAGTGATTTGGAATGAACTTGACTCATTAGTTTCAATCAATTTGTCTTAGATCAAGTTTTGACCCATTTGAACTTTTTAGGTCAAGTTGGGTCAACTTGGGTCAAGTGGCCAATTGGACTAGATTAGGCTCAAATGTTCACTTGGTCAAGTTCAAGGATTGATCATGAACGAACTTAGATCAATAGTTTCAATCAATTTGGCCTATGGTAGATTTTGGCTATGTTGGGTTTCATTTTGGCTAAGTGTTGACTTGGTCAACCCTTAGGTTTGACTTGGTTTGACCTAATTTGAGTGATTGATCATCTCATGATGATTGTTGATCATGATGAGAGGCTTAGGTGGGCTTAGTTCAATCCAATTTGGGTAGGATTATAATTTGGCTCATAAGGGATACTTTATGTCACTTTGGATTAAGTGAGCCTAAGTGGGTCAAATGGCTTGATCAAAGCTTGATTTAAGTTTGATTGAACTCACATATGGACTTATGATTGAAATATAAATCCATTTGCAAGTGGTTTGAAGTCAAATGGGTTTGGACTCATTTGACAATTTCAAGTTCAAAGGGTGAACATGAGTTTGACTTGGGTTTGATTTTTGGATTTAGTTTTGGTTTGATTATTGAAGTTTATGTTTATATTTAGATTCATGATTGAAATATTGATTGAATCATGAAGAAAAATTAAGGGTTTGGCTTGATTTCAGGTTGATTTATCTAAGTTCAAGAATTTGACTCCAAAAAGCAAAGTTGGATTCTGATTGAATTTGAGCTTGAGTTTTGGATTTATTTTTTGTTTGATGATTGAAGTTTATGTTTATATTTGGATTCATGATTGAAATATTGATTGAATCACCAAGAAAAATCAAGGGTTTGGCTTGATTTGAGGTTGATTTGGCTAAGTTCAAGAATTTGACTTGAAAGGCTTAGGTTGAATTTTGGTTGAATTTGAATTTGAGTTTTGGATTTATTTTTGGATATTTGAATTTATATTTCATTTATATTTGTGAATATAAATGAGAATATAAATGGGTTATGAGAAAATTTCTTAAATTTGGAATTGATTTAGGTTAAGTCCATAAGATAAAAATCAAAATGGCTTAGGAAGGATTTTAGGTTTGATTAAATGATTTGGATTTTAATCATTTGAATTTTGAATTAAATTTTGGATTTCAATCATGGGCTTCAATCATGTGAGATTTGATTCATGATTTGAGAAAATCAATTGGTTTGAAATTTGATTTGAGATTTGAAGTTGACTTGAAAGAAGAGAGCGAGGATTGGGTTTAAGCTATAGGGTAGGCAAATTTCTAACACCCCTAAGGCATAACTTATTCCTATGGCTAACTCTTCTAAGTCTCTAGGGTTAGGTTGAGTGTTCACCTAATCACTAGGAGTGTCTTAAGACTAAGGAACTCTTAGTATTTAAGAGAAGTCAATGTTTAAGATGGTGGAGTTGAGAGCTCATTCTAAAAATGAGGTCAACACTATTCAGATCAAGAGGAGGATATGGTTTGCTTTGTTCTTCATGAGGATGACATGTTGGACGACACAGCTGAGGTCCACATGGTTGACACAAAGGGATCCTTACAGCAGGATCAACTTAGCCAGGAAGGTGATGTGCTCAAGGAATGTGACACTTCTCACTCTTCTCAGCACCTCCATAACCAGCACAGGCAGAGGGATGATCACATTGACAAGATGGAGAAGAAAGTAGAGGAGTTGATGGCAGTGGTTTTAGCATTGCATACTTCAACCCCTGTTTCATAGCCTTCTCCTATGGTAGCCAATAGACTAGAGCATACTTTAGATCGCCCTAGGTGCACTCCCATAGAGGATGATGCTGGTAGCTTGCATAGGAAGGTTACAGATGGTACCTCCATACATTAAAAGGATATTAAGCATATGGTAGAGCAGCAGGTGAGGGAAGCAATGGCGCAAGCTAGGGGAGCTCATCCATTCTGAAGGGTAGATGATGTAGTTCATTATCCCAAGGGTTTTGTGCCACCTTCCATCAAGATTGTTGATGGTAGTGGGAACCCGCATCAGTATATTGCACATTTTAGAGCCAACTATTGCAACACCGGTGGCAGTATTGCACTCTTGTTCAGACTCTTTGTTAATAGCCTTGTAGGGGTTGTATTTGATTGGTATGTCAAACTACCCAATGGTTCGGTAGAGACTTTTGCTAAGTTGGAGCACCTCTTCATCAAGAGGTTTGTTGGAGCTCATCAAAGAGTGACTATAGGCGACCTCATTGTAGCAAAGCAAGTGCCCAACAAGTCCCTTGTTGATTATATTCTCAAGTGGCGCAACCTAAGCATGAAATACGAGCCGCAGCTGTCTGAACAACATGCCGTTGAGATTCTTCTCAAAAATATTCATGGCCCGATCTCCTTCATGCTTAAGGGTTTTACCATCCTGACATTTGAGAAATTAATCAACAAGGCGGCTAGCCTGCAAGAGGAAGCCAAACAATTTCCATTTCCTGACCAATCATCTCAGCCTAAGCTGTAGAAGGTGTTCAAAAAGAAGCCATGGATAGTTGTGTCAGTGGATAGAGAGAAGCAGCCAACCAGAGTCCAGTATGAGAGACCCCGAGCTCAGCAACCTCTTTTTCCACCTCCTCTGGTCACCACCTCGGCCGTCATATCAGCTGCCACAGCCACTACAACAACCATTCCCACTACCTCAGCATCATACCCAGTAGCGGTATTCCTATCCACCACTGGGTATCTATTACCCATCTACTCTTGCTGATAGATTGAATAAGCCATATTCATCAAAGAGGAAGGTAGTTAGGAAAATCTTTAAGAATCTCTTAAAGAAACCTAACTTTCAGTTACGAGAGCCTAAGAGGCCGGAGGAAGTGGCCAAGAGTACTGATTATAACTATTACCCCTAACACCACATGATTAGTCATGTCTTAGTGTATTATATTACTTTTAAGGACTGGCTTGAGCGTAGTTATAGGTCAGGCATCGTTGTTATCCCCAAGGAATATTTATTAGAACAACCATCCAGTTATATTAGAGTAATTCTTGGGGATACTTGTAATCCTCTTAAGATGAAAGAAGGTTGGGATATTGCCTTATCCCAAACCTCTAAAAAAGTAGTTTCTAAAATCAAGAAACTCATTTTACAGGTGTTTGAGGCAGCTCAAATCTCCACCATCAATGAAAGTTTACAAGTTGCTAAAGACAACTTGGAGAAGGTGACAACCAACAGCAGTAATAACCGCCCACCTTACTTTTTCGGGATAGTTCAGTAGTGCAACCATCGTCTGAGTCCAGCACTCCATCCACAGTTACAGCTACTACTTCATCTACTAGCTCTTCTTCTACCAGCAGGAGCATTGTATCAATGGACAAGGGAATTAAATCCATTAAATTGCTTACTTTATTAAATTTCTATCAGGTACCTCCACCCAAAAAGAAATCAATGAAGAAAGCTTTCACTTACATCTTGTTCACTTCTGATATTCCATATTTTATTCCTCATGAAAACTCTTCAAGTCTAGAAAATAATAATAATAATAGCTCTAGTCATTCCGATCCACTCTTTTCTGATTCAGAATCAGACTTTGCTTTTCTAAATCAATTGGGTTCACCTCTTGAGATTGACTTAGATTAAACTGACTCCGAGGATCCTATCAGAGAAGTTGTAGGTATACCTGATGAGAAGGTTAAACTTTCCACAAGTTCAACATTGTAAGAAGTCACTGAAGTCAACCTACACAGTGGTAAAGTTCTACCTCCCAAGATAGCACCTTAGGATAAGGGTAAACAAGTCATTGGTTTCAGTGAGCAGATAGCCCCTCCACAGAATTCTCCACCTATGTATATACTTGTGGAGGACCAAGTCAGAGTTGATTACAACATCCTAGCACATCTTAGAAGGTTTCCAGCTAAGTTAAGCATATATGATGTCGTTATCTTATTCAAAGAGATAAGGGAATCTCTATTTAAGGCTCTTCTTAATCTAGAGATATACTTAGCTCAACTGACCGCTACTGAAGAGGAGGCACACAACTCAAAGGACATCTTAGGAGTTACATTCAGTGATAAAGACTTGCTTCTAGGGATGACCATGCACAATCTCCCTCTTTACATTATAATGGATGTTGGCAGATATAGGTTATCAAGAGTTCTGGTTGACCAAGGTGCATCAGTCAATATTATGAGTTTAAGAACCTTTCCTCCTTGAGGATTGACATCTCCAAACTCCAAAAATAGAGGATGGTGTTGAGAGGATTCAAATGAACAAGGTGAGAGAGCCTTAGGCTCCATAGTGTTGCCATTGGAGATAGATGATTGAAAGACTAAAGCTAAGTTTCATATCATAGACTCAGATACATCTTTCAATATTTTGCTTGGGTGACTGTGTATACATGAAAATAACACTGTTCTATCATCTCTACATTAGTGCATGAAGTTCATGATAGGTGTAATTGAGCACTACATCAAAGGAGATCTCAAACACTTCACAGTTCATGAGGTCGGGATATATGAGGATGCAACCTATTTCTTCCCCAAAATAAACAAGTCCATTCTCTTCTGTGAAGATGTAAGTCTACAAGCCTTCCTCTCGATCGACGCACACCGATGGGCACCTTAGGTTGGCTGGTTCTCGCTATGCTAACAACGACCCACCCGATGGACACACCACCCATGGCAGATGTAAGTCTACAAGTTTTCTCCCAAAGTTGGCTGCCGTATACCTACAGACTTTCTTTTACAGGGTCCTGAATAAAGACCCTAGCGGCATCTCCCCTTGTGGGCACTTTATTTGGATCACATCCTTAGAAACCCCATTTAGACACTACCCGGGTTAATCTTAGAATGAACAGTCTCCCTTTCCTAGTAGCCACCCCTGTGGTTGGAGAACTTGTCTTGTAGATATACAGATCTCCCTTAGTCTAGTAAGTCTGAGATAGGATTAGGCTGACATAAGCCTCTTCTCAGTGTGGTCCCTCATACACCGATAAACGCAAACATATATATATATATATATATATATATATATATATATATATATATATATATATATCCAGCGGTACATTTTTCCAAGTAGGCATCCTATCTTTAGGGTAGTGTCAGTAAAACTCCCTATAAGAATCGCCTCACCACTTTGAGTTGAGACAAGTCCCTATGTGGAACTTTCTTAGTAGTCACGCTTAGGTCGGGTTTGACTTATTATGCCACCAATAGGTCACCCCGACGGTCGCCCTTACTTTGAAAGATGTAAGTCTATTATGCGTTCTTTCCAGCACGACCGTTGCACACCGACGGGCAGCCTAGGTCAAGTTCAATTTGTTGTGCTATCAACCGATCACCCTAGTAGTCGCTCCCCACTTTGGAAGATGTAAGTCTACACACTTTCTTCCTAGCATAGTGGTTGCACACCGAAAGGCACCCCTTAGGTTGGTTAGCTCTACCCCGTGGCCGGTAGACTTTCCCTTTGGATTTGTAAATATAAGATTGGACTAGGCTGATATTAGCTCCTTCTTAGTGGATCCATCATACATCGACAGAGTCCATCTAACAAAATCAAATTAATCTTGACTATTTCTTAGTTGATATGAGTCCACAATGACATTCACTCAATAGTCACCCCATGATGGGTTTGATTTGTTATTTGCTCCCTTTGGAAGATGTAAGTCTACATGCTTTCTTCCTAACACAGCCGTTCCACACCGAAAGACACTCCTTAGGTTGGATAGTCCCACCTGATGGCTGGTAGACATTCTCTTTGGATTTGTAAACCTGAAATAGGCCAAAGGATGATATGGCACCTTCTCAGTAGATCCATCACACACCGACAGGGTCCATGCATTAAATCAACTCTTATCCCTAGTGGATACTTTTCCAAGCAAACCAAAGAAATCCATAAATCAAATCCACCTTATTCCCCCAGTGGATTCAAGCTCATATCTCCAGTAGATTCACTCTAGACTTCAATTCAACCAAATCATATCCTCTCCCCAATGGAGCCCCACAACAAATCAACTCAAATTCTCATCCCCCATTGGATGCCCTTCTAACTAAATCAAATCAAATTTCTCCCCAGTGAGGTGCAAATAGATTTAGCCCCCCTAGTGGAGCCTAGAACACAATCACAAATCAAATCAAATTGAATTTCTATCCCTAGTGGATAATCTGAACCTGCTTCCCTAGTGGAAGGTTCATGCACCCATATGCGAGGGGTTATAACCTAAACCTGCTTTCTTAGTGAAAGGTTCACATACTCAATCTCTTAACAGATTCTTCCTCCCTTTCTTATGCCCTTGGTATAAGTTGAGCTGCATTGCACTAAGATCATGATTCTGTCTACACCTCAGGTTTAGGGATAGATCATTTTAGTTAGCGCTTATGATCCTTTGGACGTTGTTGATCATCTCGGTGAACACCAATATGTGCGGTGTGCCATGTCAGTTACACCATACCTATTGGTGGTCCTTTTGTTGACCTCACTTTTGGAGTGAGTTCTCAACTTACTCATCATAGATCTAGGACTCTTATAAACACTAAGATCTCTTTAGTTTTAAGACACTTCTAGTGATTAGGAGAACACTTAACCTAAGCCTAGAGACTTAGAAGGGTTAGCCATAGAGATAGGTTATGCCTTAGGGACTTAGAAAAACTTGCCTGCCCTATAGCATAAACCTAATCCATGTTTTCTTTTTCAAACAAAACCTCAAATCCATACTGAATCCAAACCAAATTTCCAACACTCATAATCAATTTCATGATCAAATTCAAGCTCAAGATTCTCCATGAACCTTATGATTGAATTTAGAACTCTTTATAAGCCCTTTGATTTCATCTTATGGACTTAGCCTTAACCAAATTCAAACCAATCCCAATTCGATTGATTTTCTAAAAGATCAATTCAATCTCTCAATCATCTTTCAAATTCCAAATCCAAATTCAATTTCAAATAATTCAATCCCAAAATCAAATCCAAAGTTCCAAAATTCCTTTCGAAGCCATATAACCCATTATCATAAACTTAGCCAAATCTCCACCTAAATTATCCCAAACTTGATTGATTTATTTATAAATAAATTATTCCTTCATTTATATTCACAAATATAAATAAAATCCATAATCAAATGATCAAAACCAAATAAAACTAAATCAAACCAAACCAAAATCCCTTCTTAAGCCCTATGGACCTACCTCTATAAGCTTAATCAAATCTTAACTCAAATCAACCCAAAATCAATTGGTTTCTTTATAAATCAATAACTCATTCATTTATATTCATAAATATAAATGAAACCCACCTTCAAATGACCAAAAATAAATCAAACTAAATTGATTTCCGCCTTAGCCCATTTAACCTATATCCTTAAGCTAGGTTAAATATGCTTCCAAATCACTCCAAACTCAAGTGATTTTCTCATGAATCATTTATATCTTTATTTATATTCCCAAATATAAATGAAATATAAATCCAAATAGCTAAAGCCAAACCCAAAATCAAACTAAAACCCAATTCAAGCCTTTTAAGCCATTTCCTTGGACTTGGCCAAATCCTATCCAAATCAATTCAAAACTAATTGATTTTCTCTTTAATCAATCATTCCTTCAATTATTTATCCAAAAATAAATAAATCCTACAATTATAAAACCAAACTCAAGTCAACCCAAGTCAAGCCCAAGTTAGCCCTTTTGACTTGAAAATTATAAAGGAGCGAAAATCCATTGGACTCCAAATTGATTGTAGTTGAATTTATATTTCAATCCTAGGATCATATATAAGTTGAACTATACTTGAATCAAGCCAAAACCAAATCAATTGACCCATTTAGGTCCTCTTGACCTAAAGTGGGCTAAAGGACCTTTTTGAGCCAAGTTCTAATCCTACCTAAATTGGATTAAGCCAAGCTCATCCAAGCCTCATATCATGATCAACAATCACCCTAGGATGATCAATCACCTTGAATTGGATCAAACCAAGTCAACTTGGTCCTTTGACCAAGTCAACCTTTGGCCCAAATGAAACCTAAACTAGCCAAAACCCACCATAGAACAAATTGATTGAAACCATTGATTCAAACCAACTCATAATCAATGATTGAACATGACTTGACCCTCAATTGAGCTAAACCAAGTCCAATTGGCCATTTGACTCAAGTTGACCCAAATTTGCCTAAAGGCCAAAATGGATCAAATCAAGTTCTAACCCAAATTGATTGCAACCAATAGCTCAAGTTCACTCCAAATTGACTATTGAACTTGACCAAAGCCATAATTGATCTCAATTTGACCAATTGGTCAACTTGATCCAACCTAGCCCAAATTGACCTAAAGGGTTAAATTGGCCAAAATTCAAATTAAATCCAAATTGATTCAAACTAAAGCCTACAATCATTTTCAATTGACCAATTGAACATGAACCAACACCTAACCCAACCCAATTTGGCCAAATTGGTTAACTTAGCCCATTTGACCTATATGCATCCAAGTGAGCCAAAATTAAATCTAGGTCAAACTGATTGAAACCACTTGAACTAAAACTCTTCAAATCATCATTTGAACCTAACCCAAGCCTTGGTTTGACCCAATTTGACCAATTGGTCAATCCAACCCAATATGATCCCATATGAACCCATTTGAACAAATGAAGCAAAAACCTATAAAACCAACCCATGGGACTTTGATGGCTGACCAAACCTGACCCAAACTGACCCTAGGTCAGGCCAAAGTTAGCCCAAAGCCAAGTGGGTCCCAACCAAGCCATTATCCATTGGTCAAGCCCTCTTTACATAGGATTTCACCCATAAATGGCAAAGTCCACTCTCCCATCACCTTGGCAGCCCTCACTCACCCAAATGAGGCTTCACCTAACCCACCTAAGCCACCTAACCCATGCTAGGTCGAGCATGGTCCAAAGTGAGGTGAGTTAACTCACCTCCCATATAAATTGAAACCCAAAGGATCCAAGGAAACCTAATCTCCCCAAATCAAGCTTGGATCCTCCTGCCACAGCTTCTCCAAATTCATGTGAGCCACATGGACTCGATTGAGACCCCTCCGGCCCTCTGACGGTGGCTGGCCAACCAAAAAATGGGAAGTCATCCATCCATCCAACTCAGCAAACTGTTTGGTATACCCCCTCAATTCAAACAAGATTTGCATCAATTCACTTTGTGTGAGCTTCCTAATATCAAACCAAACCTCCTTACCAGTCCTAGAGTAATCCTATGTTTCCCTCTCTCGGCATTGCTCCTCCTCGTGCCAAACTAAAATAGAGCACTCCAATCCCGATCCAAGCTCCCTCAATTCACCACCAAATTTCAATTCCTCTTACACACACCTTGCACGCACATCTTCAAAGTCCCCCAAGTCATTTCCCAAGCTCCCAAGCCCTTGGAGGACAGATTTCAATCACCACCAAGCTCCAAAGCGATAGAACTTGATCCACTGAGCAAACCAAAGGAGATTGGCTTGCATGCGACTCAATAGGGCCTCATTTCTACTAGACGAAGCTACCTCCATCGATCCCACTGTTGGTCTTCAACTTCTACAAGGAAATTCCTCAAAATCGTACAAATAGGGAATTTTGGTTGGAGCTTTTCAAAGGAAATTTGCATGTGAGTTTATCTTGACCATTCGATGTGTTCAAATTCTTTCCCTGATGGTGTGGGTTGATTTTAAAGTTCATCTGAGCTCGAATGAGTTTGAATCGAACGATTCATGGTAGACGGACGTTATCTTTCATCGCTCACGGAAGGAGGATCATGGGTCATCCATTCTGCATGATTAGAACGGATGGCTCTGATCAAATCATGTTAGATCTATCCTATTTTCTCCCTTTACGCCGCTGGTTTGATCCACACTGTCTGATTCGAGATCAGACGGTGGAGATCAATACCGCATCCGCCGCCGACTGACTCAGCGCACGGATGTGACAACTTAAATAACTAATCCCACTGTGCCATGTGGAAAGCGTGCCATGTGGTGACGATGGGATTAGGTTTAATTAAGGTTAAATAATATATTTTTAATGCTAAAACTTCCATAGTTCATAACTAATTATAGAAAAATCTAAAAAAATACAAATAATGGCTCATTTTAAAGGTATCTAAGAGGAGAATTTAATAAAAATATTTTCAATTGGTTTTTGAATAGTAAACATAGCTTAATTAGAGTTTAATTAAAAGCCTAATTATCTTAATTATTCTCTAATCACTTAAGTGATTGATCCCAAAATTTTTGAGATTGTTTAGGAGGATGACCTCTACCTCTAATTTTTTTGGGATTTATCGCTTGTCAAATTAGTAGAATTGATTAATTAAACCCTAATTACTCACTTAATTTAATTAATGTTTAATTAATCATGTGAATAGTAATGGATTAATTAATTGAGTGGCTAAGTATTCCTTAATAGTGGGTGAACTCAAGAGATAGGATTAGGGCCTCTTTCCTAATCTATTTTTGTAAGTTTATTTTCTTTAATTAAATTAATCAAAGTTTAATCAATTGATCAAATTGCTTAATTAATCAATGTAATCATATGGAATCTTAATTAATTGATCCTTGGGTAGAGCTTTAGGTGTTTAATAACCTAAAAAGAGTTAATGAAATTATAGTTAGGTCACATGTGTGAGAAAATCTTAAAAGTAATTTAAGTGGGTATCTTAAGCTTAATTAATTAGTGATTGAGAGCTTAATTTTCATTATATAATTCATTTACATATTATATTAGCTCATAATAATTTAATTAATTATCTTAAGATAACATAGGTAAGGGTTTAATTAATTTCTTTAACTCACTCCTTAACCTAATTAATCCATAAAATCAACCTAATTGCTTTTCAATAAATCAAATTAACTCGTGCATTGGGAATGGGATTAGGATTAGCAAACCTCTCTCACATTTCCTTAGGAATTAGTTGGATTGAATGAATGTGCTTATATTTAAATGTACTTGATTCATCACCATTAATTTTAAATTATATATGTGTGTATTAATAATATTAAATTTTAAAAATTTTATAAAATGAATAATCATATATATGTTATGAATGCTAGTTAAAAATATATAGGAGATGTATGTGATCATAGCTTAGAGTGTATGAAGTGAAGTTTCTTTTCTTCATTCATGTGTTGATTTATATAAGTAAGAATGCTAATGGGTATATAGCATGGACATCCAGAGAATACGAGGCATTAGTTAGCCCCAAGGAGGTCATTTAATTACCTCACTTCTGTGGTTTAACAATGGCACATACTCCATTTGATTTCATTCCTATGTATTTCATTATTAGAATTTGGATAAGACTTCACCCCATATGCATAAATGTTTCATTCAAATAAAAATATGTCTTTTGCATGGTTTTCTTTCCTTTATTTATGTATACATCCATATGCATTTGAGAAAATAAAATATTTAGTTTGGACATCCGGATACGAGGCTTTAGCTATCCCCAAGGAGGTCATTTGATTACCTCACTTCCCTAGTTAATAATGGCATGTACTAGCTTATATCTCTTATACATGTGTGTGTGTATCTAATTATGGAATTAGACCCATTGTCTTTTATCAAAAATTCATGCATTCATGAATGATTAAGTTGTTGAATTAATTAATCATATGACTTGGAGCTCTCTTTCTTATGTTCATGTACGCAAATTTACATATGCTTGAATGTAATAGGTATATAGTTTGGACATCATGGGAACATGAAGCATTATCTAGCCTCAAGTAGGTCATTTGATTACCTCACTTCCTTAGTTAACAATGACACGTACCTATTTAATTTCATTTTTATGTATTTTTGTTTTAGAATTTAGATAGAGCTTTAAATTAATACGATAAAATAATTCAATCAAATGAAACATTTCAATTCTAAGATATACATATATTTACATCCATCATTTAAGTGTGTTAAGACATAATGCATGTATAGGTATGCTTAAGGTTTGATCACATACATGTTACATATGATGGGAATAAATGAATGAATATGTGTCATGTGATAGTAATTAAGTCCAATTAATCTTAAGATGCCTTTCTTATTGAATGAGTTTATTTAAAGTGATCCTAAACTTAAGAGTAATTAAATACATATATTTACATCCATCATTTAAGTGTGTTAAGACATAATGCATGTATAAGTATGCTTAAGGTTTGATCACATACATGTTACATATGATGGGAATAAATGAATGAATATGTGTCATGTGATTGTAATTAAGTCCAATTAATCTTAAGATGCCTTTCTTATTGAATGAGTTTATTTAAAGTGATCCTAAACTTAAGATTAATTAAAATATGTAATAAGCCATTCATTAAATAGAATTGATTAATTAATATGCTTTAGATGTGACTTAAGGTAGGGATAAAACAGAGTGATCCTCTCTTTTCTTCTCTTTATAATACTTAGTTGTTAAGTGTAAACTAAATGGAATAAAAGAAAACATTATGTAAAACTTGCAAATCGATTAAGTCACTTAAAGTGAAACCATCCTTTATAATTAAATCCTTTCATACTTAGAAAATTATAGCAAAGCTTAATTAAGGCATACCACACATGCCTTAATACACACACTTTAGAATTAAGTCACAACTTTTAGCTTTATGTTAGGGAAATGCATGGAGTAATGTATATTTGGTTTTATGGTATATTATTGTAGATTGAATGTTAGGATGTATGCTTAGTAGACTGGATGTTAGGCTATAATTAGCCTAATCATATTTTTTGTAGGTGATTGTGCTTAAAGGGTGCTTAAAAAAATATAAATCATCTCTTTTACAGGTTTCTTAACCCCTAAGCACAATCTAAATTAAGACAGGTGGACTTGGTTACCCATGTGTAGGGTGCTAAGTCCAAATTATTCATATAATTGCTTAGGTTGTATGGTGTGTTTAGCTAACACTTATTTTGCATGTGTAGTTAGATTTACTTTTCTTATTATTTTAATATAATTTTACATTAGGAATTTGGATTAGTGTTATGGGAGATTATGATGAGAAGTGGCTAGAAAATTTTGTCCAGGGAGGCCTTGTGATGCCTTTGAAGCAAGAAAATCAACATGGAGAAATGAAGCAGACATGAGGAATGAAGATAAGAAGCCCCCCATAGCATTTATTCATTTGTAAAATTCTAATTATTTTTTTCATATATCAGGTTGTATAAGGGTAGAGCTTGTGTACCCATTTCTCTTTTTGGGTTGTATGGTGGCACCCGACCGCATCAACCTTTTATTATTTTATGTTAAATTTATAAAATGCTTTATGTTATGTTTAAATTGTGCAATAGAAACTGCATGTCTCTTCTTAGTTTCTTACTTATATGGTGATTTAATGTGTGGCCTGGATCCGATTATCCTCTTAGGGAAAAATAAATTTTCTAACCCAACTACAACTCATAATTAAATTTGCTAAGCAACTCATAACCTCACATAAAGCCTAGCCATTAAATCAAGATAATTAAAAGATTTAGTAACCCCTTAGCTAAATGTTGTATGTTTAATATCATGCATCCATATTATTTCACTCTTGCTAAGAAAGGTTTCCATCCTTACTCGATAGGGGAAGACTAGACCTTTGAGGTTCTCCTCTATGGTGAAAAATACCTCTTTCTCCCTGATTTAGCCAATAACCTCATTTCATCATGCATTTAGACATATAAAAATCTTATGGCCTTTGTCAAAATAAAGAGTCCAAAATCAAATAAAAATTAACAAGATTTTCAATAGACTAAGTCATGGCTCATACCACTCATGCTCTAGTCTCTTAGGGAGTGAGTTTAAGGATTTTAGTTTCTTTCTAATTAATAACAACCCAAATATCTTGCAAAATCATATGATTTGCCTACATGATTTTAAAGCATAGGAGGAGTTAGCTGACTACTAGTAAGTCCAACAGTCGGGTGGTTTACTCTCTCTTGTGGAGGTAAACCATATGCTCACTTTCGCTTAGATTTAGGTTGTGGTTTGGCCCTTGCTAAAGCTCCCTAGATTTAAGATCTGAGGTTGTTATTTCCTTCAGGCTACAAGCATAAATCCTCACCTCTTAAGCATTTCCAAAATCTTGTATTGTGAAATTATAAGTCCTAGCTTTCTAATAAAATTTCAACTCAAAACATATAATTCTCCTCAATTTAAAACATATAAAGCCCAACCATAGGATAGGTTGGAATGCTCACTAGGTTTCCTAGTATCATGAACATTCCCCACTCATCTCCTTTGGCTTCGATAATAAGTCTCTCTCCTTTTGATCTATCCTGATTGATTTTCTAAATATAATCAATTTATTGATCATCCTATCTTCAAAATCTTTGGAGATAACAATTGTCTACTTTAATCATGAGTATTCCTAAGGAATTCACCCTCCTTAGGATGTAATTAACTATGGAGGCTTGCCCCCATAGGGAACTTTAGAATATGGTTCAATATAAACCTTATTTTATTCATCCATGTAAAGTAGGGGAAAAATCTTTAGTACATTCAAAGACTCATCATGTCTTAGGAGTCCTTATTAGGTGATTAGTTCCATTGTAGGTTGGTGATTTCTACGTTTGAGATAGTACACCATTCCTTGATATCGTACTTGATCACCTCAATAAGTACACCCTCAGATCTACGTGGTGTCTCCCATACACACATATCAAACATAAATACCATAATCATCCAAAGGAATTGATTATAGGAGATCATTCAAAAGGAGTTATGGCTAGAATATATAATAGAGAGGTTGTAGATCATTCAACATTTTTATCTGAGGTTGAACCTAAAAATTTAGAAGAAGCATTAAAAGATAATTTTTGGATTATTATTATGGAAGAGGAGTTGAATCAATTTGTAAGAAATGATGTTTAGGAATTAGTCCTAAGACCCCAAGATTAAAATGTCATTGGAATAAAATGGGTCTTTAAGAATAAGCTAGATGACTCAGGTTGTATTATTAGAAATAAAGCTAGGTTAGTTGCACAAGGGTACACACAAGTTGAAGAGATAGATTTTGAAGAGTCTTTTACACCCGTAGCAAGACTAGAGGCTATTAGGTTACTCCTTGCTTATGCTTATTTTATGGATTTTAAACTTTTTCAGATGGATGTCAAAAGTGCATTTTTGAATGTATTTATTGACCAAGATGTCTTTGTAGTGAAACCACTTAGATTTGAGAGCCTTGATTATCTAGATCATGTGTATAAATTAAAGAAAGCTTTATATGATTTAAAATAGACTCCTCGTGCTTAGTATGATAGGTTAAGTAACATTTTGATAGATCATGGATTTAAAAAGGGTAGAGTAGATACCACCTTATTCTTTAAGAGCATAGATGATGATTTGATTGTGGTACAAGCGTATGTTGATGATATATTATTTGGAAGTACAATGAATCTTTGTGCCATAAGTTCTCATCTTTGATGTCTAAAGAGTTTGAAATGAGTATGTTGGGATGTTGACCTCATTTTTAGAATGAGCTCTCAATTTCTCCATCTTAGGCATAGGACTCATCTTAGACACTAAGAGTTCCTTAGTCTTAAGACACTTCTAGTGATTAGGTAAACACTTAACCTAATCCCAGAGACTTAGAAGAGTTAGATATAGGAATAGGTTATGCCTTAGGGGTGTTAGGAAAATTTGCCTACCCTATAGCTTAAACCAAATCCTTGCTTCTTTCCTTCAAGTCCAACTTCAAATTAATCAAACTTAAAATCAATCCAAATTCAAATCCAAATCAACTTCAAATTCAAATCAATTCCAAATCAAATCCTAAATCAATTTCAACTCAATTGATTTTTCTCAAATCTTAAATCAAATCTAAAATCTTTCCTACGCCTTTTTGATTTCATCTTATGGACTTAGCTCAAACCAAATTCAAATCAACCTTAAACTCAAATCAATCTCAACAATTGATTTTCTCAAATCATAAATCAATTCCAAAATCCAAATCATGAATCAAAAATCAAATGATTGAAATCCAAATCTTAAATCAAATCCAAAATCTTTCCTATGTCACTTTGATTCCATTGTATGGACTTAGCTCAAATCAAACTCAAATCCAATCCAAATCAATTCGAACTCAAGAGATTTTCTCATAACCCATTTATATTCTCATTTATATTCACAAATATAAATGAAATATAAATTCAAATAACCAAAACAAATTCAAAACTCAAACCCAATTCTAACCAAAAATCCAACCTAAGCTTTTTTCAAGTCAAATTCTTGAACTTAGCCAAATCAAACTAAAATCAATCCAAACCCTTAGATTTTCTTCATGATTCAATCAACCATTCAATCATGAAACTAAATATAAACATAAACTACAACAATCAAATCAAAATCAAACTAACCCAAATCAACTCATGTTCACCCTTTTGAACTTGAAATTGTCAAATGAATCAAAGCCCATTTGACTCCAAATCACTTGCAAATGGATTTATATTTCAATCATAAGTCCATATGTGAGTTAAATAAAACTCAAATCAAGCCTTGATCAAGCCAATTGATCTATTTAGTCTCACTTTATCCAAAGTGACCTAAAGTACCATTTTTAAGCTAAATTCATTCTAAACCACTTGTTGAACTTAACCAAAGCCTCAATTGACCAACTAGACACAACCTAGCCCAATTGACCATGAACCCAACTTAACCTTAAAGGTCAAATTGAGCCAAAATCAAATTAAATCAAATTTAACCAAACCAATGATACCAAACCACTCCAAATAGTCATATGAACTTGACCCAACCCTTGGTTTGATCTAATTTGACCAATTGGTCAACTTGACTCAAGTTGACCGATTTTGACCTAAATGGGTCAACATGAGCCAAATGATATCAAATAAACTCCAAATCCATTAAAAATTGGTCCAACCCAATTTCAAACTATTCTAAATCTGCCCAAACTAAAATAAAAGTCAAATGACCATTCTACACTTGGGTCAAAGGATAACTCTTGGCCAATTCCACTTGAAATTTAGTCAAATCCTTTTCTTGGCCACTTGGCATCCTCTTAGTGGTCCATTTGGACACCAAGGGATGTGGTGCACATGACCTAATGGGTTTGGGTCAGCTAAACCCAACCCAAAGACAAAACTAAACTCCCCACTCAAAATGAGCACATGGGATCACCTCCCACACTCCTTTTGGAACATGGAAACTCCTCCACTACACCCCTCTGCCAAAACTGAACCATGTGAAACTCATAACAGCCTAACAAACCCATTCAATCAAGTCAATTGATCCAAAATGGAAGGAAGGCTCACGACCATTCGATTCAAGTAGGGGGAGATATACTCCCCCTCATTTCACACCAATTCAGATCACTTGCTATCGATTGAGCCTTAGGAACCCAGTTCTCCAAGCTTCTCCAAACATCCTCAAGCTCAATTAAATTTCCTATTCTTGGTTTTCCTTAAGCTAAAAATAGGGAAGGTGAGTGAGAAATCTACCTTGCTCAACTCACAACCAAACTCAAATTCCTCTTGCAAGCACCATCAAAGGATCCAATCGAGCTCACCTAAATCAAATCCCAAGCATACAAGCCACGAGAAGGAGGAGTTCGATCAAAGCCGCAAGCCATTGAAACCCACTTTGGTCAATAGGAAGATCCACTCCATCTCAAGCGTTCAAATCTTCAGGGCATCATCTCCACTAGACGAAGCTATCTCAACGTTTGGGAGCACCGATGATAGCCTGTGGTGAGGTATGCTTCAAAACTGAGCTTAGGGAAAATTTTCTTTGGTCCTTTCTGAAGGGAATTATAATCCCAATTGAAATTGACCATTGGATGTTCTTCCCCACACCTCTTAATGGTGTGGGTTGAATCCCTACCCAATCTGAGCTCAAGTGAGCTCGAATCAAGCCTTGGAGGATGGATGGTCGCCATCTCCCTTAGGAGAGGGCAGGGATGAATCATGGACCATCCATCTTGCATATTTTGGATGGACAGTCCTGATTAATCCAATTAGATCTCGCATTTTAATCCCTTTAGATCCACGGGTTTTATCCTAACAGTTTGATCTTTGATCAGACGATCCAAGGAGAAAACGCGTAGCACCGTCGGCTAACGCGACACTTAATTTGACTACTTAAATAACCAATCCCGTCGTGTCACATGGAAAGCGTGTGCCATATCAGCAATCCACGTGGCGTCGATGGGATTAGTTATATAATTAGGGTTATTTAATTATCCATAATCACATAAACTTCAAAAATACATAATTAAATATAAAAAAATTAGAAAAATATGAATGATGGCTCATTTTAAAGATAATTGAGTGAGGAATAATATAAAATTGTTTCTAATTGATTTTGAATAGTGAATTTTCCTTAATTAGGGTTTATTTGAAATATTAATAACCCTAATTACTCCCAAATCATTTCATTAATTAATTCTAAACTTCTCAGGCATATTTAGTGGGATGAGCTCCGCCCCCCTAATTTTCTTGAAATTTATTAATGAGTTAATTAGGAAAATTAATTAATGAATATCTAATCACTCTCTTAAGGTAATTAATTGTAATTAAGCATGTGAATAGTGGTCTAATTACTTAATTAAGACAATTAAACATGATTTAAGTGAAGAGGAGGTTTATGGAATGGTTTTGGGACATTTTCCCTAAATTATTCCCTAAACCCTCTTTCCTTCCTTAGGTTAATCCACTAATAACCTTTTTAATTAGCTTAATAAAATTTTTAAAATCAATTTGAACTTAATCAATCATTTGCTGGGTAGATCCTTAGGTGTTCAAGAGCCTAAGGTAAGCTTATGGAAATCATTTCCAACTCACATGTGTGGGAAGGTTATGAAAGTACTTAATTAAACCCTTTAGCTTAATTAATCAATAATTGTGAGGCAATTGCATTAGGCCCCTTTCTTTCCTAGGTGCATTGCTAATTTGAATTCAATGTGGTTGCATATCATATGTTGGCTCACAATTATTTGAATAATTATATTAAGGAGGTATAAGTGAGGGGTAATTAATGGACTTAATTTATACCTTAACCTAAACAAAATATAAAATCAACTTAATGGTTCTAAAAATTAAACCAAATCAATTCACACATGTGGGAGATGGGTTAGGACCAGTAAACGTCTTTTCATATTTCTTAAATCAAATCAAAATCAAATTCAAAATTAAAACAAAAATCTCTTTAAACAATTTTGATTCACTTTAAATGATCTTATTCCATAGGATTATCTTTAGGAATTAATCAGGGTGAATGAAGTTACATGCTTATATCACTTTGTTTCTTTCCTAGCATGCTAAATGTTGCTTGCCATGTGAATTCATGCATTCATACCTTTTGAAAGATCAAATTAAAATGAAATATTTCCTTTATGTCAAATTGCATGTTTTGGATAAAGTAACAATATGAATGGCTATTATAATTACTAAATCAAAAATTATTTTCAAAACTTATAAATCAAAGACTATAAATGAATGTATGCTACTTATAAGTATTTATAAGTTTGCATGTGAGTATAGCTTAAAATGTGTAATGTGATTTTCTTCTCTTTTCTTAACATGGTTTATATAGGATTTGCAAAGTGTATAGTTCCTTTGAAAAGAACATAACACTTGCTTAAATTCATTCCTATGCACTCTCATGTCATAAATTAAGAAGGATCTTCACATTGCACATATAAATTAAACAACCAACAAATTGAACAAACAAACATAAACCTTTTTGCATGATTCTTCATCCATTCATTTGCTTTTGTACATGCACATGTATTTAAGAAAAGTGGTATATTAGTCTGGACATCCCCGGATTGTGAGACTTTAAGTAGCCCTAAGAAGGTCTTGTACTTTATACCCCTAGTGTAGAAAATAATGGCGTCGTACTCACTTATGGCTTTCATACATGTAAATGTGCATTTGATTAATGGATAAAAGAATCCCTCTCTTTTCTACATAACAAAATAATGCATCATGAAGCATCCAAATTTTCTTAAGCAACATCCCTTAGCATTCACCATTAAGGTGTGCTAAATACTTGCATTTGCATGTATAGATATGCTTAGGATTTATCCATATGCATGTTACACATGTTGGAAAGAAATAAAATGTTGTGTGTTTTTGTCATAGTAATTAACTTTAATTAATCTTAAAATTCATTTCTTATTGAATAGGTTTATTTAGAGAAAATCTAAACTTAGGATTAATTAAAACACATAACAGAACATTCATTAAATAAAAATCATTAATGAATCTATCTTAGAAATTACTTAAGGTAGGGAGGAAAGAGAATTTCTCTTCTCTTTTCCTCTCTTTACAACACTTAGTAATTAAGTGTAGGTTCATTCAAACCAAATCAAATCATCAACTAAAAATAACCAATTCAGTTAAATCACTTAAATGAAACCACCTTCTAAATTGAACCCTTTCACACTTAGAAAACTTCAACCTTAAAGCCTAGCTAAACATATCACATAAACCTTAAATGGCACACACATTAGACTAAGTCACCATTTTTATCCTTAGGTTGGGCATGGTTTGATGTTAGCTTTTATTTTGTGATGTAATATTTTAGTCTGGATGTTAGGGTGTATGTGTGTAGACTAAATGGTAGGGCGATCTTAGTCTAATCATTATCTTCTGCAAGGGATTGTGCTTAAGGGGCACTGTAATAAAAATAATAAATGTTTTTGTTGTGTAGGTTTCTTATACCCCTAAGCATAATCCAAAATTAGGCTAGGTGGACTTGGTTACCCATGTGTGGGGTGTTAAGTCCAATTTATTCATATACATGCTTGGGATTGTGTGGTTTGTTTAGCTGATCTCTGTTTTACAGGTTTTAGTTAGATTTACTTTTTCCCATTTCCATGTAATTTTTGCTATTAGGATTTAGAATGAATGTTATGGGGGATTAGGATGAACATTGGCCATAAGACTATATCTTATGTACCATGTGAAGCCTTTGGAGCAACTACATCCAAATCAACCAAAAGAAAGAAAGAAAGAAAGAAGAAAGAAGAAAGAAGAAAGAAGAAAGAAGAAAGAAGACAGGAAGAATGAAGAATGAAGACCCCCCCATAACATGAATTCATTTTGATTATAATTAATTCATTTGTAATCCGAGTTGTATAAGAGTAGAGCTTGGCTACCCATTTCTTATACAAAAATACATAGGGATGAAATTAAATAGGTACATGTCATTAATAATCGGAGAAGTGGGGTAATCGAATGACCTCCTTGGGGCTAGCTAAAGTCTCTTTTTCCCGGGATGTCCAAACTATATACTAATTACATTCAACCATATGTATGTAAGAATATAAGAAAGTAAACTCCAAATTACATGATTATTTAATCCAGTGATTAGGCCACTATGAATGCATGGATTTCTAGATAGAAAAGAGGATTATCATTTTCTAATCAAGCAGACACATATATGTATAAAAGACATAAACAAGTACATTCCACTGTTTAAACTAGGGAAGTGAGGTAATCAAATGACCTCCTTGGGCTACTTAATTCCTCATATTCCTGGGATGTCCAGGCTATATACCCATTTTTCTTGAATACATACACATGAATTTATAATTAAGAAGATGAAAATCATGCAAAGATTGTATTTTCTTTAATGGAATTATTTAGGTATATGATTTAAAGCTCAATTTGAATTCTTATGTTAAAGATACATAAGAGTGAAATCAAACATGTACATGCTGTTATTTAAACCTTGGTGCTACTTAAAGTCTCATAGTCCTGAGATGTCTAGACTATATACCCATTACATTCATACTTATGTAAATCAACATGTGAATAAAGGAAAGAGACTTCACTACATACACTTAAGGTATAATCACATGCTTATCCTATGTAATTATAACTAGTATCACAACATATGTTACCATTCATCTATAAGCTTTTTTTAAAAAATATATTTGAATTTAGTAGTGATAATAGCCACACATATATTAAATTAAATCAACACATGAAAGCTTACATAAAGGAAAACCATTCAATTTAATTAATTTTTGAAAAGGAATGGATGCATGGAATTAAACAACATACAATATGCATCACGATTAAAAAGGAATAATCAAATACAAGCATGTGATTCATTCAATCCAATTAATTCCTATTGATAAACATACCAAATAAAACTATTTAAAATAAACAAAGTTCTTTAATGTCATTTTGATTTCATGTTCAACTTGACTTAAAGAATGTGAGAAGGAGTTTGCTAATCCTAACCCATCCCCATGTTTGTGAGTTAATTTGGTTTAATGAAATATGATTAAGTTGATTTCATGGATTAATTTAGTTGTCATATGTATTAAGTTCATTAATTAACCCTTTCCTTAACATAATTATCCAGATAATTATGAGCTAATATGATATGTTAATGAATTAAAAAGTAAATTAGCAATGGTCTTAGGAAATGAAAGGTCCTATTACAATTGGCTCACAATTAATAGTTAATTAGATCAAGGAACTTAATTACTTATTTTTATGATTTTCCCAATCATATAGGTAAATCATAATTTCATTAACTCTGTTTAGGCTATTAAACACCTAAAAGTCTACCCAAAATTAATTAATCAAGATCAGATATGATTGTAATTTTTAATTTGATTAATAAAATCATTAATTAATTAATCAATTTCTCTTACTTAATTTGCAAAATGATTAATTATCTTTCAAATGAAGTGGTCTTAAGAGAAAAGGTTGGGAAAGAGGTCCCAACCTAATTCCAAAAGCCCTCACTTAATTAAATAAGATTTGATGTGAATTGAACCTTAATTTAACTAATTAAATAATAATTTATTAATTAATCTTTAATTAGTGTTTCTTAAATAAAATGAGGACTTAGGGAAAAGAGATTAGGAAAGAGGTCCCAACCTAATTCCATAAGCCCCTCACTATCAAGCTATGGTTAACAAGCCCAATTAATTAATTAATTACTGTTCACATGCTTAATTAACCCTTAATTAAGTAAGAAGGTAATTAGGGCTTAATCAATTAATTTTCTTAATTGATTAACCAATAAATCCCAAGAAAATTAGGGGAGACAGAGGTCATCCCCTTTAATAATCTCAAAAAGTTTGAGGTTAATTATTTGATTAATTATGGAGTAATTAAGGTAATTAATTTTTCAATTAAATAGTAATTAAGCTCTGATTATTTTTCAAAATCAATTAAGGACATTTCTAATGGATTCCTCTCTAAAATATCTTTAAAATGAGTAATTAAGGTAATTTTCTTTGAATTTTACTAAATTTTGTTATAAATTTGTGAAGTTTCAGCCTTAAAATATATTAATTAGCTTTAATTAAACCTAATCCCGTCGATGCCACATGGTGCACTGATGCAGCATGCTTTTCACATGGCACCATGAGATTGGTTATTTAAATTATCACATCACCGCTGAGTCAGCTGGTGGTGGGACACACTTTCTCATGCACCGTCCAATTTATGATCGGACAGCCATGATTAAACCCATAGTTAATGAAGGATTAAATTGATCGAATCTAACATATCTAATTATGACTATTCATTCTGATCACATGGAATGGACGATGTGTGATCTATCATCCTGCAAGCGAGAGAGAACGACGTCCGTCTACCATTGTTCATGTGATTTAAGCTCACCTGAGTTTGTATTGGCTCCAAATGGAACCAACACCATCGCACGAAAGATCTAAGAGGATCCAACAGCTACGATCGACTCCCATGCACATTCCCTTTACAAAAGGCCAACAAAATTTTTGCTAGAGGTCAATTTTCATGGAATTACCTCGTCGGAGCTAAGACCAGTGGCTCATACTCTTAAGGTAGCTTCATTTGGCTGAGACAAAGCCCTGTTGAGTAGCAATTGGATCAATTCCATATGGTTCACTCGAAATACCAACTCTTGTACTTTGAACACTCGGCTTCAATCGAATTCCTACTTCTGGTGGATTTGGAGCTTAGGAAACAATTCAGTTACCTTCAACAAAGTGTGGAGATGGCGAGGGAAGGAACAATTAGGATTTAGTTGCAGTTTGAGGAAGTTGGGATCGGATGATGAGTGTCCTATTTCAAAATCATTTGGGAATGGAAAATTCTGATGTGGGAGGCCTTGGAAACACTCAAGAGCTTATAGGGGAGCTTGAAATCTCTCTAGGAAGCTCAGATGAAATGAATGGTGATCTTTCTCATGCGAATTGAGGGGGTATATCCCTCGATTACTTATGATGGATGGATGGGATTGATCCCATGTTTTTGGCTAGATAGCCACTACCAGGTCATTGGAGTTGTCTCGATCAACTCCACGTGGCTCAGTTGGGTTGGTATAAGACTTGGGAGGTGGCTCAATGCTAGATTTAGGCAGATTGCATTTCCTTATACCCCATGGATTACAACTTATGAGGGAGGTAAGTTAACTCACCTCCCTTTGGTCCATGGCAGACCTCGGCACATGGGATGGGTTAGGTGGCTAGGTTAGACCCCATTTGGGGTGTGTGAGGGCTACCAAGTGGAAAGTCGAAGTGGACTTTATTATTTTGGGCAAAATCCCATGTGGGGTGGCATATCCAAGGGAGATCTCATTAGGTTTAGCTCTAATTGGGTTTGAACTGATTTTTGGCTGACCCAAGATGGGTTTGGATCGAGTTTGGTCAGGTTCCAAGTGGTCGAAGCTTGGTTTCAAGGGATTTGGCTCAATTTTACCTTTATAGGTCAAATTGGGCTAGGTTGGGTTAGGTTGGATAATTGGTCAAATTAGGTCAAACCAAAGCTTGGGTTAGATTCAAATGATGATTTGAATTGTTTTGGTTCAAGTGGTTTCAATCAATTTGGCCTAGGTTTGATTTTGGCTCATTTGCATTCATATAGGTCAAATGGGTCAAGTTGACCAATTTGATCAAATTGACCAAATTGGCTTGGGTTAGTTGTTGGTTCAAGTTTATTTGGTTAATTGAAGATGATTGTAGGTTTTAGGTTGAATCAATTTGGATTTAATTTAGATTTTGACCAATTTGACCATTTAGGTCAATTTGGGCTAAGTTCAATTTAGAATGAACTCGAACTATTAGTTGCAAGCAATTTGGGTTGGATCATGATTTGACCCATTTTGGACTTTTAGGTCAATTTGAGTCAAATGGCCAATTGTGTTTGGTTTGGCTCAATTGATGGCCAAGTCATGGTTAATCATTGATTATGGGTTTCTGTGAATTAATCGTTTCATTTAATTTGGTGTATGATAAGTTTTGGCTAGTTTGGGTTTCATATGGGTTATGGGTTGACTTGGTCAAATGACCTAGTTGACTTTATTTGATCTAATTTAAAGCAATTGATCATTCTAGGGTGATCAATGGTCATGATATGAGATTTGAAAGGGCTTGGTTCAATCCAATTTATGTTGGATTAGAACTTGATTCACATGGGTTCTTTAGGCCACTTTGGGCCAAGTGGACCTAAATGAGTTAATTGACTTGGTTTTGGTTTCATTAAGGTTTATTTGAATTTATATATGAGTTTAGGATTGAAATATTAATTTAGCTGCCATCAATTTGGGTTATGATGGGTTTTGGTTCATTTGGGGATTTTCAAGTCCAAAGGGCTAAGTTGGGCTTGACTTGAGTTGATTTTAATTTGGCTTGTTGATAGTAGATTTCATTTATATTTGGATAGGTGATTGAAGGAATGATTGATTCAAGAGAAAATTCACTAATTTTGGCTTGATTTAGATAGGTTTTGGTTAAGTCTAAGGAATTGGCTTAAAGGGTTTAGATTAGGTATTGATTTGATTTTGTACTTGATTTTGGTCATTTGAATGTATATTTCATTTATATTTGGGAATATAATTGAATATATAATTGACTTATGAAAAAATCACTTGAGTTTAAAGTGTTTTGAAAGAAAATTTGGCTAAGCTCATGAAGGTAGGTCCAAAGAGGTTTGAAGGGAATTTGATTTAGTTTGGTTTAATTTCTATCATTGGAATGTGGGTTTCATTTATATTTGTAAAGATGGTTGGATATATAATTGATTTATGAGAAAATCAATTGATTTCATGTTGATTTGGGTTAAGATTTGGCTAAGCTCATGGAGGTAGGTCCATATGGCTCAGGAAGGGTTTTGGCTTGACTCGATTTAGTTTGATTTAGTTTTGATCATTTGAATATGGTGTGCTTTTATATTTAGGAAGATAATTGATGGAATAATTGATTTGTAAGAAAATCAATTGAGTTTGACTTAATTTGTATGGGATTTTGGTTAAGTATGAAGGCAGATCACATGGCTTAAGTGGGATTTGGAGCTTAGATTTGATTTTTGGTTCCAATATTTTGGGGTAGAATTTGGATTTGAATTTGATAAATGATTGAGGGATTGAATTGATCTTCGAGAAAATCAATTGAATTGAATAGAATTGGATTTGGCTAGGGCCATGTCCATGGAATCCAATCATAAGGCTTAGGGAGGATTTTGAGCTTGGATTTGATCATGGGATTTATTGTGAATTTTAGAAACTTGAATTTGAATTTGAATTTTGGGTTAGGTTTGAGAAGAAGAACATGGATTGGGTTTAAGCTATAGGGTAGGCAAGTCTCCTTAAGTTCCTAAGGCATAACCTACTCCTATGACTAACTCTCTTAAGTCTCTAGGCTTATGTTTAGTCTTCACCTAAGCACTAGAAATGTCTTAAGACTAAGGAGCTCTTAGTGTCTATAAGAGTCCTAGATATATGATGAGGAGGTTGAAAACTCACTCCAAAAGTGAGGTCAACAGACTGGTAGACTACCCCTTTGGATTGATAAATCTAAGGTAGACCCAGGCTCATATAGCCCCTCCTTAGTGCGTTCATCACAAATAGATAGGGTCCACAATCAATCAATAAATAAATTAAAATCAAAATCAAAACTAATCATAAAACTCAAATTAAATCAATCAACATGAACAAAATCAAAATAAATCACCAAACTCAAACCAAATCCATCAACATAATCAAATCAACATCAAAGCCCAAGTTCAAATCAAATAAATTCAATCGAATCTCAAACCTCAATGGATCCCTCTTTATGCCCTTGGCATAAATCAATCCCTAATCCAACCAAATTCATGTGCAAATCCCTAGTGGATATCTTTTCATGTCATTGACATGAAATCAATTCTCAACAAATCAAATCAAAACCACTCATCTTTCCTAGGCCCTCGGCATGAAATGAATTTCATCATACTCGAACTGTGATTCCATTTACCTCTTAACTTAGGTATGGATAGCCATCATTAGTTCTTGTGATCTTCCTGGATGTTATTGATCATCTCAGTCAACACCAATACATGTGGTGTGCCTTGTCAGTTACACCACACCTATTGGGGGTCCTTTTGTTGACCTCACTTTTGGAGTGAGGACTCATCCTTCCCATCTTAGACTTAGGAATCTTCTAAGCACTAGGATTTTCTTAGTCATTGAACACTTCTAGTTATTAAGGGAACACTAAACTCAAGCTTAGAAACTTATAAAGGTATACCTCAAGCTTAGGCTATACCCTAAGGCAAATAGGTCTTACCTATCTTATGGCCTAAACTAAACCCAAAACTCATATGAATGAAACAAAACAAATCTCAAGTCTATCCAAGTAACCTCAAATTGAATTTGATTTCTTATCCAAGCTCCAAGCCAAATTTACTTAGCCCTTATCCTAAGTTAATCCCTCATGATTCTATGGACCCAACTAAAGCCCACTCAAGTAAACCAAATCTAATTGATTTTCACAAAAGCACTCCAACCATTCAATACTTTATTTCAAACCATTCCAACATTTATAATCAAATTAATTGAACCAATTAAATCCAGTTAGCCCAAATTAGCCCATTTGGACCAAATGGTTTAAATGAGACAAAATCCAATCAAACCTGAATCAATTGTAATCAAAACCATCGATCAATCCTAAATTCATCATTGAACTCTTCTCAACACCCATTCAATCAAATTCAACCCAATCAACCCATTTGGCCCACTTGACCCAAAGTGGCCTAAATGACCAAATTGATTCAAACTTCAACCTAACCCAAATTGGATTGAACCAACCCATCTAATCTATTCTATAATGATTGTTGATCACTTTTGATTATTTAATTGCAATCAATTGGGTCAAACCAAGCCAATTTGATTACTTGATTCAAGTTGACCCAATTAACCCATATGGGCCAAAATTAACCAATTCTCATTCCAATTCTAATTGACTGAAATCAATGACTACCATCAATCTTAAATTTAGTATTGAATATGACTCAACCACCAATTGAGCCTAACCAAGCCAACTTGGTCTCTTAACCCAAGGTGACCCAATTTGAGTCAAATTAAATCCTAAGCTAAATTAATTGTAACTAATTATTCTAATCAATCATAATTTGATTATTTAACATGATTCAACATTCAAATGAACCCAATTTGGTCAACCTAACCCAATTTGACCTATTTAGCCCAATTTGACCTAAAGGGCTAAATTGAACCAAATCATTCCCAAACCCAAATTAATTCAAATCAACATCTACAATCATTCTCAAATAATCAATTGAACCTAAATCAACCCTCCACCCAAGCCAATTTGGCTAATTTGACCAAATTGGTCAACTTAACCCATTTAACCCAAATGAACCCAAATGAACCCATGTGAGTCAAAATCAAATCCACTTCAAATTAAACCAAAACATTCCAAATGATCATTTGAACACATCCAAATCCTTAGGTTGATCCAATTTGACCAATTGGTCAACATAGCCCAATTGAAACTCATTTGACCCATATGAATCAAATTGAGCCAAACCTAACTAAACTTGGCATGAATCATCCCATAGGTCAGCCCAAGTAGACCCAACCCATGGTGAACCTAGCTTGGGTTAAAACTCATGAACCAACCCACCCAAATGGGATAAAACTCGATTTGGATGGTCTCACCTACTCTTCAAGCTATGATAACCACCCTTAACTCATTTTGGATACTAGGACCACTGACCCAACTTGACCCAAGGCTGTTGGATTTAGCTTTGGGTCATGAGATGGCGAACTCTCCTAAGACACCCTATTGGTTCACTTGGAGGATGAGGTAGACCCCATGCCAGCCCAAGCCACTTACTCAACCTCTCAGGCTCCTCCACCTCAACAGTCCACTGCCATCTACCGTGACCGGACAACTACCAAAGGCAAAGCCAATCTCAACCCTTGGTTCACTTGGGGAGGAGAGTATACACCTCCCCATCCATTCAAACTTCACATAAAGCATCCTTAGGGTATTCTAAGTAGTTCCAGATCTTTTCCTGATTCCCTAGCACTCTCCATCAATGGTAAGATTAATCTCCATTCAAAATATTGAGCCCTATCTATCCAACCTCGTTTAAACTCCACCAAACTCAAATTAACTCTTCCCACACCTTCCCCTCACTCTAGAGTCAAAACAAATCGATCCATGATTGATTTGATCACTGAAAGCCATTCCAAGACCAACTCAAATGAGCTTAACGGTGACATTTGGTCTACAGAGACATTGGTGGAGAGGTAGCTTGAGTTCTTCCTAATAGAGCTTCATCTTTTTAAGATGAAGCTACCTTAGTTAGTGGACCACTACTCTTTAGCACTGGTGAGGTAAAACTCTAACAAACAATAGAAAGTTCATTAGGACTTAGACTTTTGTGAAGCAAGGTGTGATTGTATGTGATTTCCACCATAAGATCTCCATAGATCTTCTCCCCTCACATTTTGGAGTCTATCCCGATGTCTTATGAGCTCCTGTGAGCTTAGATCGAGTAGCGAAAGGTGGACAGTGTCTGTCTTCAAGTGCTCAGGGGACAACAGATCATCTGTAATCCATTTTGCATGATTAGAATAGACGACCATGATTTAATCTGTTAGATTTTTTGATTTAATCTAATAGGAACCATGAGATTAATCTTCACTGTCTGATCCAAGATTGGATGACTGGGATGAAACCTCATTCGCTGCCGCTGACTCAGTCACCATTTGGGACATTTTAAATAGCCTATCACATGGTGCCATGTGGAAAGTGTTGCTGCATCAACTTTCATGTTGTGCCACTTGGAAAGCACTACCCCGTCAGCTTTTGCATGATTCGGATGGTTTAGGGGATTAATTAGGTGTTAAAAATGCCAATAAATAGCCAAAAGTTTGAAAATTTTATAACTAATTGTAGAAAAATCTAAAAAATATGAGTAAACCCATTTTGAAAAAGTAAATAGAGGATAATTTAATAAAATTAAAATCCTTGAGGTTTTATTAATGAACAGTGCTTGATTAAGGTTTGAAGTTTTAGCTAATTGCACTAATTAAGCCTTAATTACTTGGCCAATTGATCTCAAATTTGATAGGTTGATTCAATGGGATGTCCTTTACCTCCCAAAATTTTTTGGGATTTATTAGCAATATAATTTAGAGAATTTGAAATCCCAATCTTAATCACCCTCTTTAATTAATTTGATGATTGTTAAAAATGCTAAACAATAAAATTCAAATAAATAATATTAGTTAATTATTGTTAATAGTGGGAGTGATAAGGGAAAATATTTAGGACCTCTTCCCTAATTATTTTCTAAGTTTATTTCCATTAGGGGATTGATTAATTCATGGCTTAATCAAGGTTAATTAAGAACATTAATGGGATGATAAATCAAATTAAGATGATAATTAAATCAGATAATTCAAATTGAATTCATGGGTTCCTCTTTATGTGTTTAATAACATAAAGAACCACAAGGAACATATGGTTAACCCATGGGTGAAGGAAAATAATATAAGTACTTAATTTAGTATCTTTTTAAATTTAATTAATTCTTAATCATGAGCCTAATTACATTAAGTCCTTCCAAGAGCACTGCAAATTTTAATTTCTCATAAGCATGTCATTGGAGGCTCATGATCATGTAGTTAATTAAATTAAAGAAGCAAAGAAAAGGAAAATTAAATCATTTGCTTAGTGATTTGAACATAATCAATCCATAAAGTATACTTAATTATCTTTCTCTTAAACACATTAAGTTACAAACATGGGATGGGGCAAAACAAAAAAAATCATTTCTCTTCTTTAGGTTTTAATAATTTAAATCCAAAAATTAAACTTTATAACAACTTTGGCTAATCTTAAAAAAATTTATTTGGCTTGATTGTCTTTAGAAATTAATGTGATTGAATGTATCATGTGGCAATGTTTAATTATTCCTTTTCAATAATTATAAATTTGTAAGCCATATGTATCATGTATTCATGTTTTTAAATAAAGGAATCAAATGAATATAGTTATGTATAAGTTGCATGTGTTGAATTAATCCAAATATATGACATGGCTATTATCACAAATAAATCTCAAATTATTTTTAAAATTATAAACTAATGATGAATATTTAAAGTGATGTTGGTTATGAATAACCTATGTGACTTGCATTCACTTATAGTTTAAACATGTTAAAGGATTGTTCTATTTTTATGACTCATATGTATCTTTACATATGTTTGAATGTTAGCAAGTAAATAGTATGGACATCCCAAAAATAGGAGACTTTAAGTAGCCCTAAGGAGGTCTTAGATTACCTCACTTTCCTAGTTTAACAATGACACATACTTTCTTATTTTGATTCATATGTATACATGTATTAGAACCTGGATAGAGCTTTACTTTACATGAGTAAATAATTTGCTAATATACAATCTTTTGCATGATTTTCATTCTTATGTTAATGTATACATTTATATATATTTAAGATAACAAGTATATAGTTTGTACATCCAAGGAACATGAGGCATTAAGTAGCCATAAGGTCTTAGATTACGTCACTTCCCTAGTTTAACAACGGCACATACTTGCTTAAATCTCTAATATATGTGTATGTATACTTAGCTAAGGGATGAAATCTCTCCTTTCTACCAAAAATATATGCATTAACAATCATTCAAGTGTGCTAATATACACATATGTACATTGCATGTATAGGTATATTAAATTAATTATCATTAGTAATAATAAAATAAGAACATATGCATGTTATTGATGATGAAAAGAAATGATGTAATATTATCCATGTGATAGTAATTCAATCTCATTAATCTTAAGATGCCTTTTATGTTTGAATAAGATTCTTTAAGATTAACCCAAACTTAGGATTAATAAAATATTTAATAAATCATTAATTAAAAGAAACCAAAATGGTAAAAACATATCTTTAGAAAGTAACTTAAGGTATCGATGAAGGGGGTAAAACCTCTTTCCTCTCCTTATAAAAATTACATGATAAGTAAATATTAAGTAAAATAAAAGATAATATAAATTAAAATCCACCAATCCTTTTAATAATTTAAAGTGGAACATCCCTTGATATTTAACTTAAATAAATCCAAACTTAGATGATCATAATCCTAAAGCTTAGCTATGACATATTACACCAAACCTTAACACACCACTATTAGACTAGATATTTTATTTTGTGATATAATATTTTAGCAGATTAGATGTTAGGCCATTATTAACATAATGATATTTTATGCAAGGGATTATGCTAAAGGAGCCACTGAAATAATAAATAAATATAAATGCTTTTGCTTGTAGGTTGCTTACTCCCCTTTGCATAACTCACATTAGAATAGGTGGGTTTGGTTACCAATGTGCAGGGTGCTAAGTCCAAATTTGTGTAATATAACTACTTGGTTTGTATGTTTGTTTACCTAAAATCTATTTTATAGGTGTAGTTAGATTTTACTTTATATAAATATGTAATTTTACAATAGGAATTAGGCATAGTGCTATGGGGTCTAGGATGAGCAGTGGCTAGAAGGCAAAGATTTAGGAGGCCCTATGAAACCTTGAGCAAGATAAAATTAGAAGAAGGCAAGAAAGATGAAAAATGAAGACCCCCATAGCATTTATTTCTTTGTAATTATAAAATTTTATTGTAATCCAGATTGTATAAGGGTAGAGCTTGGCTACCCAACTTCTTTACTATTCTAGGGTGAACGGTGGTAGCCGCACTAACCTTTTATTCTTTCACAAAATTTATGAATGTTTGATTGTCATGTTTAGCTTGGGCAATAGAAATGGTATTTTTTTGTAGATTTCTTAAAGTTTGATGATTGAATGTGTGGCATGGACACGGTAGGCTCTTTATGATGAAATTAAATTTTTTACCCCCATTAAACAATTCATAACTAAATTCTAAAATAGCTCATAATCTCACTTTAAATCCTAGGTCTATAATCAAGAAAAATAAAGATTTAGCAATCCCTTAGCTGAATGATGTATGTTATAACATCACGCATAACATCTTATTTCACTCTTGAATAGGGAGGGTCTCCATTCTTGCACGATAAAGGAATGCTTGATCTTTGAGGGCATCCCTTGTAGTGGAGAACACCTACTCCTAGTGATTTAGCCTATAATATTATTTCATCATGCATTTAGGCATAATTGCCCCGAGCCTTTGACTAAATGAATGTGTCAAAAATGATATATAAGATTGTAAATTTTACATTAGTCTAAGTCATGATTTCATGCTAATCATGATCTAGTCTCTTAGGGAGTGAGTCCAGGACTCTAATTTCTTTCTAATCAAAATAGCTTAGCTATCTTGCACTTACATAAGACCAGCCTAGATGGTTTTGAATTATAGGAGGTGTTACCTGGCAGTTGTAAGTCCAGAATAGTCAGGACGAGTTTATCCTATATTATGGAGTTAAACCACTATGTCCCATTTTTTTTATTAGACTTAAGTCATGCTTTTAGCTTATACTAAAACATCTTAGATTTAGATTTTGAGGCTATTTGTTTCCTTTAGGCTATGAATATAAGTCCTCACCTCTTACTCGCCTCTTAGAAATTTTCATAATCTTGTGTTGATGGACTATATGCCCTAATATTCTAATAAAATTTCAACTCAAATCAAAATAAACTCTCTCTTTCAAATAGATGAAACCTTATAATAAGGTAGACTAGAGTGCTCATAAGGTTTCTTAGTATCATGAGTGCTCCCTACATATCTTCCTTTGGAATCTAAAAATAAGTCTTCTAAATTGAGATTTCCCATTTGATTTTCAAAAATACCTAATTCTTTGATAATCTTACTTTGATATTTTTGGAGATATTTATTGACTACTTTAATCGAGAGTGTTCTTAGGAAATTCACATTTCCTAAGATGTAATTAACTATGGAAGCTTGCTTTCATAAAGAATTTTAAAACCTGACATAAAATAAACCCTGCTTTACTTATCTATGTAAAGTAAGGGAAAGATCTCAATATATACGAAGACACATCTGCCTAAGAAGTCCTTATTAGGTGATTAGGTCTATTATATGGTGATGCTTCCATCTATCAAGATGATATATCATACCTTAATATCGTACCCAATCACTTCAATAAGTACCTCTTGAGATCTGTGTGGTGTCCCTATGACTCCAAATTAAAACACCACAATAGCATTCAGGACTATCTTTGATAACCTATTGAAGATATATATTCTCTTTGAGGTTATGTCAAGCCTAGGCTCATTTGGGGTGATTAAGTTTGACATATTTTCTTTGTTGGATACTTTAGGTATGACTTCATTTACGAGCTAGCCAGTAGAAATTGGGAAACCTTAGAGATTATTATAAACTGGATGGTGGCACCAGTGAAAATGATGTTAATTATAGCTTGGGAGAATGTGATAGTGGATCCCTCCCTTAATTTGGTAGTCATCATAGTGGATCCCTCCCAAGTATAAATCTAAAGTTAAGTTCTACTAGAATCAATGAATCTAAAGATTATGACCTGAGATATTCCTAGGACACCATTTATTTTTATATTTTCCAACCAAATATGGAAGAGAAGCAATCCCTAGTGGAGTCTCCATAAATTTGATCATTAAAAAATACCTTTGAGGATGCGCTCTACCATCATTGGATGAGATGGGTGGGAGTATATTTTTTTAGGAAATTTGACATATATTCAACTAGATTTTCCCTAACATCTCGTTAGGGTTTATTTAGATCTAGGTTCTACTTCTTATGGATGCAAGCCTCTATAGTTAATTACCCCTCTTACCGTAGCAAGAGAGCACTATTGATTAAAGTTGGAAACAAACATATCTATCAAATATGTATTGGTGTCTTAGAGATATAGTATGGTTCAGATGACCGTCTAAAATAAAATAAGAGTGTAATTTTGATCAGGATCCCATGGTTCCTTCATTTGAGATTATGTTATTCTACCCTACCAACATCAGAGGGACATAGCCATAATATCCAGAGAATCTAATTAGCAACCATAGGTTGCTTCCTTTCAGGTATCTTGAGTAGACTTATAATTTAGTGTATGTGGTGTAAGAGTGTTCATATGGTGAACAAATTATAAGGTGTTCACATGGAAAATGAGCAGATGTTCAGATGGTGAACGAATAGAAGACTGGACTCACATACCTTTTAGAATGTCAAAATTAAGGTTGTCCATATAGTGGATAGATATGAATTTGTTCACATGGCAAACAAACTATGGGGTGTTCGAATGGTGAATGGATAGAAGATTGGACTTACATATCTTTTAGAATGCCAGAATTAGGGTTGTAGTTTTAATATTCTTATTATTATATATTTTAGGGGGCAATGCATAGGCACCGTTGCTTTGGTGGCAATCTATATGGCATGCATAAATGTGAGCTATGAGGCCAACCACCTCGATGTTGCATGGGTAGCATCTCGACACTGAGAACTGTTGGCTCTTTTGATCATTTAAATTGTGTCGCAACATCGTATTATAGCATCGCAATGCTAATTAATATTTCTAATAGTTATACAATTGATTAAAGGAGAAATGATAACCTCATTTTAATTAGCATCGTGACGCTAGATCATAGCACCATGGTGCTGCAACACTTTTTATACACTTCATTTATGAGACTTTTTATAATTAAATTTATCTCTTTGAGCACCCAAGAATGGATGGGATGGGCTAACCAGTGCCTCAATGCTGCATGTGGGTGCCACAACACTTGTGCTCGTGTTCTACAACCCGAGAGGCCAACACCTTGACATTATGTTTGGGCATCGTGACATTGAGTCTGATTCATAATAGGTCCTAGGGCTGTTAAGGATTTTCATTCAATGATTTCTCTCCTTAAAGATTTTCTTTCTCTTTCTTAACTATATTTTTTTTCTCCACTTAATATTTCCATCATGCCTCTTAGAAGGGTAAGTAGGAAGAGGGCATTCAGTGATGCCAATAGATTCATCAATTATAATGCCAATGAGCAGCATCAACATGCCCTCATCCACAAACACTTGATCCTAGAGAAAAGCTTCTAGGATCCAGAAAACATTGTCAAAGGGGTGATCGTCAGATGTAGTTGAGAAGTTGGCCTACGATAATAATGCATGCAATGTCCAGGTGGTGTGCGAGTTCTTTATGAATGCACGAGAGAGCCAGAATAACAAAACATTCATTCGAGGAAAACTAGTAAGTTTTGATAATAGTGGTATTAATACATATTACAATCTACAAGATATTAATTACGATCAATACCTTGCTTATTATAATGATCATCCTAATATTGGTGTGACGCTCCATTTTCTTTCTAGCAAAAATGCAAATGTGCAATAGAAATGATGGGAGGAAGGAATTTTCTATCATTGGTCTCAGTGTTGAATCTAAGGCTTGGAACTATTTCATTTATGCCAAGCTTATGCCCATTAGTTACATCAGCGAGGTTACCAAAGATAGGGCTATTTTAAATTTTTCTATCCATTAGCTATTTATGATCGATGCTAAGAAGGTTATTTATAATTCTATTTGTAAAATATTAAAGGGGAGTACTACTATCGAGTACAATCACCCTTATTTGATTTATGGTTTATGCACTACGGTAGGAGAAGTAGGTGGGTGGGTGGGGGGGCTAATGAAGAAATACTCATTCAGAAGGTTCCTCTAACAAAGAGGGTATTGGAGGGCTTTGTGTAGAGGTTCAAAGTAGGGGAGAGTTCTTGTGCCTCGACCCCAATCTTCCAAGTTCGTGGCTAAGCAAGTTCAAAAAATTGGTATTTAGGTCATGGACTTAAGAAAAGGGGTTAGACAAGATTAATCACAGGTAGGATATTATAGAGAATAAGTTTGATCATCATATTGATCAACATCAGATGCAATTCTCTTACATGAACCAGTTCAACACTACACTGGTTAACATATTCTAGAGTTGTAATCTCACAGATTTGAACCAGGTCTCCTTCACTACGGTGCCTCAGTATCACCCTTATGTAATTACCCTGAGGTATCAGGCATGGAAATGGAACAAGAGAAGGATGAAGAGGGTGACGAGTACGATTATTAGTTTTTCTCATTTTTATCCTTTCTCTTTTTTTATAATTTATAATTTTCTTTGAATTTATAAATAAAATTTCTCTTTTTATTATTTTATTTTATATGCTTGTATTTGATTAGTTTTGTTTATTTATTGTTCTAAGATTTAAATAAAAATATTTGAATACATAATAAAAAATATGAAATCAGAGTGACAGCGCCTTTGTGCTATAAACCAACACCTCGACACTTTGAACAGAATGAAAAACTTGAGAACTTGGCACTGCGGCATAGACCCTATGGCGTCACAGTGCTAGGGTGATATTATGCCCCTTAGCAAAAAAAATTTCCAAGTCTTGTTTACTTCTGTTAGGGAGAAATAGCATCGAGCTGCTAGTCCTATGGTGTTGGGGGATATTATATATTTTTATCAAAAAATATTCTAAGTCATATTTCCAACACTATTTGAGCATGATGCTGCGATACTGATGCTATGGCATTGTGGCACTGGGGTGATTCAGTAAAGCAATGAAGCGCTAGTTCTTGGGCACCGTTGTGCTGCCCTTTATAATAAGGATACTCGAGAGAAGAGTGTTACGACACTGATATTTAGCTCCGAGGTGCTATGAGTTATAATTTTAGTTTCTTGTGAGATTTTAGGAATATTTATTTTAGAAATTTTGACAGCATTTTGCTTAACAGTGCCAGATTTCAAAATTATAGTGTGAAGCACTCTTCTCCCTTATTCCATATCTAAGATCGATGGAGGGGATATGTTTTCATCTCGTGCCAGAATGAAGTTCAATGGTGGAGATATTCAAATCTCCAATCTTCTTCTTCTCACTGGATCTAAGATCAATGATGGGATTATAATTTAAATACATTTTTTAAAGATAGAATGACATATATCTTTTACCTGAAGTGAATAGATGATCTAAGAATAAAAGAAGATTGCCAGAAGCACGAGTGTAGTGTTGGACTGTAGTGAGAGTAAGAGTGGTCAAAGAGAGAAAGAAGAAGAAGAAGCAATGGATTGGACACTCCTATTTATAGCAGTGTTCCCTGTAACTATTCCCTCTTAATAGTTGGTGCAGCCTCAATGCCAATATCACAACACCGTGGCTTTGTATCATAGTTTTGATAGCTAGCTCTGAGCAGTTATCCTTCTAGAAAGCTAGGTCAACATTGCGATGCCTTGAACACAGCACTGTAGTGTTGTGGCTAGAAGAACAAAATTATATATATATATATATATATATATATATATATATATATATATATATATATATATATATATATATATATATACATGCATAACTTAACTATATTTCTTGCATATGTATTTGCATCTCTTTTATCCATGAAATCATCTCATCACCAAACTCATCACCAAATATGTCCACTTGTCTTTTGATATATATATATATATGGGTGAACAACTACATGCATAACTTAACTATATTTCTTGCATATGCATTTGCATCTCTTTTATCCATGAAATCATCTCATCACCAAACTCATCACCAAATATGGCCAGTCTTTTGAAATATATATATATGATATATATTATATATATATATATATATATATATATATATATATGTATATATATATATATATATATATATATATATATATATATATATATATATATATATATATTTGCATATGCCATCTTTCTTGCATATGCATTTGCATCTCTATTATCTATGAAATCATCTCATCACCACACTAATCACCAAATATGGCCACTTGTCTTTTGACCAAATTCATAATTATATCCCCTCTTTCACTTGAGGACTACACATCGTAAGCAATTCTATAAGCTGTTAATCCTCATTTTTTTTTGACTCCATGAGCCCCATTTCATTATAGATTTATTTTGATCATAACAAATAGATGTTTAAGTGATACTAATTGATTTAATTCAAGTTCTTCAAACTCAGATTCTTCAGTCAAATTAAGAAAGCCAAAGCTATTGGTCTAGACTGGTTGGGAATTTTCTAACACTTACAATAATAAGGTAAATATCAGCTCAATATAAAATTGATGGCATAATCATTTAAAAAATTTTATTTCATTTTTTTATATTTTTCTATACTTTAAAATTATATCATTTATAATTATTCTCTGAATTATCTTTTTGAATAATCTTAATAACGTGCATGAGTGCAAGTATCATCCATTGTGCTTTCAAGTAAGATGAATTTATTTCCTGCTTCATTTAAATTTCATCATGATTAATCTTATTAATTATCCATTTATGTTTGGATGAGACTAAAACTATTCTTGAATTATCCATATTATTATTTTTCTCTCTCCTATTCTTTTATTTTTTCTCTCATATCAAAATTATCATCTTATTTTTATTTTGGCCAAATTTTCTATGGCTTCTAAAAATTCATGTGGGATTAATTCAAATTATTGCCATAATAATTTCCTTATTTATTCAATTCTTAAAAATCCTTTATTTGAATTTTGAAATTAAAAGATTTTGAATTTTAATAAATTTCCATTACCATAATGTAAATTTGAATTCATCCTTTAATGGTGTTTTTTGGCTGACCCATATGCTTGATAATCTCATCTTAATTGAACTGATTTGAATTAAACTAGGTTGATTTCAATTCAAATTCAATTGAACCTTGATTTCATGCATTTTCCATTTGTAGATTTATAGTTTTGGAATTATTGGGTAGCCCACTTTTATTATTCATTTTTCATTGAATAAATTTATTTAATAAATTCAAAAAGTTCTAAAAAATAATTCATCATCATTTGCATGTGATATATTGCATTGAATTAAGATTGATTTATTTTTCAAAATGATTTGGATGAAATTATTATTTTAATATATTGAATTTATTTCATTTGTTTTATTTTTTATTCTTGCCTTTTTCTCATTCAATCAAATCTAGTTAATTGAATATCTCATACCATGTTGCATTAAACCTTGACTGAATCCCAATTTGAAATATTCTTGGTTGGATACCTTGCTTGTGTAATTTAAATTTAAATCAATTTGAAATTGATTTCCTTTTGAATTTAGTTGCTTTAATGGAATTAAGTTTTATATGTTAAATTGATTAATCCTTCCCTCTCCTTTTATCTTGGTTGACAACATATTCAAAAAGTCATTTGAATTTAATTTTTAACCATGTGACAATAGATTCAAAGTTCAAATTCTTGCTAAATAAATTCTCCCTCTCTTTATCCTTGGTTGGTTAGAAAATCATTGATTTATTTCCTTTGATCTCTCTCTCTCTCTCTCTCTCTCTCTCTCTCTCTCTCTCTCTCTCTCTCTCTCTCTCTCTCTCTCTCACACACACATAAACACACACACACACACACACACACACACACATTCTAATCATACTTGGTTGAAAATTTCAAAATGAAATAGTTTTTTTTATTGAGATTTTTAAATCAAAATTAAATAATTTCCTAAAGTAATTTCCCTTCCAATTCTCTCATATCTTGGACAAAACCCTCATGTTGCTTAGTATATAAAAAGTTGTTTATGCTTAAGGTTTCTCTCTTGGGTCCTCTCCAACTTGGCCGAACCCTTGTAATTTCATTTCTTGGAGATTCTAGTGATTCAAAGTTCTACACTTTTCTCTCTTCTCTTATTTCTCCCTTGTCCAAAAGCTCTAAAATCAAATTAAGTTTTCCAAGGTGTTAAAGTTCTTATTCTCTGATAAATACATCTTTGGCTGAGATGTATAGTGGAGATAAATTAAAGATCTTTGAAAGTTTGGTGAAAATCTTTCTTTGGTTGTATCCTTCCATAGGGAACTACTTAAAGTAAGCAAAAATTCTCTTCATCCTCTCTTGCTACTTGTGTGGCCAAAACCCATCTTTGAAGATCCCTGAAGGTTTGGTGTTAAGAGTCATCTCCTTCCTTACAATTTACTTCAATAATTAAGAGGAGATTATTCTCATCTTCATTCAAGATATTTTCAAGAGATTGAAAGGTTTAATTTCATATAACCTTCTTTCATATTCATACATCAAGGTTTTGAGGAAATAAATTTCTTATTTGATTTTGCAAATAAGGAATTCCTATAAGTGTGTTCATTTGAAAGTATTTTTGCATAAATTTTTTTGGATTACATATTCATGCAACTATTTTAATTATTGAAGTGACTTAATATAATATAGCTTTTCAAGTCTTTACTTCTTTAAAGTCAAATGCATTTTAAGATTTATTCAATTCAAGTGATTCATATAAAGTTCATATGATTATTTTAACTTCAATTCAACAAGAAATATATTCACTTTGAGCTCTCTTTATTATTGGTATTAATATTATTTTCATTGGGACATGAGTGCAAAATCTTTTTAAATTGAGAGTTAAATACTTTGTATCATTTCTTCTTTTGTTCTCTTGTACTCTATTGTGGTTATAGTTGCCCATGTAGAAAAGTATGGTATTGGGTTGTACTTACTCATGTAGGAAACTATAGTGTTAGGTTGTACTTGCCCATGTAGAAAAGTATGATATTGGGTTGTACTTACCAGTGTAAGAAATTATAGTGTTAGGTTGTACTTGCCTGTGAAGGAGACTATGGGAGATTTGCCGCAATCTCATTTTGACTTAGTGAATTCCTAGCTTGGGTTGTTAGGTGTGGATGTAGGCTAATTTTAAGTTTGACCGAACCACGTAAAAATCTCTATGTTCTAACATTTCTTTTTTTACACTTTACTTTACTTTGGTTATTTGTTGCATTGATCTTTCATTGATTATTAAATTTAATCATTTGCAACTAAATTTTTTGTAGATCTTTAAAAACTATTTTTAACTTAAAATTTTTTAACACCCAATTCACCCCACTCTTGGGTGTCATAGCTTCATAACATTTTCTTTCTCTTTAACTAATTTCCACTATAAAGTGAGATCATCAGACAGTGAAGATGACTCACCTTAAGATAAAGGACTAAATATCTCTTAGTTTCATTTACCCATCCAACATAAGTTTAACTTCATTATCTTCTTCAATATATATTTATATTTTGATTTTTCTAAGATAAAAATACTCACATAAACTTATCGAGATCTGCTATCAACCCACTATTAGTTTTACTGTCATTGATGCATTCATCTCTAATAATGTAGGCTCTCTCCCTAATATTTTCTTTAGTAAAATTCATTACAAATAAAATTATTTATATGATAAACACATGATCAATTATGTACTATAAGACTAGCATGCTTACCATTCTCTGTCTATGTTCAATATGCAAAACTAAACCGACTACATGTAGGGAGCTCCCCATACCTTCATAATCAAATGCTTATTATACTTTTTATAGTACCTCCTTCAAGTGGACTCTTGGTTGCCCAATCTACATAAAGCTCAGCCAACACTCCCTTGCAAATATAGAGAGGTCTTTCACCAAACTTGTATAGTTCTATGAACATATCTTATTTGTGCATAATCCCTCATCTCTCAAAATTTTGATGAATCTTATTGTGAATTTGGATCTTCCAGTATAAATCCCTCTATAAAAGAAATGATTAATATTAAATATTCATTACTAAGATATGTAAATAAAAAACTTATCTTAAACTCTTTTAATCACATCTCATGTACTTTAATAGGGATTTTTTAATGATATATACGGAGTATAAAAGTTACTCCTTATAATATCTCTAATATTGTGAATTTCCTAATTCAAAAGGTTAAACTACATAAATGAAATATATTAGTACAAATATATAAAACAAGAAAACTCTTTAACTATATTGTAAATAAAAGATACATATGTGTCTCTCTCAAGAAGAATGCAGATGCATGAGTCTGTCGAGTCAAATCCACCTAACTATCTATGCTCACTCTTTGGTATGGCCCCACAGGGTATGAGGGTTGTGGTGGAGTGTGGTAGTTGTCTATGTGTGGGTTGGGCGGTAGTAATTTGGTGTGTCAACATATGATGACGATGGTGGTGAGTGTGATGTAAAGGGGTTGAAATTGGTGGTTTGTGTTAGATCCAGTAAGAAGTATGATGGATTAGGTTGAGGTAAAGTTGTATGATAGTGGTAATGGTAGTGGTGGTGGTGGTGGTCATTCCTGCAAATCGTGAACCACTAGTGGTCTTCTTATTATATTAAATATAGAGGTGATAGACTGATGAGATGGCTTATCTTGACCATTTGAAGTTATCTCCAAGAGTGAAAGAAAAGTTACATCATATTACAAAAAAAAAAAACTAATTATAAAAATCACATAAAATGTTAGAAGGTATAGAAACTAGTGGCTTCATTAGGTTCATCACCAAAACTATCTAAGCCTTCATCAATCTTCTCATTAGAACTCTCTACCTCTTACTCAATATCATCTAAGGCATTTTGTTGTATAATTAATGTTTCTTAAATGAAATGTTCATATCAATTAAGCTTCTCATATATTCATTAATATCAAGAATGAATTGTACAAATCCAAACATTTCCTCCTCCTAATGTGTAGCTTTAATAGCATTTTTAATTTCAACTCTATCTCTTGGTTTAATTTGTATTAATATGAATAATTTCATTTTTTTTCTTTATTCAATCAAGATAGCTTGTATAATACACTTGAGGTCCTTGCTAGATTAGTATAAATGGATCATATTTTCTATATCTCATATTCCTTCTTATTTTATTTACCACACTTACACTTATGTCTTGAGTAGGAGTTGAGTCAAACGACTCATAATTAATTAAAACATATTTCTTTCATAGTTCTCATGATACTCTAAGCTATCTTTTACAATATATTATAGTAATTTCTTGCATCTCATGAGCGATTATTCTTTATAACCCATAGTCCACTTTTATTTATTTTTCTTTCTCCAACATAAAAACTAATATGAAATTTATAACCATTAACTAGATATGAGCCATGTTTTAACAAATCTCATTGGTTCCCACATTAGATAATGTATTTTTTTTATTTTTAACTCTATTAATTTGATCATAAACCTAATAATTAATTATAATAATACATCAATTGTGGCTCAATTACCCTATTGAGATGCCACCTCATATGGTTAACATTACACATTATGTAAAGAGTCTCTGTAGTCATGGTATGATAGGCATATAAAAAAGTATTTTTTTTTATGATCTTCTTCTGTTTATGTTGTCTCTTATTTTGTTTTTTTGTATCTTGATGCACCATAATATCTACACTTAATTTGTGTTGCATCTTCCTAGTAATCATACATATAATCATTGATGCAACATTCTATTTTTTATGTAGATAATCATAATTTTGAAATTAATTCTTTTGCTAAAGTAATTATTTTGAATTAAATTCCCTATTGGGGTCATGTACTTAAGTAGCCTAATAATTTGATTGAAGTATTCACATGACATATTAAAAAATTATTTTAATGCTTAATCTTCTAATAGCCATATATAACTTATAATGGAAGGTGCATCAATGCTACAGTGGTCATTGCATTGTGCTTAGTAGGCCATAAGACATTTATGCTTCAACTTTTGGTGCTTCTTCAAAAGTTTCCTGAATTTGTGATCTAGTTACATTAAAGATCATCTCCTCAAATTTTCTTAAAACATCAGTACTATTTTGTGCATGATCACTTCCTAATGTAGTATAATTATTATCAAAGGTGGTTCATGCTCACCATACAATGTTTAAACCTAATAGGTTGGCTAAAATCCCCTCTAATACAAATGAATGCATACTCTATTATGGTGATTTAAATGTGAATATACTACATAGATCATGGGGGCGCTTATTTGAGCAATCGAGTATATCACTAAGGAATAATACACTACCTCAAAATATATAAATATTGCTATATAATAGATTCAATTACTTAATAAGGATTTCTAAATTTGATAGGTCTATATGTATTAGAGATTTTCTCCTACCACAGATAAGTGAAGTAAGATAGGATTTCTTTTAATATGATTTGTAAGTTCCCAACAAGTGCAATTACCAAAGTTAATTAATTACATCTCAGAAGATGTGATTCCCTAATAAAATCCCAATTTAAATAGTTAGCTAATATCTCCATAGATTTCAAAGTTTAAACCAAGATTACTAAATTTTGATATATAGTAGGATAGATCAAGTAGAACACTTTTTTTTTGAGTTGTAAATGGTAAGAAGTAGAAAGTGATTTGATACTAGAAAGTCTAATAAGCACTTTCACATTTTCCATGGTTGAGATTTATATTTTTAAAATTAAAATTTATCTATATTTTGAGTTAATGTTTTATTAGAATGCTAGCACATATACTCATATAGCACATGACTATTAAAAAGCATAAGATATAAGGACTTATTCTTGAAATAGGGAGAAACATGTCACCTCATACCCTTGTACTAAAGGTGCTTCAAGCACAAATTAGAAGCTCGACCAAGTCTATTGAGAGAAAATTAGAATTTATTGGTTCACTCTTTCCAAGGAGTATGAAATTATCATGGCTCTTTAAGACTTACAATTCACTTCGATTGACTGCTAGCTAACACATCCTATGCTTTACAACTATATAATGGGTCTTATAAAATGCAAGATATTTAGATCATTATTTATTAGAAAATGAATCAAAGAACCTACACTCACTCTCTAAATTTAAAATCATGAATGATATTAAATGCTTCCAACTAATATAATAATTTACAAATTTTATATAATTTTATAAACTTAGTTTATATAGTAGGCTTGGGTATAAAATTATGCCTATAATGGTGTGCATTTAGAAATGGTTATGAGCTAAATCAAAATTAGATATCAGTCTTTCTTGGGAAGGTGTCCATCCTTACTAGTTAGTTACCTCTTATGCGCAATGGGAGAGGGTCTTATACACATGAATAAGAACATTACGAGTCATGGTTCATGAACTTAAATGTTTCTAATTATTTTTACTTATTAATTCTTATGGGTTTTAATTATGATCAATAATGGGTTATTTAGTTTAAGTTATACATTTATTAAATTTTAACTAGGAAGAAAAATTAATTTCTAAAGAGGATAATAAAAATTTAACCTTGCACAAAATCACATAAACATCATTATAGAGTGAAATCCTATAAAATAGATGAAATTCTAAGCGTAGTGCAAAAAAAAAAAAAAATACTACCAAATAATCGAATATGTATAAAAAATTCTAGTGCAACTAAGTTCTGCTATACAGATTAGAAGAAAAAATGAACAAGCAAATTTTGCCCAACATATATAGCATTAGAAAGAAAATATCCTTGGGGTCTTTCGTGGCACCTTTTCATTCCTCTATGGGACAAGCTCCAAGCATCACAAGGACTCCTGAGACTACACCCTCTAGCCATTGATCATTTTAAACCCCATGGCTCTAACCATGTTCTACTTACAAATAGCATTTAGAACTCCAAAAATAAAATTATAGCTACAAGATAGAGGTTAGGCAAAATAAATATACACACATACAAATAGATATATTCCATATATTGGACTTAACACTTGGGGTGTCAAGCACCCCCCTAACACTTATGGGGAAAAACATGTCACCACAGGCCCTTATACTAAAGGTGCTTCTAGCACAAATTAGAACCTCGACCAAGTCAATTAAGAGAAAATTAGAATTTATTGGTTCACTCTCTCCAAGGAGTATGAAATTATCATGGCTCTTTAAGAATTACAATTAACTTGGATTAACTGCTAGCTAACACATCCTATGCTTTAAAACTATATAATGGGTCTTATAAAATGCAAGATATTTAGATTATTATTTATTAGAAAATGAATCAAAGAACCAACACTCACTCTCTAAATTTAAAATCATGAATGATATGAAATGCTTCAACTAATATAATGATTTACAAATTTTATATAATTTTATAAACTTAGTTTATATAGTAGGATTGGGTATAAAATTATGCCTATAATGGTTTGCATTTTGTAATGGTTATGAGCTAAATCAAAATTAGATATCAGTCTTTCTTTGGAAGGTGTCCATCCTTACTAGTTAGTTATCTCTTATGTGCAATAGGAGAAGGTCTTATACACATGAATAAGAACATTACAAGTCATGGTTCACGAACTTAAATGTTTATAATTATTTTTACTTATTAATTCTTATGGGTTTTAAATATGCTCAATTATGGGTTATTTAGTTTATGTTATACGTTTATTAAATTTTAGTTAGAAAGAAAAAATAATTTCTGAAGAGGCTAATAAAAATTTAACCTTGCACAAAATCACATAAACATAATTATAGAGTGAAATCCTATAAAACAGATGAAATTCTAAGCGTAGTGAAAAAAAATACTAACAAACAATTGAATATGTCTAAAAAATTCTAGTGCAACTAAGGTTCGCTAGACATATTAGAAGAAAAAAAAAATGAATAAGCAAGTTTTGCCCTTATATTGCCCAACATATATAACATTAGAAAGAAAATATCCTTGGGGTCTTTCATGGCATCTTTTCATTCCTCTATGGGGCAAGCTCGAAGCATCACAAGGACTCCTAAGACTACACACCCTCTAGCCATTGATTATTTTAAACCCCATGGCTCTAACCACGTTCTAGTTATAAATAGCATTTAGAACTCCAAAAATAAAATTATAGCTACAAGATAGAGGTTAGGAAAAATAAATATACACACATACAAATAGATATATTTCATATATTGGACTTAACACTTGTGGGTGTCAAACCCCCACCCCGCCGACCCATCCTAATGGGCCATGCTTATGGGTTTAAAATAGCAAACACTTGCAAGCAAATATGTTAGCTTCAATGACCCCTATAAGCAAGGATCCTTGTAGAAAACATAATTAGTCTTGAATGGATAATGCTCTAACATCTTATCTATAAGCAAATAAGCCCTAACATTTAGTCTAAAATATTACACTAAGAAAGAAATCAGTACATAGAAACTAAACATGACCCTAACCTATGTTTAGGATTGGTGATCAAATAATCTAATATGTGTGCATCGCATGTGTAGTGTATCAATTCTAGGCCTTAGAGTTTAAGTTTTATTTTTATAAAAGATTCAATTTATTACCATTAAGTGGTTTTGGCTTAAGAGATTAATGATTCAAAATTAAATTTTAGATTAATATTTAGTTTAGGTATAAGTACAGCTTAATATTTTAAAAAGTGTGGGGAGTGGTGGGCTCCACTTGGGGTAGGCCACACTCTTTCTTACATCATGAACCTAATATGCTAAACACTCCACCAAAGGATGAGGATCACTTTGAGACTTTAAGACAAACAAGTTTAAGGATTTTATTTGATTTATAATTTTATTTATCACTTTAGTTCTGAATATTGATTTCAATTTATGTTCAAATGACTGTAAATTTCATAGATATAGTTCATAGAAGAAGGACACCCTAAGAAATACTTCATAATATTGTTGTTACTTTTTTAATTATTTATAATTTAATGTTATTTATTAATTTTTAAAAAATAAAATTTCAAATCAATACAGAAGTGTTTAAAAATTTTATAAAAATATTCTTTGAAGTTGGGGAACTATACAAAAGCATCCTATAAAATTATGGGAATATTTTAAATTAATTTAGATTTTTTATGATTATTATAATATATCATGGACTAGAAAATATTCAAATTAAAATATATGTTATAAAATCATTAGACTTTATGGGAATGCTAGAAATGAGGTTCCAATATTCCTATAAAAATTTCATGTCTTCAGAGTTCAATATAATTTTTTTAAAATTTATTTAATTAATTAAATTATAAAAAATTATTTTAATATTTAAAATAGGTTTGTTTTATTCTTAGAAATGTTTTGGTGAATTTTTATAATTATAGTTAATTTATAATGAATAATTTTAAGTTGAAGGGTTGATTAAAAAATAATATGTTAAAATAATTTAAACTTATCATTTTAAATTAATTGTTGCCTAACCATTATTAATTATCATGAAATTATTTTTCAAAATGAGAGAGCTAAGAATATTTTGTGAACTTTTGGTGATTTTAATCTTTTTGTTGAGATTAGCTTTTTTTGTATATTATTAATCATTATATAATATATATTTCTATATTAATTTAAAATTATATAGTAGTTAATTCCAAATTCTTATGAAAGTTCTGCTATGGCTCACTACTAACCATGAAGATCATTGACAAAATTTGAGGGTCAATTGGATTTAATTTAGATTTTATATACAACTTAATTATTTAATTTTGATATTTTAAATACTAATTGTTTAATTTACATAAAAGTTTTCTTGATTTCAATTTCACTTATGTCTTAAGGGACTTTAATTTATATCTCTGAGATATGATTTGAATTATCCATAATTTTTTATAAATCTAATATAATCAATTAATTAATTAAGATTTAGTTAATTGTAGTTAATCATCTAACTAAACCTTTTTTAATTAGAGGCTATAACTAACTTACTTCTGGTTGTCTCTCTTGGTTAAGGGATTTAGGATTTTGTTAATTTTTATAATTTACTATAACTTAATAATTAATTATCAAATTAACTCAATTATTTTAATTTCAAAATTTAATAACTAATTATAAGCTTATTTAGTAATGATGTCAATTTTTGAGAATTTACAAGATTTTTTTGATGGATTCGTTGATCAAAGAAGTTTGCCCGGGTTGAGACGAAGGCCAGAATTTTGCCACTCACCTCCTCAATGCCATCCCTCTTTTTCTTCTTTTTCTCTAAATTGATAATTTATTATAGGAAGTGCTCCTTGAATCCCTAGTGCAATTGACTATAACTTGGCTCTTGATTCTAATAACTTTTATTAAAAATTATAGATTTTATTAGAAATTAAGTTGTCAAAATTGAATTTTTGGAATTGTTTACCATAAACCTTAGATAAAACTATAGGTAAATAAATAAAGACTATATAGTAAATTTCTAAAAAAACTTCATAGAAATAAGAGGAAGAGAGTGTATCTTTTCAACAGATTTTTTTTTAAAGTGTTCATAGATAAATATAATGAAAATTTTGGTGATTAGAAAGCCTCTAAAAAATTCCATTGATAATTCCATATTTTCTTAAACTGACCATTAAAAAGAATTGAGTTTGTGATAGATTTGAACAAAAAATTCTTGAACTCATACTATTCAGGGTACAAAGGAAGAAGACAGATGAAAGATAAGGAAAATGTGGCCGCTACCAACTTTATTGATAAAATTTCCTTATAGATTCTTTTTCATCATAATATTATTCTCATCAATTATTTTTGATGAATCCTATTTCTTTTCTAAAGCCACCACTTAAACACTGGATTTTTGCTCCTTTATTCTCTAACATAAATCCATAAAACTGCTCAAAACTCCTTTAGTTATAGGTCAAAACTAGTTCAAAATAGAATACTTGGTTATGGAGTGCCTTGGCACTCTAGTTAAGTGTCATAGATTTACTAAGAAAATTTAGATGGACTTTGGTCTAGTGCCATGGTAGTGCTTTGACCTGCACCAAAATATTGAATTCTCTATCTATTAGTCTTAATTTGAACATTTTAGTGTGAAATTTAGATGACACCTCAACACTTAAAGCACCATGATGCTGAATAATATTGCACCTTGATACTTTAGGTCAAAAGTAGATTTTTGCTCATTTTTTTTCCTTTATAATTTTTTTTCTTTGATCCTTGATTTCATTTTTGATCCTCATTGCCCTATTATTTTTGCCATCTCCACTTGAATTTGCAAATTTCATGAATTTGTCATTGAATTTATTCATTTTTACTTAAGCATGAATTAATTTATTAGGATATTTTTATGAGTAAGTCAAACTAATAAAATACCCCCAAACTTAAAATTTTACCTACCTCAAGTAAATTAAATTATTTATAGAATTAACAAACTTTATTAAAATAGATGGTCCAAGTTTAAATTATTTGTAGATATTTTTGTGTCAGGTAATTCTTGAATTATTCATTAATATATATTAAAAATCACTAAATTTAAATCTTGAATTAGAATCTTCACCAAAATAAGAAGTAATAACTTTAGCATTAATGCCGGAAAGAAATTCAACTCATATTCCTAGCAACAATTTTTTCTTCTATTTTCACCATCATTTTTTATATTTCTTTTAAATTTTATTTTGTGCACTAACAATGATAGGCTTTTCTTACATAACTCAAGAAATCATTTCACTTTTTTAGTTATCAATTTATTTAAATTTTACATCATAAATAACCACTAAATATGTCATCATATATTCAACTTTAGGTGATATACTCAATAAAGATTGATATTACAATCATTAACAAATATAAATTACTTAAGTACTTAAAAATTTTTAATCATAGATAAATAAGTGGACCTCAAATGCATTCAATTTCATGTAAGTGAATTAAGCATGTAACTTGGCTATTAATCAATCTTTAAAGCAAGATTTTAGCTTTATTATTTATTTAATATTTCATATAATAAAAGTATGGTATTTACTCTTCTTATAATAAAGCAAATATAATTAAATTAAACACATGATATTTAAATAAGGTAATTTGGAAATGGATCAACTTTCATTACTTTTTTCTTTTCTAGGAAATAAAAATTTACCATTACTCTCCCTAACTCCTTATAAGAACTTCTCATAAAACTACTTCAGAACTAGCCCAAGGAGTGATTACTCCAACAACCTCCAAGAAAAACTCTTAAAATATTATAACTAGTGCCTAGGCAATACATTTACAAGTTCTTTGGTCCTCTTTAGATCACCTAACATTAATAAATAAATAAAATATAATCAAAATGCAATTTCTTGCAACTCACCCCAAAATTTGAAAGAAACTATTATCCATAAATAAAATAAAAGATGAAAAAGAAAATAGAAACCTCCCTAATGTTTGAATTTACTCTTCTTTAAAATGTTATTTTTTTATTGTTCAAATTGATAGTATGGTCCATATGATGGTATATTTGATAGGTCAAGAAGTTCAACTCCATTTAGGCAACATTTAATGAGAAATTTGTAAACATGATTACTAATTTATAATTTAAATCAATCATATCATTGAACTATTAATTATATTAACCCACATAATATTCTATGTCATTGTCCTTTTCTTGATACCATCTTATATGCTCTTGTATTGTCTGTTGAATTCCAATAGTTTTTTCTTTAAATGTGTCACTTATTCATAGAGTGCCATTATTGATCATGATCAAGGAGTTTGAAGGGTTTGGGGTTGATGAACTCCACCATCTTTATCGTTGAAGTTGAATTGAGATAAGTTTTTTTTTTCTTGGTAATTGTAGATTTGGAATGTTGAACTTTTTAGAATAATCATAAATAATGCCTTCTTCTAAACACCATTGATGAATAAATGAAGGGTGTCTTAATCCTACTTTAGTATCTCCATGAAAGATGTTAAAATGTGAGTAGTGAATAATTCTCATTATATTTACAAAAAACCTTATGAATGGCATAATTGAGTACAACCTTTCTCTAAGTATTTCACTTGAATTTTTCTATAGGTGTCATGTTACCTGAAATAAAATAGTGTTAAGCATTTGCTTCAGATTTTATCCTAGAGAATAATTTGATGATTCTATCATTAGTTTTCTTCTATTGAGATCCAAATTAAGGTATAATTAAAAATCTTATGATCTTATCATAATCAAGTTGCATATTTATCAAAGCTGTATGCTTATTATTCTCAAGATTCTTAAATGGTACACTCAATTTACACAACTTCTATCAAAGGGTACCCATTTCCCTTGGACAAAAACTTTGTAGGTCTAATATTCTTTACCATTCAAATAAAAGTAAGTAATTATTATTGCTACCAAAGAACAAGGAGAAAAATCAAAATAATCCCAATTCCTCTATCAATAATTTGCTCTACTCATCCCCTCAGGTTATGGAAGCCTTACTTGAGTATTATATTCTTTATAATATTAAAATTATCTTATAATTGCACTCCAATCTTTCTCTTCATATCCTACATTTTCATTAATTTGAAAAGTTTAGAAGAGTAAACATAGTACCTATGATCTTCACTTTCCATTTCTTTCATATAAAGAACCACTTTATGTGAAATATCTATGACACTTACCACTATTTATAATAATTTTATTCACTCTTGATTTTTAACTGTAGTGCTCATTTATACCACTTAGTACCAAGGCACTTGAAAGTGCAATGCCATAAGCTCTTCTTTCAATCTCTAGGATGCAATGTATTATATTAGAGAGCTTTAGTGATTATAAAAATAATTACTTAAATTTAGTTATTTCATGAGTTAAAGTTCCTTCTTTATTTAATACAAATAATAAAATCTATGCTAAAATAAAATGAGCTCTTTTGATTGTAACAGTAACACCTTAACACTATAGTTTTTAAATTCCTTATTTTTTTATTAGAATGTAATATGTTAATGTTGAATCTCCATCATTGTTAGTGGTAATAATGTACTAGTTGTCAAAATCCTTTGTCTTTATTCCCTTAACTTTTGTGCAATGTGCAAAGGCATAGATCAACATACTCTTTAGCACTCTAACTTTGGTTTAACCAATATTTATAATTTTTTTTCTATAATAGCCAATCATTTAATATTTTAATTTCCAACTTTATCTACATTAAATGAGAAATAATAGTTTATGCTCCCTTTTTCATATAGTGATATAGTGCTCACCGAAGAACCTAAATGCTTCTTTTTTATTTTTGAAAAGCACTACAATGCATTAAAGTGGAACATCATGGTGTTGCTAGTATTTTTTTTCAATCTAGCTTTCATATAATTATTACACATTTAATAAACACATACACATACTAAAGCAATAAAATTTAACAACAAAATGTTTGGGTTAGCTTCTAGTAAGAGCTTAGTTTATACTTCTCTACCTACCTAAACTATATTTATTCTAATAGGATAAAATCTAGCAACATTTTCTATCAATTTAACTTCAACGACTTGATAATATGATAACTTTTGTCTATTCACCTTAAATACATTCATAGTTTTTGTTATCTTAAATATTCATAGTTCCATGCATTTAAACTTTTAAACTAAATGTTCAAACATTTAGACTTTAATCTACTTGAAAATATTTTAGCTGTAGAATTACATAAAAGTGTTTCCTATATAGGTTCAAATTTAAATTTTCATAATCCTTTGAACATGCCAATTTTTAATATATTTCTAATAAATTTTAGCATTTTTACAAGCATAATACCTTAATTCATCAAATTCATTCAGTTTCCTTTTTTTTAATGAAAGCTTAACTGTATAATAGCCAAAAGCCTTACATTCTAATTATAATGATAAGTGATAAGATTTCTAAAAAATTAGTTCATAAGGAGACATTCTAATTGTTGTTTCATATTCTTTGTTGTGAGTCCATAAAACATCATTTAATCTCATAAACTAATCTTTCGTAGAATGGTTAACTATTTTCTTCAATATTATTTAAAATTTTCTATTATATACATACATATATATATATATATATATATATATATATATATATATATATATATATATATATATGATTGCCCACTTATTTGAATATGATATGCAACAACAATCATATGTTTAACACTATATGTTGTTAAGAAGATGGAAAAGTTTTATTGCAAAAGTGGCTAATCTTAGCACTAATTAATGCTCTAGGTGTTCCAAATCTGGTAAAAATATTTTTCATCATAAAATTAATTACCACCTATGAGTCATTAGTCGACAAAACTATAGTTTCTATCCTATTCAAAATATAATTCAATGCTACCACATTGTATTAAATTTCATAAGGAGGAATAAAAAGTCCCATTAAGTATATTTTCATACATCAATTATTTCTATAAGTATAATATAATTTGAAGGCATTGCATGATTATTAAAAATATTTTTCTAGTCATTGGCATCTATCAGATCCCTTTACACAATCATGTGTCCTTTAATAATGATGGCTAATAAAATCCACTCTATAAAGCTTTTGCTACCATTTTCATTTTTCTAGATTGTTCATCATATTCTAAATCATGATAATGTCTAAGTATATCTTTCACTTCCTCCATTAGAACACATTTCATTATTATTTGATCAATATATTTCTTATATAAAAATAGTTAATCCCAAAAATATTATCTAACATCATGCAAAAAATTTTATTATTATTTTTGTTTATATGATAACTCATTAGGTAAGATATCACTTACATGATAATCAACATAATTAGTATATCAAGGAACACTTTAATACTTTAAAACATATATGTGTTCATCAAGAAAAGATTCATTAATTTTTGCTCATATTTATTTATTATTTTATTTTTTTAACTTAGATAAATGATCTACCATGTAGTTTTAGTTCCTTTTCTTCACTAATTTTTAAATTAAATTTTGTAAACTATGATCTATCATATTAATTTTAATTTTGCATCTTTTCTGATGCAAGATATTTGATTGTTATAAGATCAATATAAATAATGTCTTATGTTTCTATTGGATCAGATCTAAATCTATGAAAGGCAAAGACTGTAATTACTCCTTATTTATTACATAATTTATTTGAGCTTCATTTAAAGTTTGACTACGAAAATACTTTGTTCTCTCTTTGTCTCTAAACATCGTATACTATGAAAACACATAAGCTCAAATGATAAATTTCAATCAAGTGCTACAATAACTACTATAATGATAAGTTTCTTCTTTAAAGTTTCAAAAGCCTTAACACACATTTGATCAAAATTAGATTAGATATTTTTTTTCTAATAATTAACATAGTAGTTATGTTATTTTAGATAAATCCTATATAAATCATTTATAAAGCCTCATATGACTTTAGAAAACTTTGAATTCCTTTAATTGATGAAGTTAGTGGAAGTTTTAATACCTAAAATTTTCTTTTATCTACTATAACTTCTTGAGCAGAAACATTATCCTAAACTTTTTTTTACTCACAAAACTCTCATTAGCATTGTTTTTCTTAACTTTCTTCTAATTTTGTAGAGATTGTTATCATTAAAGTTAATGGATTTACAAAAAAACATGCCTAAGGTATTTTGGTAACATGTATAATTTTAATTCAAGTGCTTCTATAATAGATGTCATCCTATCTTGTACAATAGAAGATGTGTTTAACATTTTATACTTTTTCCTTAAAGAAATTAGGTAAACCTTCTAAACATATAATGAATTCAGTATTTTTTGTATATTCTTTTATCTATCAAAGATTATTTCATTTAATCAATATTCAAATTATTTTTCATTTCTTCTTGCACCTGCACCTAATCTTTTATTATATTAAATCTACAATATTCATTATTATTATCACTAGGAAATTTTATTGATTTAGATATAATAAAAGTTATTTGATTTTGAACTCTTATAGTTAATTCTCATTTTTGCACATCTATTAAAACCATTCTTTTATATAAAAATGATCTTCTTAAGATGTTGGTACTTCTTTATCTTCCGCCATATCGATTACAATAAAATCCATAGAGAAGATAAATTAATCTACCTTATTTGATATATCTTCTATATTTTCCCTGTGATAAGTGAATGAACTATCAAACAATTATAGAGCTATAAATGTAGGTTAAGCTTGTCCTAAACCTAATTTTTTAAAAAAAATTAAAAGGTATTAAATTATGCTCACTCTTATATCACACAAATCTTTTCAAAAAAAAATTTTTATTATGCACAAAATAATAAAACTACATAGATTATTTAATTTTTGAAGGAGTCTTATTTGAATTATTGCACTACATTCATCAGTAAGAGACCAAGTATTAAATTATTACAGTTTTTCTAATTTTATAAAATATCTTTTATAAACTTCAGTTAACTTTAAATTTCTTCAAGATAGTGTGTTTCCTAAAGACTTTTAAAGATTTAAAGAAGTGTTTATCTAAATTTTACTTTCATAATTTTTGAGAAAAAGGAGGTAGTGGTTTTCAATGACTTTATTAGCAATTTCTTTATTAATAACAACTTTTTATCTCTTTTATTTCATAATTTTATCATTTTGACCTCTAATTCATTATTATATTTTCTTCAATATCTAGTTTAACATTACTTACATCATTAATTCTTTCCCACTCCGTAATTTAATTGACTTACATTGTTCATTATTAGTCTTTATGATTCACTTTTATGTTACTAGTCAAAGTTTTCTAAGGCTTGTTAGTTAATGAATTCATTATTTATCATAATTTCACTTTAATATTGCTAATTATTATAGCTTGATTTTATAATTGAGTGTCCATTTGTAAAGCAATATGTTTCAATGGTAATTTCTTTTTCTTTGATTGACTTTAAGGATGGCATCCTGATGGAAAGTTAGGTTTAGAGTTTGAAGTATTATTTTCTTGTTATTCTAATTTTTATAAGAGTTTTATTATTATTATTTTAAATGATTAATTCTTTTTTTTTATTATTATTTAAAACAAATTAAGATGATTTCTCCAGCCACTATTATAAATGTTTGAGTATGGATAGTTTTGCTTATTAGTAACATAATTCATTTATTTCGTATTTAGGGACAATTTTTACTTAGATAAGCAACATCACCACTATCACAATTCATACGACCTTTAAGTAAAATCAATTTTAAATTACCTAATTTCTTAGATATGGCTACCTTTTATGAAGTTAGTATAGACAAAATATCATGTTTATCTACAATTGTTTCTTTCTATGGATAAATCTTTTAGATGGATATTGAAAAGTATTATTTTATTTAATCAAAGCATATGCATCATCAAATTGATTAGACATCAATGATCCTCCAATTACAATATCTATGATTACTCTTGATGAACCAACCAACCACTTAAGTCATATGTTAATTACCACTCCTCTAGAGCATAATGAGAGAATTTTCTTAATAGTTCTTTTTAACTTTTCCAAGCCTTATAAATTGATTTATTTTTTATTTGTCTAAAATAAGTTATATCATTCTAAATTTAAAAGTTTTAGATGGAAGAAATTATTTTGCTCAAAATTTTAATGTTACTTCTTTCCAAGTTATTATAAATCCTTGTGGTAATAAATTTAACTATATTTTTATTTTGTCTCTTAAAAGGATGGAAACAACTTAAGTAATATGGCATCATCATATACTCCATTATATTTAAAGGTAGCAAAAATCTTTAGGAAACTTAACATATGTAGGTAAAGATCAATTAATGGTAACCACCAAATTGAGAATTTTTAATTATTTGAATATTTGATAGTTTAACTTAAACATTATTATCATTAATATTTGGCCTATTAATAGTTTGATGGATTTCATCTATAAGAAGAGAAGCATAATCTCTTAAAGGTCTATCAATTTCAAATCATTAGGTAGGTGTGCCATATTTTGAGATTGCAATAAATTACTTTATTTTTTCTAATTTTTCTAAAGCTTCTTTTAATTTTAAACATAAATGAAATTAATGATGATTCTTTTGAACTATGAAAACAAGAACAAAGCAAACCAATTAAGAAAAATAACAAATAATAAGTATGAATCGATGCAAAAAATTTAAATAAAGAGCATTAAAATAACAAGCAGTTGGATCAACATAATTATTTCAAAAATTATATTGATTCATGGCAATGATGACAAAACCATGTTTGGCTTATGTGTTTATGCAAGTGCTCATGTGATGCAAGTAATATAAAAGAAGTTGAACTTTGTTCTTATGAGAATTTAAAATTATTGATTTACGAAACAAATCTACTATTGATTTATATTTTTATATCCAACTATTTGATAGAGAAGATTACTAAAACTTAACTTCAACTAACTTATACTCTATGAAATAACTCTTTAAAATCACTTACAAACTCCTTGAGTTACAAATTAAAAATACATTCTAAATGGAACAATTTTATTTTTGAGTGCCTTAACACCCTAGTTAAGCACCATAGTATTGTTACGATAAACCCCAGATTGGATGTAACATTGTCTCGACCAATGCAAAAATGTTGGCTTCGCTATTTATTGGCTTTAATTTAAACACTTTAGAGTGCAGCTTAGGTGGCACAAGAGTGCTTCAAATGTCATGTCACTAAATGATTTAGCACCTTAGTGCTTCAAATCAAAATTGAATTTTTGCTTAATTTTCCTCTATAACTTATTTTCTTGATTCTTGGTTTCATTTTTATTTTCAAATGCTATAAAATATTTTAAGAATAAGACTAACTATTTAGAGAGGTTATTTTATAATAGTAATATGAGAGCTACATTTATAATTTTAACTCATTCCTTTGCTAATTTTAAACATTGTGCGCAAGGTTCTATATTTATTTCGACACAATCATAAATAAAGCGACAACCAAATAAAATTGTTTTAGTATTTTAATTATTTTTAATGCAAAACATACTTTTGTATATGAAAACATGAAATCGTTGTACCTTTGCAAAAATTTCAAGCAATCATATTGCATTTTATAGTTTGGATAGCTAGCTAGACCTCAAGAGCATATTACATGGGATCCAAGTGAAGTATGAGATGATTACATGTGTAAAGCTAAACTAGAACCATCAGATATCAAATTAAAGATTCAACTACTATTGGATATCCTTCAAGCTTGGTATAGAGAATTTTTAAGGGCCAAAGTAAAGGTTCCTAATCTTGGAGGAATGAAGGTGGATGGGTTTTAAATGCCAAAAGGATCTTTTAAGGCTTAGTTTGACTAAGTCCTAAGGCTTTAAGTTGGTAAGACCACATAAGATTATTGGTTAAGATGGAGCCTAAGGGTCACTAGTTTAACTTAAATGTTACTTTGGTATATTATACTAATCCATATGTAGCTATATAAAAGCATTAAACAAGTAACCTTTAGATGAGGGCTTATAGCTAACCACTTAGTTAGGTTAATAATGGTGGATCCCTCAAGTTCTTAGGTGTTTGAGTTAAATATATCTTCATAATGATCATGGTAAGCAACTAATGTTGTTTTTTATTAGATCAAAGAACTTTAATTTCCTTAGGGTTGATTAAATTGTCTAAATTAGCATCCATGGTCAACTAGGTTAATATAGGTGAGTCTTATAGAGTATGTAAAAGATAAGAGAGGCCATTCTATACCTCATGTCATTAAGGTTAAACGGGGTAAAGGGTTAAGTTGACCCATGAGGTTGGAACCATATATAACATAAGGTTCATTAAGCTAAAGCTAGAGGTTCTAATAAGTTGAGATGAACTAACAGAGATTGGATCAAGCCATATAATAGGTCAATGAACTTAGCCTTTTCCAAAATGGGCCCATTAGGCTCCTAAGTGATACAAGAAGATTTCAAGCCCCTTTTAAATGGAGTTTCATTCACTAGGTTTTATTAGTTCATGCTAAGATAATTTAGTGGCCTAAGTTGGGCTAGAAAATCTAGTAAAAACTTTGTTGGTCTCACTTTTAGAGTGACGCTGATCATACCCATCTTAGACCTAGGATCTATCTAGGCACTAAGAAATTATTAAGATTAGAACACTTCTAGTGGTTAGAAGAACATGACCCCTATTCCTAGAAGACTTATAGAGTTTAACCATAGGGTTAGACCATGACTTAGGATAGGTAAGACCCACCTACCCTAAGCCCATTTAAACAACATGCCAAACTACCTCTTCAAATCCAAACCAATTGATTATAAACACAACCTTAACCAGCATAGTTTAATTCCAAACTCAATTGACCCATTAAAGTCAATTTGCCCTAATAGCTAAGTTGACTAATCTAGCCCATTTGGGCTTAAGAGGGCTAAATCCATAAGTAATCTAATCTAATTAAAATCGAGCTCACCCGAACTCATTTTACTTTTAATTGAACTTGACTGAACATTGATTGCAACTCAATTGAGCCTAATTGATCCAAATTGGCCCTTAACCCAAGTTGATCCATTTGAACCATATAGAGCCAAAGTTTAATTCAACTTGATCAAAGTAAATTTGAATCAATCCAAATCTCATGATCATTCTAAACACTTTATTGTAAATTTCAATTCCCTCCAACCCATTCAATTCCATTAATTAGTTCAACTTGACCAATTTGACCTAAAAGGTCCAAATGGGTCAAAATTCAATCTATGCATATTGATTACAATCAAAGCCATCAATCAACTCAAAATCCATTATTGAACATCTTCCAACACTCACATGACCCTAATTGAACCTAACCAAGAAAATTGATCCACTTGATCTAATTTGGCCTAAAAGGCCAAATTGAGTCAAATCTTAATTCAACTCAAATTGAACCTTCCTTTCATCCAACCTCACCAAAACCTCAACAAACTCTAATTAACTCTCCTTACACCTTCTCCAAGCTCTGATTAACCAAATTGAATCATGAAACCCTAGAATCGAGCAACAGAATGCACTCTAATACCAACTCTGATGAACTTTACGATGGCATTTGGTCCAAAGAATGATCGATAGGGAGGAAGCTATGATATTCTCACTAGGGCTTCATCTCTTTAAGGAGAAGCTACTTGAGTCCTTGGGCCGATGGTCTTTAGCTCTAGCGAGATAAATTTTGGCCAATTATAGAAAATTAAAGGATTTTTGGTCATTTTTGAATTGAATGTGTGTTTGGCATCAATCAAATCATAGGATCATTTTTTGAAACATTCTTTGATCATTTTTCATTTGAATCCACCATCAAATGAGCTACGACAAGCTTGGGTCAAGCGACAAAAAGTAGAAGGTGTCCATCTCTCACCATGGGTTGACGATGGATCATCCGATATCTACTTTGTGTGATTAGAATGAATGATCCTAATTAATTAAGCTAGAAATCTCAATTTAAATTGTGAGATTAGTCTCCACCATTCAATTTGTGATCAAATAATTGAGAAGAAAGTCTATCTACAGCCACTAGGTCAACAGCTTCACGGGATGTTTTAAGCAGTGAATCCCATGGTGCCACATGGAAAGTCTATTGCATTAGTGCTGATGTGGCACCATTTTAAGTAGCCAATCCCACAATGCCACATGGAAAATGCTACCGCATTAGTGGTGACATAGCACTAGGTGTGTAAATAGATTAATTTGTGTTTAAAAGATGATTTGATTAGCTAAAACTTTAAACAATTATAACTAATTATGGTTAAATAATAAAATATAAATAAACTCATTTTAGAAAGCTTAGATAGAGGAGGATCTAGAAAATAAAACCTTTTATTTTCATTAAGTGAATAATGATTAATTAATATTTGATGTTTTATTTGATTATCTTAATTAAGCCTTAATTACTTGGCTAATTGACTTGACATTTGGTTTTTTTTTGTTTCTTGGGATGAACTCTATCTCCCATAATTTTCTTAAGCCAATTTGTTAAGTAATTTTAAAAATATTTATTTTCAAACCTTAATTAACTTTTTTCATGCCTTTTATAATTATTTAAAATTAAGAAAATTTTGAAAATAATTATGGAAAGTTAATTAAGCATTAAAATAATAAGGATGACTAAAAATATTAATTAGCACCCTTAGTTCTAATTATTTTTCAAATTCACTTTTAAAGTACTTTTATTTAATTAATTAAATCATTAATTAACTCAAAACTTAGGAAAATCATAGTAATTAGTGTATATCATTAAAATTTTTGACCAAGCCCGTCTTTGTGCTCAGCGAACAAAGGGGTATCCAATGAAATCAAAATCTCCAATTTGTTTGAGGTATTTTGAGTGTAATTAATAATTTTGGGGTCTCTTATTTATTTAATTAACTTTTAATTATAAGCCCAATTGTATTAGAATTTTTAGGACATTTGTTTTCATGTTTATGCATTTTCAATAATATTTTCATGACTTTTTGGCTTATACTAAATAATTAATTACTCTTAATTAATTCATAAAATTTCCTAAATCACTCTTAAACCACTTAATAAATAGAGATGGGCAAAGGAATAATTTTAATCATTTTCTCTTCTTTAGGGTTAAATAACTTGAATTAAAAAAATCACCTTCAAATAATTTGATTAGACTTAAGGGTATTTATCTTAATATGAATGTCCTTACAAATTAATGAAGACAAATGAGTTACTTAGTAATATTTATTTAATTTTCTTCAATTATTCATAAAATTTGTATTTCATTTATTTCATATATTCATGTTTTAAAAAAATGTTTACATTAAGTGCTTGACTTTGAACTAAATAGTGAGACTATTATCACTAATCAATATTAAATTATTTTCCTAATTAATAAAAGATATTTATTAATCTAAGCATAAATTAATATGAATGATCAAAGCTA